>OX393553.1:4546366-5066366 GCA_947650365.1 Chamaelirium japonicum
AACAAGGATGGCACAGCGATAGCGGTGGCGTCGGGCATCAACGACAGGTGGATGGCAACGCCAATGAGGAACAACGAGTGGAGGTAACGACGGACAATGGTTGCATGTGTGTAACCTGTGATGGGTGGCGGCGACGGGTAAACTACATAGCAATAAGGTGCTTTGCTACCTCCGACACCTATAATGGGTGCCCATGTGATGGAAATTGGGGGGGGGGGGAGTGAGGGAGAAAAAAAGATTGTCACCTCCCTCAAAATATTGTCACATCTCAAAATATGACTTCCCTCGAAATACTGTCGCCGCCCTTGAAGTTTTTATAACACCCTCGAACTTTTTTGCGTGCCCTCGAACACGGGGATTTCAATATGTATATATATAGGGGCATGCTATCATGCGGCATGCGGTACGTGCGGCACCGCACAATAGCCGTCTGATGCACGCGCTGCATGCATCGCATGCACGCAGCGGTGCATCAGACGGCTACGGTGAGGTGCAGCACTTACCGCATGCCGCATTATAGTATCTCTCTCTCTCTCTCTCTCTCTCTCTCTCTCTCTATATATATATATATATATATATATATATATATATATATATCATTATGACGATCACATCCACGTAGCAATTCATGTTCATGGTGCGGTGCAGCGCCATGAATGATGGTGCCGTCCTCCAACCATAATCTTCCATGTAAAATAGTAGTACTAGGGGTGAAACTTGGGTCGGGTAAAACCGAGAACCGACCCAACATGATCTAAATGGTTCGAGTTGGTTCCGGTATTTTGACTAAATGGGTTGGTTCGGTTCTAAGTTTTGTGGACCTGATTAAATATGAGTCGGTTTTAGGTTGGGACTCTGGTAGACCTTGGATTGGGTCGTCTTCAGGTTGCACCCTCACAGTCATTCGTTTGTATGTAGGTCGGGGCTAAAAATAGTTGGCAACCGTCGAATGCCACCACAGCATAGATGAGGCCTTGGGTCAGGTCGTCTTAGGGTTGTGCCCTCCGACAAAGGGGGGACAGAGAGAGAGAGATAGCAACCTGGATGGAGGGAGTTCTGAGTTATAACCTCACCACAATCATTAGTTTGCATGTCGGTCGGGCTAAGTGAGGTCGGCAGCTGTCAGGATTCTGTTGCCACCCTTGAATTATTGGACCCCCTAATAATATAGTTACCGCTCTTGAAACGTTCCGTTGCCCTCGAAATATTATGAACCCCCCCTCTCTCTCTCAAAGTAATATCGTTGCCTATGAATTATTATTGCCGCCCTCAAAATATTGCCGTCACTCTCGAAATATTATCATCGTTCTTAAAATATTTTCTTCGTCCTCGAAATCTTTTTCGTGCCCTTGGGCACGGGGTTTTTACTAGTATATATATATATATATATATATATATATATATATATATATATATATATATATATATATATATATATATATATATATATATATATATATATATATATATATATATATATATATATATATCATCGTTCTTAAAATATTTTCTTCGTCCTCGAAATCTTTTTCGTGCCCTTGGGCACGGGGTTTTTACTAGTATATATATATATATATATATATATATATATATATATATATATATATATATATATATATATATATATATATATATATATATATATATATATATATATATATATATATATATATATATATATATATATATATATATATGGGAAATGAGGTCCTATGACATGTCATAGGGAGTACCCTATGACATATGGTGAGTTAGTAACCCTAGAATATTTAGAATGCTCTGAATTTTTATGAGGATAATCACCCTATCTTAGATAGGACCCCCGCAAAAAATTGGCTCATTCTAAACCTTCTAGAGGCATCAAATATGATTTTCAATTTAACGATTAAAATAGATGGCCGATAAAGCTTCTAGCATTTGATGCCCCAACAAGTTTTAGAATGCTTTGATTTTTTGTATACATTCTATCTAAAGTAAGGTGATCACCCTCAAAAAAATTCAGCACATTCTAGCATTACTAATTCACCATATGTCATTGGGTACTCCCTATGACATGTCATTGTAACCCAACCCTATATATATATATATATATATATATATATATATATATATATATATATATATATATATATATATATATATATATATATATATATATATATATATATATATATATATATATATATAAAACAAGGGACGTCGGTTTTGTGCTGACTAGACTAAACGGAACAAAAAAATTGACTAGGACAAACTAACTAGACAAAAATGAACCAAATAGATCTAACCATTCGTTCAAAAATCAATGCAGATTTTAACGGTGACTGCGGACGACAAATTTTGCTTCGACCATCCTAGAAGTTTTGGAATTTGATGAAAATTGGTGAGGATGATCATCTAACCCTAGACAAGACCCTCACCAAATTTCATCAAATTTCAAAACTTCCAGGGGGGGTGAAAATACCTGCAGCTTACTTTCTAAAACCGCTGCTCATAGCTCACTGTAACATTCATATATATATATATATATATATATATATATATATATATATATATATATATATATATATATATATATATATATATATATATATATATATATATATATATATATATATATATATATATATATATATATATATATATATATATATATATATATATATATATATATATATATATATATATATATATATATATATATATATATATATATATATATATATATATATATATAAGGGCTTTGTGAAATTGAGTTCATCATTCAAATGGTGTAACTGATTGAAGAGGCTGCCACGTGTGTTAAAAGTTAACAATTGCAGCAAGAGGAAAATATGTACGTATATATATCATCCAGCTATAATTGTTGTGTACATGTGGCAATCTCTCTATTCAGTTACACCATTTAAATGGGTCTCTGGTTTGAGCCTTTCACAGACTCGCCACAGGATGCCGCTGCATCACAGAGAATGATCCTATTCCACATTGGATGGTGAGCTAGCTCCAGAGCCATGAATCCCCATTAATTCCCTCTATGAGTTAGTACGTATAGGATGGAGGAAGGCAGCATTGGGGGATTTCTTAGGACCAACATGCAATTAACTAGTACAATATATTAATTATTTCTTATTTGATGTTGCTGATCGATCGATCAGGCTTGTGGAGCCTCTTGTGTTTGGGACCTACCCCCCTACCATGAAATAGATCGTGGGGTCTCGATTGCCATCCTTCAGCGTGGAAGAATCAAAGCAGTTGACAACATCCTTTGATTTTATAGGCATCAATCACTATCTGCAAGCCAATCCTGAGACGTACGATAAGAGCGATAGTGACTACCTCAGAGATGCTTCAATTAAAGTCGATCGCACGTACGTAGTAACGTAACGTAACCTTCTATGCTTTTAACTCATAACAAAACAAAGATTAATAGTCCTCAATGCAAGTTCTGGATCATGGCATGGCAGTGCCCCTTCTGAATATTTTAGTTTTGCTATTCCCGAATCGATCAATTTCACTAAACCTGATTAATTCTGTCTGTGCAGCAGCAGCTTCAAATGGGATGCTTGTGAAGGTATGTTGTGATTCTCAAGTAAGAAAAACTAGCTAGCTAGCTTGTTAAAAATTACACAAGCAGACGGACTATCTTTGATCCGACCCTTCTGACGCAGAGATCGAATATAAAAACACTTACCATGCAGGATTTTAGTTTTGGAAGTAAGATAGGCCCTATGCCTTCAACTCCATGGGCCCTGCAAGTAATGCTTGAATACATCAAAGTCAACTATGGAAATCCCCCAATTATAGCCCATGAAATGGTAACCACAATAATGATCATTCTTACCATTTCTTCTTAATTTCCCATGCCAAATGCCAACAACTTGATTATTTCAGAAACCGTACGTGTGTGTGTGTGTGTGCGCGCGTGGATCACATAGATTGTACGAGTAGGTTTCACACCATTCACTGTATGAATGCAGGATACAGGGAGTTCAACATTGACCCTACAGCAACCCGGAATGATGATGACGATGGCTACAGAGTGAACTACTTACAGGAATACATGGTACCTTCATTGATCTTTACAGTACTTGTAATAGTCACCCAAAGAATTTAGGCAATTAACTTAATTGTGCTACTTTCCTTACTTTCTTCTGCCTATTATGGTAAAGCAGAATTGGAATAAGTAAACTGCTCATAGATTATAGAAAGCATATGTAGTTCCAATAAGTAAATAACTAACGTAATTCATTGGTAAAATGAAAAGAAGCATCCAGATATAATGATCGATGTTGTTGCCTCTATACATGATAAGATGATCGAGGATGATCGATGTTCCATATATTTCAGCTTTTGGTGTAATAATTTGTAACCCGCACAGATGAATGCAATTCCTTATATATATCCTCCTCCTCCATATCTATTCCTATTCCAGAGGGAGTAATTTGGAAGGTTGCTCCCTGATTGCATGAGCTCGATCAAACTGTGTGACCAACAAGGTAGGGGTAGGCCTCCCTACCCCCCATCTACACTTTTAGGTTTCATTTGCAAAATTGCCTTTGGTCCGTTTTTCGTGACTAATCTTAAAGAGAGTTCACGTTAAGTTGACAAGACGGACAGAAAATTCTTGACTAACTTCCCTATCATCTGACCCCGTCTTGATAGGATAGGACTTGGGTTGATTTGATAATGATGCACTTATCTGTTGCCAGCTAGACATCAAAAGCTATGCATCGGATCTTCTGCCTTGCACGATGATTAGCATCCCAGTGCATGTCAGGAATGAAGCAATTATTTTCTGTGCTGGCCTTCCAATTATGACACTACTTTAGTCCAGATAGAACCGTATGAGAAGGCAGATAAAGAAGTGGAAATCATCTTATCCAGAATTTAATACAATGATGTTCAATTGCATATGATGTTCTGAAAGATCTTCTATTATGCAGGAATGGGTCGAACATGTTTGGTTACATGGTATGGTCCTTGATAGATTGTTTCGAGCTTGCATTTGGCTACACTGCTCGTTATGGTCTTTACAAGGCTGATTTCAAAGGAACTGACAAGACCAAGTACCCGAGGCTGTCTGCCCACTGGTATTCCAACTTCCTCTGAAGCGGTGGTGGACGACAGAGAAGGGAACCCCCACTGAAGCCGTCTATATTGGAGCAGACTGATCAGCCATGTTGGATTATTGGATACTATCTGAGTGGAGAATCAATAGCTAAACATTCAACTATGCAAGGACATCCTCTACATTCAGTTGAACTTTGGGACCTTGAATCTTGTAGAATCCATCTTCATGAGAGCTAGTAACATGTCTATTACCCGGAAAGGCCATGTGCACTGAGCTAACTCTTCTCCTCCTTTTTTAACAATATAGAGAAATGGAGAAGTACAACATGATGTCTCTCCCTCCACATGCTAGTCCTCTCAGACTCTAAGAATACACTTCTTATTGATTGTGTTCTGTATATAGATATATGTGTGCACGCGGATGTGCCCGCACATAGAGATAGAACAGGGACAAAAAAGGTTAGTATCGGTGGTTCAATGGAAGTGGGATCCTGCCCTTTTTTTCATTCTAGTCAACCCGTCGAGTCTAGAATTTCTTCTATCACCACCCTTACGACAAAGATAGCCAAACAATAAAGACTTGCAAGCACCTACCCGAGTGCTCAAAATCTTTTCCTCCCAGGGCTGCCTGTAAATTTGATTTAGTGATAGCCAGTGGCGGCAATAACGATTTGAAACATATATGTCCAACAGAATAGACCTCTTTATCTCAGTCTACCTAGCTGGGCCACGATTCGAAAAAGATATGTCCAACAATCCGGAACTTGTCTAATACATTAGAAGTACACGAGACTAAACCCTTTCTCAAGTCGGTTTTAAATGGTCAAATAACCAATAGGTATGGGCTCGGGACAAAGTCGTAAGCTCACAGCTAAGGCTGTGTTCATCTGCGGTTTTGTTTTCTGTTTTTAGTTTTTTTTTTTTTAAAAAAAAATCTTTTTATAGAACATGTTTGGTGAATATGCTTATATTTTATGTTTTCCAAACTTGTCACCTAGATATTCAAAAATCAGTGTGTGTGTGTGTGTGTGTGAAGGGAAGAGAGGGCAGTTACAATGCCGTATTCAAAATCATTCTTCTTAAATCATGGCATCACAAGGACAAAGAGTCCGTTCCACGAGAATCACAGCATTGCCAAGCATGATCCATAGTAGTCTGTAGAACTTACTATAAGTACACAAGTACTAAACAATAAACATAATTTTGGTGGAAAGCAAAAGCAATGCAAAGACAAAATTCAACAATCCATTATTTCATGACCATTGGTCCTTGAATTGAGAAAACAACAAGGCTAGCACTACTCTAAAGCAATGGAGAATCACTCAGATGATTACTATGTTGTAGAACCCAAAGTGGATGGCAGAGTGCTGATAACATGATGTAGATCCAGATTCTCATTTCTTTCCCTTCATCAACTCAGGATCCCTGGGAACATAGTAAAAGTCAGCAACTAGAGGACAACGAGATTAACAGCTAACTCAAAAAAATTGTACATACACTATGCCCCAAGTGTTGTGCACCTGTGAATGCGATCAAGAATGAGAAGCCTAGGTCCAGGAGGGATCTTGACATCTCTGAGAGCACTGAAACATGCATACATACAACAAGATACAGCTCTAGGATCATCATTATTGTCATTATTATTATTATTATTATTTCCAGAAATGATGAAATAATACCAAATGACCATTCTCACAAAGCAATGAGATGAGGACTCTGCACTTGCCTGTCTGTGAGAAGAGGTAAAGTAGTGTCTGTGAGCAGGCCTTTCTTAAAGTTCTTTTCGTAATTCTGGAGGCCAAGGCTTATAAGCATGCTTCTAGTTCGAGAGTAGAACACATCCTCTGCTGGTGGTTCCGAAAACTTCTGGCCCACCTGAAAATTCACATAATAATAAGAATAACAGTGATGTAATTACAAATCCAAGTTGTTGTTGTCCATATCTCAGATTGAGCGAGCACCAACACATACACTTGATACACCTAGTCAAAAAACCCTCTCCGGTAAATAGCAAGTAGTTAGTACCCAGCAGTGTGCCAATATGACAAGCATGCATAAAGCCAGGTTGGATGATAACAGTAGCATTTGATGTTAAGATTTGATTAATATAACTCAGGATTATGCACAAACCATGCATTCATCTTTTCCCAATGAAGACACCAGCACCAAACTTAAAATAGTTGGATGATCCACAAGTTTGCACCATATTTTTGAGCATCGTCACTACAATGGCCATGAAGCTGAGCTGTAGAATATTATATTTCCTTGAGTAAATGGATAACATTAAGGTCATTTCTATGTAATGGATGGAAGCGGTTTATCAATTGAATCGCTCTACCTAAAATGTACTAGCAGAATCATTTAAACAACAGTTAGAAAAAACAATTCAATGAATTGAAGTTACTTGATCAACGGTCTGTAGAAGAATAGAAATAAGATAGGCTACGATAGTGATGGGGGACAACCTGGGGTCCCACAAGATCGCTCGAATTGTCTAAGAATGGGGCGAATTACAAAATCCTAGAGCAAGCTCGCATTATTTTTATTAATCATTCACTGCTTGCAATGAAAGTCATAAATGCCTTTAAATAGAAAATAAAAAAAATAATGACTCATAATCACCCTATTCTAAAAGATAACACTTACCTTGTTAAAAAAAAATTGAATCTAATGAAATCCTACCTAATAAAAAATATAAGGGGGAGTTGGTGAGTGGTCCCCGACAAGATATCAGTTTAAGCCAAAGTCCCTCCAAAATGTTTTGGACGAAAATGCCCTCCAAATGAATTTAAATTTTCATTTCGATTACCATCGGTTTCTTTGAAACTAACCGAACTAGCCGAAACTTCCGAGTCGCTCCGAACGCTGGATCTTCTCACCTCCGATGCTCGCTGCCGCCGAACCGAACCGAACCGAACCTAAACCTAACCCTAAACCCAAGATCTATAGGCCATGAGATGAACCCTAGACCTAGGATTTCTAAACCTAACCGAACCTAGCCCCTCCGACCCCTGTTCTCCGCTACTTCGCCGCAGCCGAGGCTGCGACGGCGAATAGCTACAACCCAAGATCGTGCCAGCTGTCGTCGCCGCCGCCACCTTTGCTACTCACGTCGGAGACCGCCATGGTTGCTCAATGGGAGCTGTGGGCATTTTTGGATTTCTAAAGAAAATGAAGGACCTGACGTTAACCGAAATATTGAGATGTCCTACGTCTTCGAGATTTCTTCTGTCAAGGACTAATCACCAATTAACCCAAAAGATAATCATCCTTATTCAAAAAGACTTGAATCTAATCAAATCTTACAAAAAAAAAAACATATTTTAAAATAACACAATTAATAATTTCAGAAATTATTTATCAAATAATTTCTGAAATTATTTATCAAATAATTTCAAAAAAATTTAGTTTAATCCCAGTCATGCCTCGAAATCTGTGTAGGACTGATTTGATCTCAAAAAACGTGCATGCCTAACCTGATTGGCTGATTCCCATCAACTAACCAGAGTCATGTAATTAGCACAATGGTTTACTCAATTATTGTCCTTCATATGAACATGTTGAAAACTTGAAATTAACGCTATCTTCCCTCGCTTGAATCTCCATCAGTCACTATGACAAACTGAATTTATTATGCTCATGATGCAACTTAATTATCAAAAATGTCAACCAATGGATTGGCTCAATGGCACATGAATTAGAGGCCGTTGGACGCACAAGGAGTACCATAAAATCTAGCTTTGTGGTCAGATGCTAGCTTAATTTCAGTTAGGAATCAGGTTATCTAGCCAGGCCTGCTACATTATCCAGCAAGCCACTTTCTCTTTTTCTTTTAGCCGACTTCCAACCACTTGAGAACTCCAAATAGAAATACATAAGTGCTTGTAGAATCTCTCGTCTTAGTCTTCTTTTACTGACTTATAAATACTTCAATTAAATATCTTCAAGAATGGAAACTAACTAAACTACTTTTTGTAACCAAACTTTATAACAAAATGTCATGTAAGAAAGTGTGTTTGCATGAACGTTTATAATAAGCATAAAAGAGAAGAAAATGCCAAATAACGATGAAGAAAATGACATGTTTGTAGATCAGCGGGGCTCATTAGCTGCTCTAACAAAAAAAAATAATAATGGAGATCGAGGTAGATGACCAATACTTGAGGAAGCCTTGGTAAGGAAAGGAGCTCATGTTTGTTGTTGAGGTTAAAGGAGTAAGGGGAGAGGCCTATGAAGCCTGGAGGGAAAGTGGAAACAATGAGAAGTAATTTGAAAAATATTTGAATTATTATTGTTGCGCATCTACCACATATTCATACTAGTGACCTTCTGACACTCGTATTTGGACTTCTATTTTTTTTCCTTTAATGAGATATAAAAAACTAGTTTGAATCCAAGCAACTACCTCTTTTAGTTATACACCACAAATATTCATGCATATACATGAAAACAACGATATTGTACTATTTAAATATATTAAATTCACATACGGAAGACCCATGTCACCTTATCTATGTTTTTAAGGATATGCTGTTTCAGACACCCTTATGTTTTGCCATGTGAGCCCTATATCCGTGTTGATTGTATCAAAGCTTTGAATAGTTGGCAGACCCCAAAAAGATAGGGTAAGGCCTGCTTGCTACTAACATGGAGGTCATGCTCATTTACCTTGTGATGGTATTTGTTTCCTATAAAATTATTCTAGGAATTTCTCACAATAATGCTTCTTTCATTTAGTATGGAAGCTAGTTCTATCAGTAACAATCCCCTCTAACACCGACTAGATAAATCTCGTTTAAAATATAGCAGAATTTACTCTTAGTGCTTACAAGTTACAATCAGTGACAATACATTATCTTACTTTTATAGAAAGAGCTGAAGCCCAAAAGGGCCATGTTCACAAGAAGGAATATACATAAGAAAAACATTACCTTCATCTATCTATATCAATTATATGATATCTCAAAATGGGTCACCACAACATCAACCCCGGGAAGCACCATCATGAAATAATCAACCAAATCTTGTCCCAACAATTAGTTTGGCTATCGAACACCACCATAACCAAAAATCCTTTTCAAGATATTTGTAACCATTAACCAACAACCCACCCACCCACAGACCGTGCCAACATAATTTGGCACAGTGGCGGACCCAGGAAGTGCAAAATTAAAATTTTTGGAGGGGCCATCAGTAGACTTTTTCTAAAATTTCAAAAACATCAAAGGAGCATCCCAAGAGCTTTACAAAATTTTGGGGAGGGGCATGGCCCCCCCCTAGTCTCCACATAGGCCCGCCCCTGTTCATGATGCAAATAACAATTATCAGCATTTAGTTGGCTCAAGAAGACGTTACAAGGAGTTCCAAGTGGGAGACTATGTGATGATCCGTATACGACCAGAGCGATTCCCTGCGGGGACCCTCAAAAATTAGAAGCACATAGTGCAAGCCCATTCAAAGTTTTGAGGAAAATTGGGTCGGATGCATATGCCATTGACCTACCAGACGACTACGTGATCAGTGCAACCTTTAATATCGAAGACTTAATAGCTTTTAAAGATCCAACAATGATTCCCGATGACCCCTTTCTTGAGCCCTCCATTGACACAGATACCCCCACCCCACTGAAGTAGATTCGATGCCGTAATTTATACCCCCGCCGCTACCACTGCAAATGCAAAATGAACAAACTAACGACATCTTGGATGACTAGGTTGTGTCGACTCAAGACGGAGGATATCAACGCTGAAAATTGTGACTTTTTTCATAAAATCATGACTTTTTCAAAAAATCGGAAAAGAGTTGTGTAGCAAATGCTTATTGAATAAGTCATGTTTTAATCGAGACTTACTCAAAAAATCGGACCTTTTGGTAACAGAACCGTCGAGTTCTCCCACCCCGGGAGGGTTGGTTGGGACACCAGTGCTCTCCGCCGACGATGCGTGTCTACAGCCGGTGTCGAAGGAGGACGGCTCAGCAGCTTCAGATTTGGATCGAGTAGGCTATGGACTAGCCCATCATGGAGATGGGCTTGTAAGCCTCAATTATCTTTATTTGATGCAGGACAAAGTGGCGACAACGAAAGGGAGGGGATGGAAGGGCGAGGGGGTTGTCGACCTCGCACCGATGGTACTTCGACCTCACGACGGCAAGCCTCTCGCTCTTCGATCTACTCTCAAGAACGCACTCGGGATCCTCTCACAGGAACACAAAGCAAATAATTGTCATTTTTCATTCGTCATATCATTCATTCAGTGCCATTACAATGGAGGCTTTCATGCCTTTTTAAAGAAAAAACAAAAAGATAAAGAAGGCAACTAATAAAGAGATAAAGATCTCTCCTAACAACTTTCAAAAATAAAGAGATAAAGATAGTAATCACTAATGTGTTAAATATCTCACCTTATTAACTTCCTAATCCATCATATCCTTATCTTTAAAATTACCCATAAATAAAGATAACTATTGCCAAATTTAAAAGACCTAAATCTACCCAAATCTTCCCTAAAAGATATTTTAAAAACTATCATTTTTAATAAATCCAAAAAAAAACATATTTTCGGATTAAATTAATAATTTTGGAATAAAATAATTACTTTATTCATAATTTAATATTTTATTCTGAAAATACTATTTTCAGGAATGTTTAATCCGAAAATTGTTTTTTATTAAGCCTCGAGATGCGTGTTGGACGTGCCAGATGGCAGGGGTGGTCTACTGGTACGTCAAAACTTGCAGACGGTCCAGATGCCCCGCATCACATGAGCTTGAGCTTTAACCCAACTTTTGGGCTGTTAGTTCTTGCTGATCCAAGTAAATCTCAGCTCAATTAGGCTCGGTGACATGCTTTCTCAAAAGGTTGCGTGGTTAGAGGCTCTGCAAAAGGATTTTGGTACCCTGATTTTATGGCAAAACCAGTCGTTGATGTAAATGGCAAAAGAGATGTCAGGTACATTTAAAGCAACAAAATACACCTGTAGATTAGGTAGTAACGTTAGGTAGAGACGTTACAACAGTGGCGTTTTTATGTGGTTTCTTGAGTGTAGTTCGTTTATTTCTGTTGACTTTAATTAATTAGATAACTTATCTATTAATCTACCTTTTAACCCCACCAATCTTAGCCGGTTAATGTTAGGTAACGGTCGGTCAAAAAATATTTGTCAATTTTCCTTATAGTCGACACCATCTTGATAGGAATCATAGGATATAGACTTAGTTGATGATGTTTTCTTTCTCTCGCCAACTAGCATATGCCAAGATTCATGAATACGTTTATTAATCTCCTTATGCAAATCAATCAAATGATGTGCAAATGACTCGGCTGACTCTGAAACCCTACCACTAGATGCCGTAGGAATGAGATCTATAGCTTTCTAGGCTTATACCCAAGGACGACTTCAAACGGACTCGTGCCGATGGACCTATTGACTAACTGTTTTAGGTGAATTCTATGGTCGTCAAGATTATATCTAACCATGCCAATAAGCCCCTTTATTCCCTCATGCAACTGAGACTAAAGTCTACAAGCGTTTCATCCAACAACTCTAGAAATATCCGCTTGTTTTCTTTCACCCTTCATCGTCTAGTTTGGAGTTCGTCCAACAACTCCAGAACAAGTGTTTCGTCCAACAACTTCAAATGAACTCATACCATGGTATCAGAGCCCCATTATGACGTCCTATCATCATGACCGATCCACCCAAACTCGATCTAACCATGCTAACAAGCCCCTCTATTCCCTTCATGCAACTGAAACTGAAGTCTACAAGCGTTTTATCCTACAACTCCATAAATATCCACTTGTTTTTTTTCGCCCTCCATCGTATAGTTTGGAGTTCGTCATTTATTCCCTTTTTGGAGAACAAGCTATCTCTTTTGGTCTCCCGAAGAAACCATTTATCGACTGGCTTTGTGTATGCACCTGCTACCAAAGACCACAAAGATCGAGGCATACTCTGTTCTCGAGGACATAAAGAATGAGATGGCGTGACGATAACTACAGCACGAAAAACTTATCAAGCGCCGGAGCCAAAACGAGTTCTTCCATTCCTTATCCAGTACGAAGTCTGTCTCCTACGGAGTTTCCCACTCCGACGGCTCCACCTGCACCAGAGCCTACCGTGGAGTCACCACCACCAGAGGAGTCTTCTCCATTGTTCATGCCACCACTTACGGTGCATGCACTGCTGGTTCCACCTCCACCTCATATGGAGCCTCCACTGCCAGAGGATACAACACCGATTCCTCTATAGCAGTGTTCTAAAAAGCGGCCCAGGCGGCCGCCTAGGCGGCGTCAAGGCGCTAGGCTACCCCCCACTGCCTCGCCTAGGCCCTAGGCGCTCCAGAAAAGCGGCCAAGCTCCCAGGCGGAGCTAGGCAGGGCAAGACGGCCGCCTAGGCGGTCTAGGCGTGGCAAGGTAGCCACCTAGGCGGTCTAGGCGGAGCTAGGCTGACCAGGCGGGCTGAGGCTAGCCAGGCGGACCATGTTTTCTTTTGTTCTTGTTAATCACTCAATCTTAAATTATGGTTATATACTTGTTCATTAAAATAATGGCTTAGGATAATCTTGAACTTATATTAATTTTTAAACATATATATTATATAATATCAAAATAATAATTAAAATAATTAAAAAAATGCAAAACGCCTAGGCACCGCCTAGGCCCCGCCTAGGCGCTAGGCGGCCCCCCACCACCCGACTAGCGCCTAGCGCTTTTTAGAACCTTGCTCTGGAGTACTTTCTACCAGCCAAGCCAAAATTGGGTGTCGACTTCATAGCACTAGTCCAGACAATCGACGTCATCGAGCTAGACCATTCACCCATGGCTTTGGTCCTCCGTCGGTGTCACCTCTACTTGGACCCACTCTCCATCGAGCTGCTACTTCAGCGAGCCCGTGCAACCGTCTATGTCAGCATGTGCCAACACTTCCCTGATTCTTGGTCCCCACTCGACAGCAACACAACTTTCGGGTGGAACCTGGGAGATGATCACTATGTGGCGCACCTACATGTATTGTCTCCACTATCAGCTCCAGACGTCGACCAATTACTGGGTGACGTTGCTTCCTACCTAGGCCTCACAAAACTCAAGGTCGAGTTCTTTCGTAGCCGGAGACTATGATGCGAAAGCATCTGGACCGTTCGTAAGTTTCAACACACCAGTGGACCAAGCCTGCCATCCAGCACGTCCAGCACACATCATAAGGCTTAATAAAACATAATTTTCAGAATTAAATATTAAATATTAAATTCTGAATAAAATAATTATTTTATTCCGAAATTATTATTTTAATCCGAAAATAGGTTATTTTGGATTTATTAAATATGGTAGATTTTAAAATATCTTTTAGGGAAGATTTGGGTAGATTGAGGTCTTTTAAATTTGGCAATAGTTATCTTTATTTATAGATAATTTTAAAGATAGGGATATGATGGATTAGGAAGTTTATTAGTTGTTATTTTTATCTTTTTGTTTTTTCTTTAAAAATGCATAAAAGCCTCCATTGTAATGGCGCTGAATGAATGATATGACGAATGAAAAATGGCAATTATTTGCTTTGTGTTCTTGTGAGAGGATCCCGAGTACGTTCCTAAGAGGATAGAAGAACAAGAGGCTCACCGGTGTGAGATCGGAGTACCATCGGTGCGAGGCCAACAACCCCCTCGCCCTTCCATCCCCTCCCTTTCACTATCGCCACTTCGTTCTGCATCATCATGTCTCTTATTTCTAAAGTTCAAGCCCGACTCGTTCATTAGGTCATGCTTAAGTGAGCCAAACATCATATAGCACCAAGCAAGGGAAATAGAATAAATATGTTCCACCATCACGTGCTACCAAGAAATCAAAAATCTAAATAAATCGCAATATAAATCATTTTATGAATCTCTGATTCGAAATATCACGAAAACTCATACACAGAATCAAGCAACATCAAAACTATGAAGAAATAGCGAAATTTCGCGCGATATATTCAACGAACGCGAAATCTCATGATATATTGCGCCGAAAGAACTGACACACCAAAATTTCGGTGAAATTTCAATGAATTTCGTAAAATTTCACCGAAATTCGGCAAAATTTCAAGATTTTATTTTTATTTTCTCCATTTACTTTAAGTTATTATATGTAAATAAGTGAATACCCCCAAATTGATTTCAATGAAAATATCAAAAAATTAAAAAACCAAATGAATCAAAAAGAATATTTTCAGTTATAGTAGGAGAAAATAGTTTTCAGGGGCTTTTATAAAATTCACACGTTGAGAAAAGTGGTTAGATCAACTCCTTTTTAGCTCAAAAAATTCCACAAAATGTAGAACTACAAGCGCATCTAGAAAACCATAGTCGTCAAAGGAAATTATTTGAAACTTGCATAACCTTCTTGTTTTAACAATCAACTAATATCCATATTGAAATTATTTTTATCCAAAAAAGATTAAAAAACATTTGAAAAACATAGATCGAAACAGGATCAAACAAGATTGCACAAAAAGGCAGAAGACTTACAGGCTCAAATCCAAATAATACATGTTATGTGAAGCTCTACACCCCTAGATAGGTTATAAAAAAATAATTGAGTGTTTCAAAGTATGTATCTAAGCTTGCTTTATGACTATCCAAAGTTTTACTAAAAAATTCCATCTAAAAATTAACATTTCCACCATTTCAATAAAACTACAATATTTCCACACTGTCAAAATATTTCCACACTGTCAAAATATTTCCACGAAATATTACATATACTGGAGTGTCGACGTATTGGTCGAAATCAATTTTTTGTTCCTTGCATGCTACAACACTAAATGATTTAAAAGAGCTACTGATTCAACAAGAACTAAAATAGCTACAAAGAGTTGTAAGCTCAAATAGGCAACCAAATTCCAAACCCGTGACCTAACACATAAAAGTAGAACAACAAACTAAAAGTTAAACAATGAGTCTACTATGAGTTTTGTAGTTTATTAACTAAACATGTATAGACAAAGCCGAACCCACTCTATTATGCTCGAGTTCATATAACTACGCAAATCTGATCCAAGACTCGGGCTCAGCTGATGAGCCAAAGTTTTGAACTCAATCTTAGCTAAGAACAAACCAAGTAGCCTGTCTCGTTAATACCCTAGGTTTTGTTTATCCCTGCCCTTGCCCCTTCTAGGTAGGTGCCTCCTCGACCTCTGCAGATCATGACCAAACCGTTGGAAATTGCAATCCACACCTTAACTTCTAATGTTGCAGCAATTAGGATCTCATTTCCAACTTTTTTCTTCATAGTTTTACCAATACCAGACATCCGCCTCGATATTTTATCATTTCTGCAACATTCATTCGTTGTGATGCATCATCACTGTTGCTAAATGTGCAATAAAAAAACCAATACAAGATGATGTTTTGCAACTAACACAGAAGCAAATTAGAGCATATGCAAGGTTTTGTACTATTGAACTGTCGGGGGGATTATTGTTGTTTTCCCTCCTACACTATCGATGGTCTCGATTCGCCGCAGAGTAAGGTCACCACAGTGCTCCGTTCTTCTCCTCCCTCAACGGGAAGTGTTCGAGCTACAAAAGAGAGTGTCAGAGACGACTGGCTCCCTATGAAGCATAGACCCTCTGATACTAAAGTCAGGTCGGCACGCAAGAAAATGCGAGCTAGATAGGAGAGATGGGTAAGTGTTCACAGTTTGGTTCTTCCAACCCTTTGAACAGTGCCTCAGTGGAGCTTTTATAGAAATCTAAGGGTTGGAGACGTCGACATGCATCCAGCCATGTGGCGATGTGCGACGGGTGCAAAGGGCCACTTCTCGAGACAATCAGGGCACCAGGTTACCCAGGGGACCTCCATGTGGCGCGCTAGTATTGATGTAAAAGCATCAGGCTGGAGAAGGGACTCGAGAGCCTCCATGTGTCGGCTCCTAACTGGTGCAGGTTGGTACATGGACTGATGGACCATACTGGGAACCGGTTAGGGGAGTGGGGAACGTCGATGTCCATTACCGCATGACGTGATCCGATTCCGGAGCCAACTACATGTTTGTACCAGTTATGCAACCACATTGCATGACCCTACTGCGTCGCCTGACACTTGTATGATGCTAGCGATGACCATGTTCTCATGTGCCCTTTCTCAGTCGAGGAAATCCTTAAGTGTTGGATGGCTCGGGGGCCGGTAGTAGGCTTCCCCGGGAGATCTCTACAAAGTCGCCCACCGCTTCGAGTGTGATACATGGCGACGTCACCAAAACGTCATCCAGGAAGGCTCGAGGCCACTTCAGACGAGCCACATGATGACGTCATTCAGACAGACTTGAGGCCGCTTCGATCAAGCTACCGAATGATGTCATCTAAGCGAGCTCGAGGTCGCATCGGGCTGGCTACCAGATGACATCATGCTGACATCATCCAGGCAAACTCGAGTGGCCTCCGGGTGAGCTACCTGATGACGTCAAGCTGACACAATCTAGGGGGGCTCGAAGCTGCATCAGGGGGGGCTACTTGATGATGTCATACTATCGTCATCAAGGCGAGCTCAAGTGCGCAACGGGTGGGTTCGAGGCCGCTTCAAGCGGGTTATCTGATGATGCTGAAGTCATCCAGGCGGGCTTGAGGTCCCTTTGGTCGAGCTATCTGATAATGTCATGCTGACGTTATCTTAGCAAGCTCGAGGTCATTCAGTCGGGCTACCTGAAGCCTTAAGCTTTCTTGAATGCCCTTCCTATCTCGCCACATGGCAACCTCATGTCCGACACACGGGCAATGAGCGGGTGACCCTTTTTTGGGAACCAACAAGAACTACTCGCATTCAGTCTATGTTATTGTCCGAACAACTTTACATGGACCCTTGTATTTACTATAGTACTAAGAAAGCATCACGACGCTACGACAGGCATGAAACCCCAATATAAGTTAGCATTACTAATATCCATCAAACAAAAAATGACAACCACCATTTAGGTAGCTTGCCTATTGCATTATCAGAATAAAGATTTTAAAGAAGAAACACGAGCACATATTGCATCAGGAAGTGTAATGTTCCTACAAATAATTCAGCCCAGGGTGAAAAATAAAAAACATGTATTCGAATTGAACTATTAAAGGATTGAAGACACTTTCCCTGCATACCATGAAAAGGCCACCTTGAAAAAGTGCAAAGAATGCCCCTGATGTGACTGCATTGACAGCCTGATTTGGGCCCCCCATGCCACTCACCAACGAGAACATTGCTCCAGAACCAAATGCTGCCACCATGCTGCAAAAACAATCTCTTCAAGTATCGTGCAATAATGACATCAAGTCAAAATTGAATACATAAACTAGAACACAGTCAAATAACATTTTTCTTTATCATAATGACTATACAGTTACCGCCATATTTATATACATCACACCAATTCGATCTAGAATTCGAATTTAGAAGTGATGTTCTGTTATTTAACTGTATCTAGCATGACACCATCTATCATATAGCAAGCATCATCAAGTCAGTCCTTATCTTACATGTTTTCTTAAAGACCGCGCAGCACCATATCAAATCCTAGTAGCACATGAAAAAGCCATCATAATCAACTTATCTTAAATTCCACACACAAACAAACAAATTTAGAAGTGAAGTTCTGTTGTTTATCTTTATCTAGCATGACACCATCCATCATAATATAGCAAACATCATCAAGCCAGTCCTTATCTTACATGTTTTCTTAAAGACCCCACAGAACCATATCAAATCCTAGTAGTACATGAAAAGGCCATCATAATCAACATACATTAAATTCCACATGCATGCACACACCGTCACCAAGTTCTCTGTTTTTTTTATAAAAAAAACGCATTTAAAATGCGGATTATTCCTCACCCGATTAAAAGTCATCTTATACCCCGAACTTAATACATCACCACATTTGGCATTTTATTACCCTTTCTTTTTTCCAAAAAAAACTTTTAAAACACCGAATCTGGTGACACCTCATCTTTTCTCTATCACAACGCATGTACCCTTCCACGGGGCACACATAGCTCCTTGTGCACAAAATCCATGTTAGGGATTTATATTAACTTGTTTATATGTAATGTTATATGCATGTGAATCATGTGCCTTAGGTGCTTATTTGCATGGATTTTGCCAACAATAACTATATATAAGCCCCATTCTAATATAATGACGGATCATTGTGCTCAATCCTTTCATTGGGTTTCATTGTTCAGAGATAATCGTCTACCCACATCTTTGTTCGTCTCGATTATCATACATCTCATCATTAAGTTTAAACCATTCTCATTTACTATAGATTGACTTGTTGTCTTATGAATGCCACGTTCTGAATGTTTTGCTTACTTAAATGTAGCCTAAAAAGTAGACGCAAAGGTCCTTAACTTACCGATTTTTCTAAATTTTACCATCGCCGATTAAATCCCAAAACCGGTTTTTTTTCCCCATTTTTATTCCAAACTTTTTGATTTTCACCGAACTTTCTTGAGTTTTACCCTCGTCGACTTATTACTGACCCGAACTTGGTGACTATGAACGCACGCGCGCGTACACACACACACCGAAAACTTAATTTATAACATTTTTTATTCCTGAGGTAGAAATATGCCTATGTTTTGTATTTTTATGGATGACTTGATCCGACCTCATTTAATCTCAAATTGAATGTTACCCAGATTTGAGCTCAATCTGACAATAATATAAGAGCTCTAGAAAGAGCTGACCATACTCGAGCGGTCAACTGCGACAAGTGTTGTATATTATATGTAGTTCAGATTGATATTTCATCGCGTCAATGTTTGGATAGATCCGACCACATAAGTTTCCTGTCAAATAACGCAACCCTTTTTCTTGTAGACCGCATGGTCTACAAGAGATTGTTCTATGACATTATTTAATAGTTTGATAAAAAAAACATTATTTAATAGTTTGATAAAAAAAAACATTATTATAAATATAGGGTATTATTTTTTGATATATACCATTGGACCTAACCCAACCAATCCAGTTTTAGCTTAAGCTTGAGCCCGACCTCTTATCTTCCTATGACATCTATGTTCATGTCTTTTCTCATCCATATCATAGCTTTAAATAAGTTTTTTTTATAGCTTTAAATAAGTTAAAACTATCAGACTAGGTATTTATCATTTCGTATTGTCACTATAAAACAACAAAATTCTATATATAACAAAGTAGGTTTCACTAATTGTGTGATATTTCCATAAGCAATGTTGCATGTCTGAATGCTCTAGTACCTGGCATGATGTGTCACAGCATGATTGGCATGGACATGGTATGCGAGAGTCTTTGACCCTTGCAATGTAGGATCCACTGGAGCACATAACAAATGATTACCTCCAAATACCATTCCCTCCCACAAACCATGAAATATCAACATGTCTTTTTCCAATTAACGAAAACCATTGATCTACTACGTTCTTAATCCAGCTTTTTCTACATATGTAGATTGAAGGGTTCAGATCTGGAATTGAATGCACTAACACTCCAAAACCATAATCATAACCATGGAGCGTTGCACCATTCATATGGGGTTGAATTTATGAATCCTTCACCAGCCATTCCAATTAAAGCATTCCATACATTCGCCATAAGGTTTCCTATATCTTCTAAACAACTTTATCCATGTTATTTCATGTCTTACCCTTCCTCTTTTTTGATCCATTATAACAGTTCAAACCATAGCCATAGCTATATTCATCCGAACTAGGGACCAACAGTAATGGTTTGGATGCACTACACCTAGAAAGGATAATATTCACCCTTCATTACTTTCAGCATCCTCCATTTCTCCTTTTCTAATATTTCAACTCTTCAAGAGCTCCAAACGACAACTAATTTTGGGTGCATGTGAAGAATTTAAAAAAAAAGCATAGCCCTTAAACTGAATGGATTAAAACACCTATAAGGGTTACGTTTAACCTTACCTACTCTGGATATCATCCACTCCTCTTATTCTTTTCATGACACAAGATATGCCTGCATTGACACCTGTCATGACTGCAAAATTACGAGCTTGTATTAACGGACCGCCCGCAAATGCCTGCAAATCATGTAAGACAATAGTTCTTATATGCGCATAAGCTAAAAAAGAAAAATAATGGAAAAAGACAGACAGAGCAGAAGGCAATTTGCACTAACACATAGTAGGTAAAACACACAATAGACCATCCACTGATAAATATTATGCAGTCTAGGGAAAAAGCAACACAAAAAAAGTAGCTCCTAAAGATGCAAAACAATTGGTAAAGCAAATTAACTTGAAATAATATTTAAAGATGCAAAACAAATTATTTATAAAAAAATTTGACTTATTTTTTAAAGAATCTTAGAGTTTCCTAGAAGCGACCAATAGTTTGCTTATTGCCTATGTTAGAAGCCTATGTCACTAACCCGAATGCCTTTACGGAAGTCATTCCTTCTCAAAATAAGTTTTAGGTTTGTTAGTTACTGAAATGAGTTAAATTATGTCAAAAGTATTCTACAGTCATCATAAGATACTAGAAATCCTTTTAAGATTGCATATCATTGTTTATGCATGTTCCCCTTGACATTGCTCATTATAGATGATTAATTATATGGGTAGAAGATCTAATTCCTCTAACCATCTACAGATTCCACATATCCGGTAACCCGCAATGATTAATCTGTGAAACCAGAATAAGTTATTCCTCTAATCATCTACCAAACTAAAAACATATGAGTGTAGTTACATTGGATTGAACATCATAGGAATCCATTACAATATGGAAGTAAACTCTAGATTCCCCATGCACAAATTTATGATGGATCTACAGACTAATGTATTAAATTATTAATCATGACACATTGGAGTATGCCACATTGAATGGATGAATGAAGGAACCACCTCCGCCATCAGAGATATTGGAGATTCAGGTGCACAAATTTACAGTGGCCCTTGGATTGTAGACAAAAGTGTCATTTTTTGAATTAGTTATGTCACCTTAGATGAATAGCACAATATGTGGAACCATGAGGCATGCCTTTGTGTTGAGCGAGACTAAGATGTCCACCAAGGGTCTATCGCAAGTAATTATCCATATAGAGCGAATGAGCGATACAATCAGATTTGAAATTTTGGATCCAAGTGTTTAAAAGGTTTTGCACATTTACATAAAAATAGCCATTATACATATTGTATTTGTAAATGAGTTTTATGAAATCATTTTTTTAAGGATCACCTCAGGTGTCAGATTAAATATAGGGCCAGTCTTGATGGGAAATGGTTTTTCATACCTATGGGTTGGACAACATGATTCAAGGAGTATCAATGGATAAAGTTCTGATCAAAGGATTATACTACAAGTAAATTAGTGTATGGAGGGGATTTATTGCAATATTCTTTTTTTTGGGGCTTGGGGCCCTACTTCCGATCAACATTAACTTAAATGTCTTTTAGTTTTGGAGTATAATAAATAACTTAAGAAACCAAAACACAAGCAATAACTATTGGGTGAAACTCCTAATTCAACATAGATTACTGCTCCCGCTCTAAAAATTCCTAATGCAAGGCCCCACACCCCCTTGGTTAACACTAATGCTATCCAAATCCATTGCCATCTAACTCTAAGAAATAACACATCGGTGGGTTGTTGTGAGAGAATTGTCCATTATTCTTAGAGATTAATTGGTGACTTTGGCGCCGGAATTGAGAGAGGAAGTAACACAAGTGGAACAATGGGATAAAGCATTCTAATGGATTTCACCAAAGGAATAAGAGCAAAGATAAACACTCACAACCCAATGGAACCCCACCAAAGGTATAAGAGCAAAGATAACAATAACTCCTCAAAAGCCAAATGATGAAAATCCTTATACAAGTTCTCTTCCTTCTCTACATGAGTACGATGCTCAATAGGCAATGACATGAAGAAGGCCAAAATCCATACATGGGAAAGCCAAAAGCCATTAGTAGCTGTAGAATCTCATGGTTTAAAATGACATGAAGAAGGCCAAAATCATTACACTTAATAGGGGTCAACACAAATCCCAAGCAAGAATTGAAAGGTTTGACTATCAACCAAAATATCCACTCAAAGAGACTCATCGGTTTAAAATGAGGAAATCAAAGGGACTAATTGTAATTGTTGCCCCATGGGCACCATGTATGAGCTATGCTTCAGCATCAGTGCTATTTAATTAGTAGCTCCGGTATCAAACGTCAACATGGAACTCGTCCCTGTGTTCTAAGTTCTAATTGTAGCACGTCCACCGAACATCACCATTGGATCGCAATAAGTTGATGGTGCAGCCTGACATATTTGTTTCTGAATTTACCATATTAAAGACTTGTATGAATATTGCCCACGTGATGATGATACAGGTTTAGCCGTATCTTTTAAATGTGATTGTGATGCATAGAAGGCCTACAAGGTTTTTCTTGTTGAAGATAATCACAAGTTGTTAGTTTTATGTTATATCATGGCATACCATCATGTACTTCTTTTGTGTTGTTATGAAAGGATCATCATAAAGTGTAGGCATGAGAATTAGGTTTTTCAAACGCTCTATGAGTTGCCAATGTTGGGCATATCTTAACAGGCACAGCTTGTTGTACTCGTGAAAAATATCTTTCACAATTGGACCTTCTTTCATATATTTATCTCCTTCAAAATATTGATTCTATCTAACAACAATTAATTCTTCAATGGTAACCTCCCCATGAAGTAAAACATCATTCAAAACCTAAAAAATCTTCTTATTTTGGCTCATCATCAAAGATGGGTGAGTTTTCATTTGGCTCTTCATCATAGATTGTAGCTTTAGTACGATCACATCACTTTTTTTGTGGAGCTTTTTGACAAAAAAGGTCATATATCACTCCCAACATCCATTCCACCAATGAAAAAAATCAGTTTGATTCTACTCTTCTTTGAGTCATGACAAGTATCATCATGGACCAAGGATTCATACCGTGCAAGACTCCGCTGGAGTTGTTGCACTTGTCTCCTTAAATCATCCATCTCGATGTCGTGTAAATCGCATTTGCGAACAAGAGGATAAATCACTCACCACCAAATGGAAAGAGCAAAGATAAAACACTCACCTCCGAATGTAATCCACCAAATGGATAAGAGCAAAGAAATAATAAGAACTTTTCAAAAGCCAATGCCCGAAATTCTCATTCAAATTCAGTTTCTTCTTTACATGAGTGGAGCCTTTTATAGACAACAGCATGAAGAAGGCCAAAAGCCATACATTGGGAAGCCAAAATCCATTAGTAGAAATTAAAGAATCGTTACATTTCTACAAGAGTTGGTGCAAAATCCAAGTAAGAAGATAAAAAAGGATCGACTCGCAACTCAAAAAGCCATTGAAAGAGGCTTGTGGGGACAAAAAATATGGAATTCAAACGGACTCATTGCAAATGCTGCCCCATAGGCGCCATTCACGGTCTATGCTTCAGCATCAGCGTCGTTAAATTCATGTTGCCCGTGTCGCTCTGTTGTCAGAGTTCGCCATTTTTTAAGATCCAAGAAACTGTTCCATCAAACCAACGCATGGAATGTTTCAACTCTCAGTCAAAACAAACTCTCAAATTAAATGATTAAAACTATAGGATATCAAAATTGGTTTACTCCTTTGGCTTTCCAGTACCTAATATATCAGATTCACCTCCACTTCATGAATTAATATGTACTTTCTCCGCAAAAAAGATATAAGGCTACGATAGAATGTCAATGACACAAGAATAGTCTTATGTAGGTCCAAATGTTCCAAAAATATCAAAGTATTCAATCCGGGTACAGTAGAAAAATGCAAGCATGAATAAAATTAGGGGATTTTTATATAACGATACTACACGAGGATGTTGGCTATATTGAAGTTCAAAGTTGATCCCTTTTAATGATACAACACTTGGAGATCTACCACAAAATAAAAAATTGAACATCTACCAACTTGAGACAATGGAACGGCGTCCTGTATTTTAAGTCCATAGATTGAAAACTCAATCAATTAACTTACTACACTAGATGGTCTAATGCAACTATATGCATTCAGAGTGTATCATACCAGAATGTGAGATATACTGGTAGTATTCTAATAGAGTTTTGAAATTGCTTTTTCTCTAAAATTACAGTGTTCAATGAATGCCAATCCAACATCGAACTATGAGAATTCCAATTTGTCATGTCCTCGACTTTACTAACACAAACATAGTGCAGAAAACGGAAACCTGTCTAGCAGGTATGGGGAGCACAAAGCTTTGATGTCAGGGGTTGAGCAAAAAGTGAGGAAAGCCAATAACAGCTCATGAATCTGTTTCAATATATTGCATAAGCTCCAACACCTTATCTTTTCTAATTCTATCTTGTTCTCGCCCTGCTGAAAAATGGAGTGTTGGGTGATAAGTGAGGCATCAAATCTTTGGTTAAATGTAGAGTTCGAACACAACAGCATGATGTCCCGTACTATTTCCATGAATAAAAAAAAAAAAAAAAAACACGGTACGCCGGTTCTCTAATAAATACAGAAAGCCCGTTCTCTCCTTGCCTTAGTGGAAATCTTG
The DNA here is from genome assembly GCA_947650365.1 of Chamaelirium japonicum. Taxonomy (NCBI): domain Eukaryota; kingdom Viridiplantae; phylum Streptophyta; class Magnoliopsida; order Liliales; family Melanthiaceae; genus Chamaelirium; species Chamaelirium japonicum. The sequence continues at coordinate 4,571,964 of OX393553.1, forward strand.
ATGCTATTCTCATAAAATATAGGAAGTATACATCCATTGAAACTAGCGATGGTCGTAGAGAATTTCCTTCCCGTAAGCGGTTTAGGTCAGTCCAGTTTCGTTCAAGCACTCCTTCAAGCAGGAAGCCAAGCCATCAAAAGGCGACAGCTCTTATAGCGATAGCAAACGGTCTACTTATAGCCCCCCCTTTCTTTGAGGACTTCAACGGACCTTACAAGCTCATCAAATGGTTTTCCTCAGACAGTGGGAATGAATTATGTTACTTGATTGACATCAACAGATATCTGTACCACACTGAACAAGCAATATGTCAATATGCTTGGTGTACCAGCCAAGCCAGCTCGACCGTTTACAGTACGAGGGATTTGCCTTTGCCTCAGAATCCGCAATCGCCCCCGTGTTGAAAACCAATAAAGGAAACATTATCTTGCAAAAGAAACTCATGTCACTAGCAACAGAGCACATCTCATCAATGGGACCCATAATCCATTGCAATCAGTGTTTTAAAAAACTCGCCCCGGGGTACGCCCGGGGCGCGCCCCGGGGCGGGGCAGTCCTAAAACTCCCGGGGCGGTTTAATCTGGGGCTTTTTTCCTGTAGGGCTTACGCCCAAACCACTGGGGCTTACGCCCCGAACGTCCGGGTACGCCTTTTACGCCCCACTGGAGTTTGTCTGCATAGTTGAAAAAAATTGATTTGATTGCTACCGTGTGATCTTTTATATGCGTCTTACTCTCTTGGATGACGATTATGACATTTTTGGAAACTAAAGTTGTTTTAAATTGGTTATATATCATGTATAGAATGATAGAATCTATGGAATATAAACGTAGATAGTTTGAATTTTGGTTAGAAATTTAGAATTAGATCTTAAATGATATTGAAAGACAATGATAAGTTCATTTTTATTATCGTTTTGTATATATTTGTGATTTATCAACCAATTTTGTAGGCTTAAATGCTTTGTTTGTTCATAATATTTTTTATTTTGTTTGTTTTTAATCTATTTTTTCTATTTATATAATATGTTTTATTTCTATATATTTCTTAAATTAAAAAATGAAAAATTAGTGGGCTTACGCCCCACGCCCTGGGGCTTACGCCCCGCCCCACATCAGGCAAAACGCCCCGCCTTACGCCCCCGCCTCTGAAAACACTAATTGCAATAAGCACATAACATGTCCGAAGTTTTAAAAATCAGATTCCCTGCTAATTCATAAGCGAATAAACACAAAAGGCTTGGCTTCTCTTCTGAGGATTTTTTTTTTTTTTAATTGAGAATTTGGCATCAAAGAGAAGCATGTAATTTGTTAATGAGGGATAAGGTGGAGGAATAGACCTGGGCTTGCTTGATGGAGGCCATGGCTTGGGGGTCGAGCCCGGCCGCCTGGGGCGGAGGGGTGGGGAGGGCAGGGGTGAGCGTTCCCATGAGGCCGCCAATTGCGGCACCCTGGGCGGCGCTGGTGACGGTGACGATAGCGGCCTCAACAGGTAAGGGCTGCTTGGTGAGCCACGCCTTGAACCCCTTCTCCATGTCCTGGAACCGGGCCTGTAGCTGAGCTATAGGGTTCACCGGAAGCGGAGGTTGGACCAACACCACACCCTGTCTTCCATCCATGCCCGCCGCCGCAGAACTTGAGCCGGTGGGCATCGCTGCTGTGCGCTGTCTCTCTCTCTCTCTCTCTCTCTCTCTCTCTCTCTCTCTCTGTGGTTCAATTGGATAAAACCTGAGAAACATGCACCGAGAGACTGAGAGAGAAGGATTCATATGTAAATTTCTCTCTTAAGAGAGGCTTAATAATTAATTGTTAAGTATTTATTGAGTTAATATGAACCATCCGATTGGCTTTCCCTCATCTTAGGCATCGTTTGGTAGCAAGAAAGTTGTAGCTAAAAAAAGGAGAAAGGCAATGCTAAACACCGGAATAGGATTCCTCTGGTGAAAAAAGAAATGACATGCCCGTCACTTTTCCACCGATTGGCTAATTTTTTTACAAGATTTGATTTTTTTTTTCCTTAGTTAAACTCTCTTGGTTATCAATGACACATAATAGGGCTTATGTGAGGGAATCCCATTACTTTCCCCCTCCTTAGTGAAACTTTTTGTCTATCAAAGCAGACCTTATGGTTTACATTACAATTCATTGGGCTTCTCTCGAAAAAAAATTGGAAGACTTAGCCTTAGGTCCTTTTAGGAGATTCTATGTTAGCTAAAGGACAGGCAACGTTTCAATATCGCACCAAGTCCCTCCAGAACATTGCGTGCTACCGCAAGTCCCTCGCCTTATTTACCCCCTCATGTGCTACAGAATATCCATTCGTCTCCAAAAAGAGTATCCATTCGCTAGTTGACATTATGCATGCAGCGGTTGCTACAGTGATTTCACTATAGCTGCTGCAGTGATTTCACTGTAGCTGCTATAGTGAAATCAATATAGCAAGATTATCAATTTGATTTGGTAAGAGTATCAATTTAGTGAATTGTCCGTTGCTACAGTGATTTCACTGTAGCTGCTATAGTGATTTCACTGTAGCAAGAGTATCAATTAGCCGAATGGATACTCTTGCTACAATGACATCACTATAACAACCGCAACATGCACAAGGTCACCCGCTGAATAGATACTCTTGTTGATGACGAATGGATACTCTTTCCGGGGAGGAATGTATACTCTTGCTATAGTGTTTTCGTTGTAGTTGCTACAATGTTTTCATTGTAGTAGCTACAGTGAAATCATTGTATCAATCGCTACATGTATAGTGTTATTCGGCGAATGGATACTCATGCCAATGACGAATGGATACTCTTACTGGAAACGAATGGATACTCTTACTAGAGGGACAGTTTTGTAATTTAAAGGATAAAAAAAAGTCAACATTTTCGGTTAAGGACTTGTTGTACAAGCGTGTCCTTCGGGAGGGACTTTAGCTAATATCCTAACAACTTGTATCCTTTAGATTAAATAACGATCTGTGGAGGGATTTAGGAGTAATTAACCCAAAAAATTTGAGAGAAAGCCAATTGGATGCTCTGTATCACTCTCGGTATGGTACCGAAAATGATGAAGTAGCTAGGCGAGTGGGCTATGTGGCTAGTGGCGGAGTCAACTTTGGCAAAGTGGGGGCATCTGCCCCCACTCAGATTTTGAAAAAAAAAAAAACCGGTTCTCCTCTCAGAAACACGTGTCACCCAACGAAAAAATATCTCTACTAAAAACCTAAAAGCAAGATCGATGGCTGAGATCGATTGCCAAAAAAAAAAATCTTCTCTTGAGGTGCGACTCTCAGGTTCGCAGCGCCGACAGCGGGCAACCTCTTACCTCACCGTCGTCACCGATGCCTCCAGGGCCGCACCGACGGCGGATCGCGGGATCGAGACCACGCCACACGCTCGCGGGCCTCGCGGCTCGCCGATCACCACCTGCGGCTGCGGAGTCCGGGCTACCATCGGTCGACTCGGTCCGTCGCCGCCGACGCCGAACAGGCAATGCCTCTCTCTCTCTCTCTCTCTCTCTCTCTCTCTCTCTCTCTCTCTCTCTCTCTCTCTCTCTCTCTCTCTCCCCCCCCCCCCTTTGAATCGATGATCTGAGATTCAGATCTATTTGTTTTTTTTATATGGTTCACGGGTCTCAATTCAGATCTATTTTTTTTTATATGGTTCACGGGTCTCAATTCTCATAGTTGACTCAGTCTCAATTCTCATGTTTATCTTCTTTTTTTTTGACATTTTGTGTCATTGTGTGGTCTATGGTCACTGGTTACTTTGCTCCATTTGAGCCTTGTCGCCTTGGGGAGTGGCCCGAGGGGAGGCCATGGAGACGGGGGGTAGCCGGGTAGGTGGGGATGGATTGGGGGTTTGGGGCCCATGGAATATCTCGAAGGTTTTTTCGATTTCGCCGACCCGATTAACATGGCAGCATGCAAGTGTGCAACTAGTGGCTGAAACCCACTAGCGACATTTTATGTCTTTTACACCACAAGACTGTTGCACACTGTCACGTCAATCGAGCTGAGCAGAATTAGAAAAACCTTCGAACTGAATATCATAACTCTAATTATTTAGATTAATAGATTTTGGGCTTCTACATTTTTATATATAATACATATTAAATGTTTGATATAATGTGTATGTGAATCGTATTATAATCATTGTTAGTTGTTTTCTTCCCTCTTTTTTATTTAGAAGAAAAATATTTTTTCTAAAATAAATTAAAGTATGGATTTTTTTTCTTTTCTTAATAGTTATGGAGAAATATTTCAAAAGAAAGACATGTTTAGAATTGTTATCTCCTATAGAAAGAGATGATTCTTCTTCAAAAAATAGTTGCCTCGACAACTTAGCAGAACTTCCCACAGATTCAGGCCTATGACCTCGAATTATGGATTACCATCCTAATCTACGAGATGAAATTCGCAGGGCATATCTGCAAAAGGGACCTTGTCAACCTAAAAACCATACTTTTCCACAAAAAAAATTTGGTGAAACATTACGGCGGTTCAACTCTGCTTGGTTTAGTGAATACAGTGGTTGGTTAGAGTATAGTGTCACCAAAGATGCTTCATTTTGCTTATGTTATCTTTTTAAAGAAGATATTGGAAACCAAGCGGGCGGTGATTCTTTTGTCAGTGAGAGGTTTACAAATTAGAAGAAAAAAGAGAGGATTCAAATTCATATAGGAGGCCCTAATAGCTCTCACAACCAAGCTTAGAATAAGTGTCAAAATCTATTGAACCAAAAGCAGCATATCCAAATAATTTTTTCCAAGCATTCAGATCAAACTCGAAGCGAATATCGAATCCGATTGAATGCTTCCATCGATTGTATTCGTTTTCTCCTAAGACAAGAGCTTTCATTTCACGGTCATGATGAATCTGAGGAATCAAGCAACCAAGGAAATTTTCTTGAGCTTTTGTATTTTCTTGCTAATCATAATGAAGAGGTAAAAGCGGTTACATTTAAAAATGCTTCTGAAAATCTCAAATTGACGGCACCTGACATTCAGAAGGATATTGTAAATGCTATTGCACTTGAAACCATCAATGCTATTATAATAGATATTGGGGATGCATTATTTTCTATTGTTGTTGATGAAGCTCGTGATATATCAACAAAAGAGCAAATGGCGGTTGCATTGCGCTATGTGGATGGGAAAGGGCATGTAATTGAACATTTCTTAGGTATTGAACATATTTCTAGCACCATTACTCTTTCACTCAAGATGGTAATTGAATAATTATTTTCTAGACATGGATTGAGTATGTCTAGTTTGCGTGGACAAGGTTATGAGGGGGCGAGCAATATGCAAGGAGAGTTTAATGAGCTTAAATCACTTTTTATGAAAGAAAATGAATATGCATTTTATGTTCATTGTTTTGCTCATCAACTTCAGTTGGCTCTTGTAGCAGTGGCAAAGAATCATGCTCCAATCTATTGGTTTTTTAACTTGGTTGCAAATGTAATAAATGTGGTTGGAGCATCGTGTGAACGTCAAGATACTTTTCGGGAGAGACAGGCTACCAGAGTTATTGAAGCACTAAGGAGTGGTGAGAATCAAGAAACCAGTCTTAAACATTCTAGCGATACATGTTGGGGCTCACACTATAGTACTTTGGTAAGCTTGATTACTATGTTCTCAGCTGTAATTGATATACTTGAGATGATCGAGAAGGATGGTTTGAGCCAAGAACAAAGAGGTGAAGCATGTGGGCTATTAAAATCAGTGCAATCATTTGATTTTATATTCAATCTATATTTAATGAGAACTATTTTAGGAATCACAAATGAGTTATCACAAGCATTACAGAGGAAAGAGCAAGATATTGTGAATGCCATGAACTTGGTTCAAATATCTAAGAAACGACTGCAAATGATGAGGGACAATGGTTGATATTCTTTACTTGATCAATTTTTTTCTTTTTGTGACAAACATAATGTTGTTCCTCTTAACATGGATGCTATGTTTCTAACTCATGGGCGAGCACGACGTGGAATGCAGGAGCTTTCAAATTCACATCACTATCGTGTCGAAGTATTTTATACTGTCATTGATATGCAACTTCAAGAGCTAAATAGTAGTTTCACTGAGGCAAACACTGAGTTGCTTCTCTGCGTTGCTTGTCTAAGTCCAAATAATTCATTATCTGCTTTTGATAAGCAAAAACTGATCCGCCTTACCCAATCCTATCCTAAAGATTTTTCTACAATAGACCTCAATGTGTTAGAAGATCAGCTCGAGAATTATATAGTTGATATGCACTCTAGAAGTGAGTTTTCAAAATTGGCAGGATTAGTGGTTTTTCTCAGAAAATGGTTGAGACATAAAGAAATGTGATATATCCATTGGTTTACATGCTTATAAAATTGGGTTTGATTCTACCAGTAGCGACTGCAACTGTAGAAAGGGCATTTTCAGCTATGAAATTTGTGAAGGGTCAGTTACGCAACAGAATGGGAGATCAATGGATAAATGATAGTTTGATTGCATATATTGAGAGGGACATACTAAATGATATTGATAATGAGGTTATCATGCATCGCTTTCAAAATATGAAGACTCGTCAGGGACAATTATAATTTTTGAAAAGGTATGTTATGGACCAAGATACTTTTTAGTGGTTTCGTACTTCGTTATTTTGAATGTTTATTTTATATTTCATGTATTAGTATTTGGCTTCTCTTTTTTAACAAAATTATTTACTTTTTGCAATCAATTGAATTCCTTTGAGTCTTTGACGGTGAAAAATGGATAAAATACTTAGATCCAAACAAAGGTCGCCCCACTAGAGCAAATTCCTGGCTCCGCCACTGTATGTGGCTAAATAGCCTCTTCCTCCTGTCGTCATCTTCTGGCTCCTAGTTTTGGTGTTGAAAGCTCTTCAATTTGCGGTATGCACATTTCTTAAGGGTGTGCAGGATCCAAACCGATTGATTTTGCAACACTCAATGGATCAGATATGATTTTTAAAAAAACAACATGATTGGATCGGTTGACAAATTTGTAAATTTAAAGCCAACCTAAACCGAACCAACATATATATATATATATATATATATATATATATATATATATATATATATATATATATATATATATATATATATATATATATATATATATATATATATATATATATAGGAATGATAAAATACGACGTGCGGTGTGTGCGGTATCACACCGTAGCCGTCTGATGCACCCGCTGCGTGTGTGTGATGCACACAGCGGTGCATCAGATGGCTATGGTGCGACACCTCACGCATCGCACGCCGCATCCTAACACGCCCCTATATATATATATGGGGCGTGTTAGGATGCGGCGTGCGGTGCGTGCGATGTCGCACCGCAGCCATCTGATGCACCGCTGCGTGCATCGCACGTAAGCAGCGGGTGCATCAGACGGCTGCGGTTTGACACCGCACGCACCGCACACCGCATGTTATCATTCCCCTCTCTCTCTCTCCCTATATATATATATATATATATATATATATATATATATATATATATATATATATATATATATATATATATATATATATATATATATATATATATATATATATATATATATATATATATATATATATATATATATATATATATATATATATGGGCATGCTTAGATGCGGTCTGCGGTCCGTGCGGTCCACATCCGTAGCCGTCCGATGCACGCGGCACGATGCGGTACACCGCATCGGACGGCACCGGGTGCGGACCGCACGGACCGTAGGACCGCAATTAAGCATTTCCCTATATATATATATATATATATATATATATATATATATATATATATATATATATAGGGGAGGGATACTCTTACTCATGGCCTCTTACTCATATAGTTACCTATGATCCGGGCCGTCCATTCGATCTTGACGTACGGTTCAGATTAGATGGGGAGTTAAAGCAATGGTGTCCGTATTAAATGCAGTCTTTTAATACGGGCATTTAATACGGACACCATTGCTTTAACTCCCCATCTAATCCGAGCCGTACGTCGGGATCTAATGGACGGCTCAGATCATAGGTAACTATATGAGTAAGAGGCCATGAGTAAGAGTATCCCTCCCCATATATATATATATATATATATATATATATATATATATATATATATATATATATATATATATATATATATATATATATATATATATATATATATATATATATATATATATATATATATATATATATATAAAGAGAGAGAGAAAGAGAGAGAAATGATAAAATGCGGCGTGCGACGTCGCACCGCAGTCGTCTGATGCACCGCTGCGGTGCATCGCATGCACGCAACGCGTGCATCAGATGGCTACTATGAGGTGTAGTGCCGCACGTACCGCATGGCGCATTATAGCATATATATATATATATATATATATATATATATATATATGGGGCGTGTTAGGATACGGCGTGCGGTGCCACACCGCAGCCATCTGATGCACCTCTGCGTGTATCGCACGCAAGCAACGGGTGCATCAGACGACTGCGGTGTGACACCGCACGCACCGCACACCACATGTTATCATTCATATATATATATATATATATATATATATATATATATATATATATATAGGGGCATGCTATAATGCGGCATACGGTAAGTGTGGCACCGCATAGTAGTCGTCTGATGCACCGCTGTGTGCATCGCATGCACGCAACGCGTGCATCAGACGGCTGCGGTGCGATGCCGCACGTACCGCATGCCGCATTATAGCATGCCCCTATATATATATATATATATATATATATATATATATATATATATATATATATATATATATATATATATATATATATATATATATATATATATATATATATATATATATATATATATATATATATATATATGGGAAAGGGTAGCCTACTCCATGGAGTAGGCTACTTACCTACTCCATGGTCTAAATAGACGCCACATGGCACTTTTTAATTTGGTATTTTGTGAATGTATGGTCAATCCATTATGGATATATTAGGATTATGAAAAAAATTCCGAAGAAAAAAAATCTAAATCAACCCGATCAAGTTGTAGCAAATTTAACGGTAAACTGTGCATCATAATTTATTTGTTTTTTGAATGCTAAAAATGCCACTTGGCATGTGTTTTTCTCAAAAAAAAATTCTTGACAATTGTTGAGAGGGGTGAACCTAAGTTGACAAATCTTAACTCCGGTTAAAAAGTGCCAAGTGACATCCATCTAACCCATGGAGTAGGTAAGTTGCCTACTCCATGGAGTAGGCTACCTTACCTCTATATATATATATATATATATATATATATATATATATATATATATATATATATATATATATATATATATATATATATATATATATATATATATATATATATATATATATATATATATATATATATATATATATATATATATATATATATATATATATATATATATATATATATATATATATATATATATGGGTCAGGATCGGATGACCCAGCAAATTTTGACCCATTCATAACCCAGCACCCTTTGAGGCACTTAGAGGTTATAGAATGGGCTACCCTTCAAAAAAAAAAAGGTTATAGAATGGGCTGATTTTTTATTGGGATGTTGTCTATGGTATGTTGATCATCCTCACAAAAAATCAGCCCATTCTAAAACCACGATGTTGCACCGTAGCCGTCTGATGTACCGCTGCGGTGCATTAGACGACTACGGTGCGACGTCGCACACACCGCACGTCGCATCCTAACGCGCCTATATATATATATATATATATATATATATATATATATATATATATATATATATATATATATATATATATATATATATAGAGAGAGAGAGAGAGAGAGGAATGATAAAATGCGGCGTGCAATGTGTGCGGTGTCACACCGCAGCCGTCTGATGCACCTGTTGCGTGTGTGTGATGCATGCAGCGGTGCATCAGATAGCTGCGGTGCGACACCGCACGCCGCATCCTAACACGCCCATATATATATATATATATATATATATATATATATATATATATATATATATATATATATATATATATATATATATATATATATATATATATATATATATATATATATGAGGAATGGGATGCTGCCTATCAAAACATCGTTTTTGCTGCTTTGAGACATTGTTTGACCATCCTAGAAGTTTTGGAATTTGATTAAATTTGGTGAGGGTGTTGTCTAGGGTAAGATGATCATCCTCACAAATTTTCATCAAATTCCAAAACTTCTAAGAGGGTCAAATGGTCGAAGCAAAATGCTGCAGATTTTAACGGCGACTGCAGACGACTGATTTTGCTTCGACCATTTGAACCCCCTAGAAGTTTTGGAATTTGATGAAAACTTGTGAGGATGATCATCTTACCCTAGACAACACCCTCACCAAATTTCATCAAATTCCAAAACTTCTAGGATGGTCAAACAATGTCTCAAAGCAGCAAAAAATGCTGCTTTGATAGGCAGCATCCCATTCATCTATATATATATATATATATATATATATATATAGGGAAATGCTTAGGCACGGTCCTGTGGTCCGTGCGGTCCGCATCCGCAGCTGTCCGATGCAGTGCACCGCACCGCGTCGCGTGCATCAGACGGCTGCGGATGCGGACCGCACGGACCGTATGATCGCACCTAACCTTGCCCCATATATATATATATATATATATATATATATATATATATATATATATATATATATATATATATATATATATATATATATATATATATACATATATATATACATATATATATACATATATATATACATATATATATATATATATATATATACATATATATATATATATATACATATATATATATATACATATATATATATATATATATATATACATATATATATATATATATATATACATATATACATATATATATATATATACATATATATATATATATATATATATATATATATATATATATATATATATATATATATATATATATATATATATATATATATATATATATATATATATATATATATATATATATATATATATATATATATATATATATATATATATATATATATATATATAGGGTCAGGTTCAATGGACACTGTTTTTGCACTTCAATTGTTACACCGATTTTCAAATCAACTAGATAGAGGTTTCAGAATTTCTTGATTTTTTGTGAGCATAATTACCTTGACTTAGATAGCACATGCACAAAAAATCAGCACATTCTAAAGCGTCCAAGTACATCAAAGCTAAAAGGCTTTACCAACCGTTTATTTTAATCGTTAATTTGAAAAGCACATTTAATAAGTCTAGAGGCTTTAGAATGTGCTGATTTTTTGTAGATGTGTTATCTAAGACAAGATGATTATGCTCACAAAAAATCAAGAAATTCTGAAACCTCTATCTAATAGTTTGAAAATCTGTGTAAAAAATTTAGTGCAAAAACAGTGTCCATTGAACTTGACCCTATATATATATATATATATATATATATATATATATATATATATATATATATATATATATATATATATATATATATATATATATACGTAGTGGGCTCAACCGTCGCGAACGACGGTTTGACTACCTACTCTAACATCTTCGGTTTCAACCACTAATTCTCTCCCGGCCCGAACAGCCTATTTCATTGTTCTAACTTGTCCTCCACTATATTAAGTTGACTGCGCTCGAGTCGGGCAAATCATATTTTTATTTTTAATTTTCAAAATTAATTAATTAAATAACTAATTAATAAGTTATTTAATTATTTATTTATTTAATTTACTTATTTAATAATTTATGTTATTAATTATTTATTTAAATGAGGTCATTATGATATCATAAAGAATTTATCAAATTATTTATGTAATTCATTTTAATACGGTTATTATACGGAGAAAATACTTATAATACATGTTTTATACGGACAGCATACACGTATAACGTCATATTATATACATCTTCGTATCGTACTATTCTCGAACAAGTACGGATGATGTCATAAAGTTATTTAATTGATTTATTTTTGATGAAGTCATTATGGAGTCATAAATTGGTTTATTTAGATTATTTAGCAAAAATATGTTATTACGATGTCATTATAATGTTATTTACCAAAATATGTCATGATGAAGTTATTTATTCTTTTACCTAATTAAACCACAAACAAGTTAGGATGAAAGGATTTAGATTTTTCGGATCAAAAACCACCATTTGTGTGATTTTCATCTCAAAATTTTAGAAATCTCAAGAACACGACTTGTTCTTTGAAAGTACGAGATTCGGAGAAGCAAGTCTCTCTGAATCGAATTTAGCAAAGAATGATATTTAGTTCTAACATGTTAACAAAAATATTCATGGCTTTAAATTTCATTTTTAAGAATGGACTATAGGACTGAAATTGAAAAACACATCTAGCATGCTTTTTTGATCATAATTTATGGATTAAAGCTAATTCTCATAAATGAAATCACCTAAAACTTGCTCTAAATTTTAATGGTTAATGAAGGAGAAGTCAAGGGGTAAAGAAAAAAAGAAAAAATCAAAGGGTTTTGTCATTTTTGAAAAGGCCAAACCTAAACTATCATCAAAGTCTTTGCTTAGCACATGGGGGGGTGAAAATGAAGTCATGTGTGACCCACCTTACTGCCATCCATGTTTAATTATGTTTGGTTTAGATTTCGTTAGGTAATTAGGGTCTAAATTAGGCTAGATTATGGCTTAATTAAATCTAGTTTAGTTATTAGGTTTGGTTAATCCTAAGTTAGGATTTCTTAATTTCTTTCATCATGGGAGCCCATGGGATGATGTCATGTGGGCCCCACTTTGTAGCTATTTAGTATCTTTTAGGTTTAGGTTAAGTATAGTTAGGTTTTAAGGGTGAATTTTAGGCTAGATTAGGGTTTAAGCTAATTTAGTTTAGTCCTTAACTTAGGTTAGTTCTTAACTATGTTTGCTAATTATTTTCATATGGCATGCACATGGGTGTGATTTCATGTGATGTCATGTGAGCCCCACGAGACTTGTCATGAGATGACATAGGGTTTGATTAGTGCTAAATACGATTAGAGAGGCCAAAACCCGATTAGGACCCGATTTAGGGCTAACTGAACCTAGGATTAGGCTTTAGCACTAAAAACCCAAAAAAATATATATAATCCCCAAAACACTCATTTTTTATTACATTTAGGTTCAAAATAAGTTTTGATAATTTTTCAAAAAAATTTATTTTCAAAAATAATGATTTTACCCTTCATGTGCGAAAGGGGCCCGATTTCTCTGTACGCGAGCACAGATCCCAAACGAAGTGAAAACGTTTCAGGGGAGAATATTTCCTACGCTTGATGTGATGCGAAAGTATTCCAGAAAGACTCACATAAGGTTCGGAGTTAGGGCCTAACAGCCCCGATCGATAAAAAGCCCGTATTTTTTCGTGCAACCATCTCTCAGACTCTACCCCTGTGCATTTACGTTCCCGTAAGTGCCTCAGGATAGTCTCGCACATGCCATATGACACTCTACTAACTTTCCATAGAAGAAAATAATATATTTATATTATTTTATTACGGGGAAAAATTAGGTCTTTACATCATATGTAATAAAGGACCTTAGGGAGCACAATAGGCCACTGAGGCGTATGGTGGGTCCATGCTTGGGAGACCCAGTAAATCGGTTCTGTGTAGACCTAAAACTAGTTCATAGCTTTAGTGATACCGATCGATTCACTGAGAATACGTTATTGGTAGGTAGAGGATGTGGTGAAGTCTCCAATACGGGAATATGGGATTCCTATTCACCTAACCAAGTACGATGATCATGTTAAACAGGAACCAAGACGGTTCACGGATCAATGTATTAGAGCCTGGTGTATAAATCATCTTACTACTATAGACTATATGTCCTCAACCCTAAGGGATCATATACACTGAGTCAATCGGCTATGTGGTGCTTTGATGTGCCAATGTGTGCGGACCTTCCATAAATCAATATCACGGTACGTTGGGTTACCCGACTGGCGCTAGAGTGGCATGCAACCCCTACAGGTTATCCGACGTCCAGTGATGGACAGGTACATTTTGATGAGTTAATATGTCTATATAATTAATCCAGGCCAGGTAGTTATCAGTAAGATTGACGACGTTCCGGATGCTAGGCATAGCACTGGAAGGTGTATGGTGTTATGGATGATAAGTCATCAAATCATAGTTTAATGATCGATCGGGTTTCTGATGATGCTCCCTATCGCTCGAGTCGAATCATAGCACCAATAATATGAGGGACTAAAGATTATCATAGTACAGTAGAGAACAAGGTTACGAGGGAGTAATATAAGTTTAGGATCACTAAAGTTTAACTCATATCGCACTTTAGGTGGCTACGCGGGTTAATCGGATTAGAGTTGATTAGCAGAACTTTTGGTGTATCACCAAAACAGTTAATCAGGGATCCGGTTGGAGCTAGCGATCCTGAACCCTGAAGGTTCCACCTTGTCATTGCGTATAGGAATTATTCCCCGACCTGGTTGAACATGTTAGATGCGAAGTGGCGCGATGGAGCGCAAGCCCGAAGACTAAGAACCTAATTCATATACGTTAAGGGGCCAAAAGGGATATTTTGGTAAATGCTGAAATATGGCTTAGAACATACTGAATATGGATTTTAAAATAAGTGAAATAATTCCAGGAGCTCATAGGCACTGACGAAACTCGATTTCAACTAGCGTACCTTACTCTATCTCTCCATCAGCGATATCCTGACAAAAGGGCATTTTCATCCGAAGTGTCAAGGATAAACCCTAAAACCGCCCCCCCTCCCCCCTCATCCTAATCCTTAGGGGGCCGACTGTAGCTTGCGTAAGCGAGTAGGGAGCTGGCCCTATAAGAGGAAAAGGGAGAGAGGAGGCCGACCCTAAGCCTCTCCCCTCTCTAGAAAACCCGCCCCCCTTCGCCTTTGCCCTCTTTGTGGTTTCGGCCAAGGAAGAAAAAGGAAGAAGAAAGAAAAAGAAGGAGAAAGGAAGGAGAAGGAAGAAGAGAGAAAGAGAAGGAGGATATCTCGTGGCTCGCCATCGTTTTCCCTACGTGCAATCTTCCATCGATGTGTTGTCCTTGCACTCAGAGATAAGGACGTCGTGGGTTCCTCCCTTCGCAAAAAACAAGATGCTATCCGACAGATTTCCTCTCGATTCATATGTGGTTCATCATCAACCATTGTTCCTATCTCTTCGGATCTAAGATCCACTCGGTATGATGATTCTAAACACCTAACTAGATGTATGCATATCTTTTGTAGATTGTATTATGCCTCTAGGGTGTCCATACATATGCTAAGTTTATAGATTTGTATGTAAATTATTTTTTGTGAAATTAATTATAATAAAACATACACCATCAGATCCTCGAATCTATCTTTTGCTTCCACTATTACTCTAACAAAAGGAGTTAATTCTAACACAAGAGACAGGTCGAGCGACCGACAGACGTCTACTCCGTCGTCAATACCGGCATTTGACCAGGGAAGCTTGGTTTCCACTTTGATGATGACCCGTCGAAGGGAATCTCTCTCAACTATAAGAGCAGTATTCTACTTCATCAGAGTGAGGAGTTGGAAGTCCTCTACCGAGACTGGTATGTCGCCTGAGGGCCAGCAATAAATGAGACGTGCACTTTCCCCAGGCATTGAGGAGTTGTGTCAACGAGCTGAGAAGACTGTCAAGGTTGAGTCTGAGCGCCACGGTCGACTGACCAATGACTCCTAAAGTCCACAGCAGCCTGCTGCTTAGGGCATTGGCTAGTAGTATACCTATGACTCATTGACTGAGTCATGGGATACTGGTCGTCTGGGTGAACGTTGCTTCCCTCTGGCTGGTCCATGGGTCATGTCTTCTTTATTCTGGTATAGCGATGAAGACAAACGGATTGCTCAGATAATCAGTAGTTGCTACTTGACCGAAGGAGCTGGGAAGCTCGGAGGTCGCAGATTGATCGGAAAAGACTTCATAGAAGGTGCCAAACTATGGGGGGAGATTACGGCCGTCGTACGATCCCCCTCCAACAGCCGATGGAAGGTATTGACCTTCGTGATGTGGTGCATTGTGGAGCACTGAGTTGTTGCATGCTGAGTTATCACGCTAATATTGTAGAGTAAAGAGAGAGAGAGAGAATAAGGGTTGACACATAAGGTGGTGACGGAGTTCAGCCGAAGCTTGCGTCTCCGTGAGATAAGACGCAACCTTTGAATGCATTAACTCTGAGAAAGTAGAGCTACTCTTGACAAGGCGAGGAGTGCTTATACAAGTAAATAGATGGTGGAAGAGGCTTGACTGGAGTCTGATCACCAAAAGACTCAGAGAGCTTTGGAAAATAAAAAGTGGAATGAAAAATAATGGAATTCGATTTGAAATATTTACAGGATCTACTATTTATAGATATTTAGGAATATCAAGGGTTTTGGTAAATACCTGGAGGAATTTACCAGACCCCAGATAATATGTGTGGGCCCCATACAGGGCTGCGGGTTTCACTTTCATCTTTGTGGGCCCTAAGTAGGGCTACAAATCCCACCGTATCTTCGTAAGTCCCAGCTAGGGCTGCGGGTCCCACTGTCGTCTCTGTGGGCCCCAAGCAGAGCTGCGGGTTCCACTATCGGGCGTTAGCTAGATTTGGCACCCATATGGACCACAACCCCTGCTTTCTCAGCCACCCTTTTTAGGGAGTCCCTCTCTTGCTCGAGGGTCGCGTTCTTCTTGAGGAGATTCAGTAGCTGGAAATCTGCAGTCAAAATTTGGTACGTAGCCAGATGCTTGTTCCTTTGAGTAACGTGCTCTTTGCCAGATCGACACCTTGGGGATGGTGGTCCCTACTGATTGCTGCGGCCTTTCGGATGGCTACCTTACAGCCCCAACCGCTCCTGGATATGTCTTCGGTTGGTTGCTACGAAGACTTCTTTCTCGTCTTCGATCAGCATGTCGTTTGTCAGATCAGCACCCTCCTTCGGAGGGTTGGTGCTAGCCTTCACCATCGAGCGCGTTGATGTCGGTATGATAATGATATTGATGTAGACTTAAAGGAGGACTTGTGGCTCATCATCACAAGTTGAGTAAGATTCAGTAGAAGTGTGGGTAAAACCTCTAACAATATCCCATAGACAATGCCAAAGATTATGGGGGAAATTTCCATACCGTTTTTATCAGAAACATCACCCCACAATTATTGATTGAATGTGGATGATTTCTATGTTGCAGAGATAGAGATTAAAGAGTAGAAAGAGATGACACATGGAGTTGTTATCGAAGTTCGGTCTTACGACCTATGTCTCCGGGCGAGAGGTGTGTTAAGCGGCCAATTGGTGCTAATTATCCTATTATTCTCATGCATATATAGTCACTTTGCTACGTAAAACTTTCATATTACACATAAACTGCATGATTCTCTTAGCACCATTGCATAGTAGGCTTTCATACAAACGTAGTGGTATATTGGATCGCTCTCATATATTGCATGCATGGAAAATATGGAGCTCGAAAGTTCAAATTATCCTTTTTATCGATAATTATCATGTAACCTTATCACATCATCTCATGTATTTTTCAGGGAATTGATCCGGTACTTGACAGAGTCGGATAAAGAGCATTATGATGGAGTAGTGTATATTCTCACGGCGACTCGATTGAGGATACATTATGCGTTTAGAGAACTTTTCTGAGGAGGGATGAAAATAAAGATAATTGAGATATTCGGTAGAGAAATGACTTCACCGGGCGGATGCAACGCATGATTCGAACAAGAGAAGACCCCCAGACATTCTACGGAGCTTAATGAGGCATGATGTAGATTCGGCAGGGAGAAAGCCCTAGCGTCATTCCCCCTCTCCTCTCTAATTTCTCTTGATTCCCTTTCTCTCTTCGAATTCTCTCTCTATCTCTTACCCGATCTCTATCGTTCTCTTACCTTATCTATAACGAGACCTCAAACCATTACAGCCTTTTCCCTCATGCAATTCCCTTATTCGATATATGCGCTCATCAAAGCCGATCAAAACTCATCTCAACCGTTTAAACCCCTCCTGACCATGCATGCTCTAACATCAAACCCATCCTGAGCCCGCATCACAGACGTCCATAACCCATCATTGCAAGGACTTCGAATCGTGCAAACCTAAGATCCCATCACCGAGCCGAGCTGAACCTACAGCCATGCATCCAAAACCCAACCTAAATCCCCACCTAAAACCCATCTTCAGATCTCATTTTCCTTTTCTTTCTCTGATTCAATCACAACCGTCCCTTGCCTATTCTAGCACCAATCATAGCCATCCCTCTCTTAAACAAACCCATGCATGCATGCATCACAACCTATGCAATCCACCCATGCAACTCCATCCCATCCATCCCTTAAAACCAACCCGACGCC
Source organism: Chamaelirium japonicum (assembly GCA_947650365.1). NCBI lineage: Eukaryota > Viridiplantae > Streptophyta > Magnoliopsida > Liliales > Melanthiaceae > Chamaelirium > Chamaelirium japonicum. The sequence continues at coordinate 4,590,364 of OX393553.1, forward strand.
CATCCATGCGCGCCCTAACATCAATCCCCACTCTCTATCTAAATTATAATCATTCCTTGAACTTGATCACAACCGTCCATTATATCCAAACTATAATTCAAACCCAATTTCAGCCATCTCTCTTCTAACTTTAGCTGTCCAGATCCAATTGTACCTTTTTTTGTTTTGCTCATTCTCTCTCTAAATCCCAACTATGGAAATCACGATCACAGCCATCCCTTATACCTCTGCCATGAAATTAACTGAAACCCATACCAGATCTGATCGCACCCCTCATTCTCTCCTTTTTTCTCTCCCCCTTTTATTCTCCCTTTATTTCACTCATTTATCTCCTTCTCTCTCTCTATTTAATTGCCATGCAAATCTCCATTCTTTCTAGATCCTAACTGATATCTCACCTCTTTCAAACCTAGCATGCAGTCATCCGATCTCTTAACCCAATCAATATCCCGTTTCTCTTCTTTCTCGATCTCTCATATCCTCTTTTCCTGTCTTTATGATTTATTCCCTATTTATTATCATATTTACTCTTCTATTTCCTTGTTTAATTGTCATGCAAATCCCTCCCCGTATCTCTACCTAACCGAAACCCTCTCTCTCTCAAAATTTCCATATCTCACGGTCCGGCTGTACCCGTCTGAACCATGCACCCCGACCCATCTCCGAGAACCAATCATAGCCAGCCTCTCTCTCAACGTCCAGCCTTTCTCTCTCTCGACCTGAATTCTCTCTTTAGCCGTCATTCTCTTCTCTTCTCTCTTTCTCTCTCTATATATTTCCTTAACTACCCCATGCATGCAGGCCTTCCCTTTTATTCCTTCTTTTTGTCATCTTATATCTCCCTTAAATTTATTTCCTTATCCCATTTACCCAGTTGTACATCTCTTTCTCTTTCTCTCTCTCTCTCTTTAATGTATTATCTCCGAGCCTTGCTGCATGTCCCCACCCTACCCGATACCCCCTCACACGATCCCAGCCTGGCAACCTTCCCTCATTTGCTCTGGTCTTTCCTCTTTCTTCATTACTATATCCAGCCACCAAATCACATCCCTTCTCTCCTTCTCCCTCAAATCCTTCCCCTTTTATTTTTCCTTTACTTCATATCAATGTAAGACCATTTACAAAATCCGATGCCTTGGGATGCAACCTACAAGACCCTATAAATAGAGGGACATAGGCAAGAAAAGGGGGGCATCCAGTTTTTTCATAGAGCTTTCATCAAATTTTAATTGGGTGAGTGTGCAAAGAGAGTACATTATAGCCGAGCTACTTCGGGAAGAAGGTTTTGAAGTAGTTGTAATCGTATTCGTTATTTCAATAAAATTTATTATGTTGCTTTATTCTCAAGCTCTTTATTCTTTTTGCAATGTCTTATTTTATTTACTGTACCCATACTTACACCATGGTCGGCTAAACTCCCTCCCTCCAGGGAGAGGGGTTTGATGCCATGGTAAGTAGGTAGTTTTCTCTCTTGTAAGCCGCTTTCGATTGCACTTAATGTTATTCCTCTTAGTTAGTTGATTTTAATTCTGAAACGAGAATGAAGATCACCCATTCTCTATTAGGGATTCGGTGATTCTTCAAGACTCTAATATTGAATCTTTGACTAAGATGGTTAAATTTATTATTTTCAAATCTAATTTATGTTATATAAATTCTCACAATTAAGCGAGTTATACTTCTTTACTATAAGAAGGACCTTGTTCTTGAGATTATGAGGGCATTATGTAATTAAATTAGATAAAATGGACTTTAACTCTAAATATTCCACTTGAGTCGGTAAAACTTCCGTTCTCAAGTGTGGATTATCGAGAGTGACGTTGCAAGAGAAGTCGGCACCTCACAATGGTTTACAAATCCCTCTCCTAGGCAAAATTTTTCTTTTGAAAATCTTTTAATTTAAGTCTCTAGTTTTCCGTTTTGCTTCTTAAAACAAAGCATTTTCAAAATAACAAAAATCCAAACTCTCTTAAAATTATTTTAGCTTTACTTGTGATCTTTTCTTTAGGCATTGCACTTACATATGGTTCAATCCTTATTTGTCCTATACTTTTAAAATTCTCTGAATTATATGCAGGTATTGGTTTTGATAATAGTTTCACTACAACGACTTAAAGAAAAAGCCATTTATCAAGGTGCCACGTGATTTGCACTATAATGTATATGATAGGGGGTTAATGTTCTCTCGACAGGCCGAAAGAAGCTTCTTATAATAGGGTTACACGGAGTAACTAGAAGAATAGAGCTTTGGCTTTGGCATCCACTCTTCTGTTGATCAATCCACTAACCAACGAACCCCTTTTTTGTATGTCATAGGGGTCCTTTTATAGCTGAAGTATGTGCTGATCAAATGATGACGTAGCGGTGCTAAAGTGGTACTGGTCCTAGGTCTCCTTGTCGGGCCTTACTTAGGCCTCTGCCAGGCTCCAAATAAGCCCTGCTTGGTTTGTGGGTCCTGTGATGATGATTCTTGAACATAGACTCATCATTTGGATCGTTGCACGGGCCCAAATGGTCTAGTTACAGTCTTGGATAAATTTTGCACCCACAGAGGTGATAGTGGAGGACCTTGGGGCGGCTACCGCGGCAAACACAATGGGGGTGATTATAGGGGAGAATTTCGACCGTCGTACGTGACCTTCCTCCAACAGTCGTGGTGGAGGTTTTACCCTTCGAAATGTGGCGCACTTTGAAGCGCTGAGCTTTAACTTGCTAGGTAGTCACATAAGCACTATAAAGTAGAGAGAGAGTAGTGACGCTGGATGTGGTGACGAAGTTCGGCAGAAGCCTATGTCTTCGTGTGGCAAGACGCAACCTTTGAATCTACTATCTTTGAATGAAGTAGAGCTACTCTCGACATACCAAGGAGTGCTCCTTATAGGATGACAGAGGGTGGAGAGGGAATCTAAAAACTAAAAAACTTAGGGAGCTCTGAAAAGCAGAACGTGGGATTATGGTCTGGATTTTCGATCTGAATTATTTCACAGGGTTGGCTATTTATAGAGATTTGGTTTATGGAGAATATTCTAGAAATATTCTCCAACATATCAGGGGTTTTGGTAAATACCCGGAAGGGGATTCACCAGGTCCCACTATTGTCTTCGTGGGCCCCAGGCAAGGCTGCGGGTCCCACTGTCGTCTTTGTGGGCCCAGGCAGGGCACGGATCCGATTGTCGTCTCCATGGGCCCCAAGTAAGGCTGCGGGTATCAATGTCATCTTTGTAGGCCCCAAACAGGGCTGCAGGTCCCATTGTAGGGTGTTAGCCAGATTTTGGACCCACAGTTTATTGGAAATGATGTCGGAGGCGCAACGGAAGCAGGACTCGATCATAGGATCGATACGGTACATTTTAAAATTTTCTTATAAAGCAATCATATGTGCAAAGATTAAAACGAAATAGAAACGAACCCCTATGGTCATCTACCGAAACACACCATAAATATTATGCATGCAATTCGATAGATCTAGGGTTTAGAATATTATAACTCCATGCGGGATTTAGCACCGCGATGTTAATCTTCCAAGTTGATAATGACGGAAGTATCCACGTGCAAGGGAGAAGCCTTGTTCTTCTTTGGGTACATCGACCCGGATCCTTGCACTCCAATCTCTGAGTGCTTTGGAGTGCAAGCTTTCTTTTCTTCTACCTCACACATACTCTTTGAAGAGATGATGAAATGGAGAGATTTTTATCTTCACACCTTAGGTCAAAACCCAAGAATGAAAAGAGATGAGATCCCAAGATAGAGGGGAAGCAAAACTGAACACACCACCTCTCTCTCTCTTCTTGTCCGTTTCAACCATTCCCCTCTCTCTTTCTCTCTCATTAAACATCAATATTAAATGCTCATTTATGTATTGTTGCCATATTAGGTTTTGCAATTAAAGGGAATATATTCAAATCTTTTTAAATCTAAATTAATCCCTTTAATTATGGATTTGATGGCCATGCATATTTGCCATAATGAGGGGGGCAGCCACTAGGGCATGCGGGACATTTTGAAATAACCAAAATGCCCTCATGCATCTAGTGGCTATTCACCTCATACGGGAGCATACATGGTCCATCTCCGTGCATGATAAAGTACTCTAACAGTTAGGGCACCTTATCCATACCTATTTAACATACCGTGGAGTGATAAATAGTATTTTTACTATTTACTGGGATGCCCTCAGTAAAACATGGGGTGCCCGAATAGTAAAATTCACTAAACACACATACCGCGTTCTAGTGCGACACGTACACACGGAATGGACTCCTTATGGTATTATGGCAATAATATGTGTCCCTACACTACTCTAGGGTTGCGCCCTAGTGAACACACTTAGTCATGTGCAACCACCATGCTCTAGTGCAATGCACTTACAGAACACAGGATGATTCAGGTATTATTTCTTCAACTCATATTGTGCTGTGAGACAAGGAGAAAGTCATGAACCATAACAATCATGGATAGGATGGAACCTTCAGGGTTTAGGATTCATTGCTTCTAACCGGACCCGATCGACACACTATCCAAGTGTCCCTGTCAATCCTTTAGGTCCTGGTTAACCTGTGTGGCCAGCCAGAGTGCGATACAGGCTGCACTCCAATTCTTCCAGACTTACTAAGCTCTCTCGCATACCTCTGCTCTCTACTTAGTATTGGTAATTTGATATCCCTCCACTCAGTGCCATGTGTCAACTTGAGCGGTAAAGAGCATCGTCAGACTCGAATGACCATATGACTAGGTTCCTTCCAGGTTAATTAACACATTGCACCTCCGATCGTTTTGGCCAAACAATCAGATCCGGTCTAACAGCTTAACTGTTAACCACCAGGCCTGGTTTTAGTGTGGTGTATGTCAGACCAAGGAACGTACCTCCCAATAGGGATGTTAATGGCCTGTAGGAGTGACATACCGATGCAACGCTAGCCTAGTAACCTAGCGTACCATGATATTGGGTCGTGATTAGATCCCTCACACGTTGGTGAACCAAAGTTATCCAAACTGGTTAGTCTACCGGTTATTTAGGATCTATTATCCTAAACAGAAACACAGCTATGTGCATCGGTGTCTGCTCATCGATCTATGCACCATGTTGGTTTTACTCAGCCATAGACACTGTGCTTGGCAATGACCATGGTGGGAAAACTCATGCTCTATCATTCCAACAATTTAACCTGATAGGGCGACCAACCCTAATCAGAACTGTAAATAATTTAGGCTAATAGTACTAGTCAACTGAGTCTCCCACTCAAATAAACCACTATATAGCTATGGCTCTTTATAGTTCAATATATAGAACACGTATAATACACACCAATTAAGCAATTCTAATATTAATATCAAATCATTTATTAATCAACCATGGTTTTTACAAGCCCTAGACTATATCTCACTCAATACAGTTACCCCCTCCCAACTAGGTAGGTACTATCCTAGCTGGTTGGGACGTTTTGGTGCAAAAAACTGGTCGCTTGTATACCGACTTCCTGTCCAGGGTCGACCGTCATGCCTGCCGACTGTCGTCTGTCTACCGACCCCCTGTCAGGGGCCTACCGGGTGTGCATTTATCGACCCGTTGTGGGGGGGCGACCATTGTGCCTGCTGACCCCCTACCAGGGGCGACTAGGTGCGTGTCTGCTGCCCCATTGTGTGGGACCGACTGTCGTCTGTTTGCCGACTTTCTACGCACGGGGCCGACCGTCGTCCGTTTGTCAACCCGCTGCACGGGGACGGCCGTTGCACCCGCCGACCCTATCAAGGGCCAGCCAGGTGTGTATTACCCCCTCTTAGTTAGGCTGGTGGTAACCTGGTTGACTAGGACTCCACATGGCAAGACTGGCGACCTGCGCCAGCGGGCGATTACGCAAGTGGGGGTCGGCCAGGGGGTTTTGGGCAAGAAATTTGGGGGTGGGGGGTTTCAGGCAAAAGAACCTAGGGGTGGGGGGGTTCGAGCCAAAGCCCGGGGGGTCGGACTAAAATCGCGGGGGGCCGGGGGTTTTGGCCAAAAAACCCGGAGGCGGGGGTTTCAGGCAAAAGTCGCAGGGGGCGGGGGGGTTTTGGCCAAAAAACCTGGGGGCGGGGGTTTCGGGCAAAAATCATAGGGCGCGGGAGGGTTTTTGGGAAAAAAGCTTGCAGCAGCAGTAGTAAGGGGCGATTAACAGGAAAGGGAGAAGGGGTGGCCGTGCGGTGGCGGGGCTGGCAGTTGCGGGGTGCGAGGGAGGCCAGTGGCCGGGCACGATGGAGGCCGAAGGGGGGAGGGGGCGGTGGCTGGCAGGTGGGAGACTGGTGGGAGGTGGCTGGTAGGCGATTGCCAGGCGCGAGGGAGGCCGGCGGGGGGGTTGGCGGTTACGGGGCACGAGGGAGGCTGGCGGGCTGTGGCCGGGCACGAGGGAGGCTGGCGGGCGGTGACTGGGCGCGAGGGAGGCCGGTGGGGGAGGGGGGGCTGGCAGGTGGAAGGCCAGTGGGAGGTTGCTGGTAGGCGGTGGGAGAGCGGCGGGAGGTGGTTGGCAGGCGGTGGCCGGGCGCGAGGGAAGCCGGCAGAAGGGAGGGGGTATTTTTTTGTATATGTGTTCAAGGGTGGTGGGGTGGTTTTGTGGGACTTGGGGAGGGGGGTCTTGTAAGGGGGGTCTTGCAAGGGAGGTGTTTGCAAGAGGGGGTTCTTACAAGAGGAGGGGTTTGCAAGAGGTTCGGGCAGGTGTCTCTTCTTTCTCTTTCTATCTCTCTTTTCTATCCTCACCCTCTCACTCTCACTCTCTTACACTCTAACTCACTCTTTTCTCTCCTTACCCTCTCACTATCTCTCACTCTCTCACACTCTAACTCACTCTTTTCTCTTCTCACCCTCTTAACATAGGGGGCTATGAGTCTAGAAACTCTTCGCTCTCTCACTCTCTCACACTCTAACTTACTCTTTTCTCTCCTTACCCTCTTACTATCTCTCACTCTCTCACACTGTAACTCACTCTTTCCTTCTAACTCTCATGAAGAGGGGTGGTCTTGTTTTGTGCACAGGCACCCTTAATTAAGCTTAACCCCAGCTTAAGCCTAATATAATCCTAATATGAACCTAAACTTAAACTGGCATGGTAGTTTCCCTCGGTTTGCGTGAGTGCTAGAGAAAATTCCCCTGCTTTTGTTGATAAATTCCCTAGTTTTTCTCAAAAACCATACCGAGAGATTCTATGAGCCTATAAATAGGACTCGAGGGGTTTTTGTGTGATTACAAGTGCTAAGAAATTTCTCTGGAGATTCTCAATTGCTCTGGTTTTTTCGGTTCATGTCTTCTGGAGGTGCTACTGGCTCTATGGGGAAGAAACAAACTTCTCTTCATCCAATGAGGGGTTTGAAAGCCCTCTTCAATAGGAGATCGGTGACTGAGGGTTCGAACCCTTCGCCTGAGGGGAGATCTTGGGAGAAGGGTAAGCCTCCTCATCCTCTATCGAAAGCATCATTGGAAAAGGGCAAATCCTCCCAGTCGAAGCAGGATACATCTAAGGCGGTTCCTAAGAGGTTGAAGAAGAGATCTAGCGAGGTGCCCTCTGTTCCCTGCAAGCCTCCACAGGTCCCTCGCATGCCTTATGAGTTAGGGCCTTTGATGCCAATTAAAGATGAAACTCTTTATAAATTTGAGGACGGCCTCATCTTGCTGAATTCACAGAGTGCAGCATGGAAGAAGTTGGTGATGCTCTTTATTGCGCATCCTCATATGCCAACATTCGAGGTGATCCAGAAGGTCTTCAGGATCGATTCTTGATCGATCTTCTTCAGTACGGTGAACCTGGAGAAGGTCACAGGGACTATTATCTCCGTCGGTCAACTGAATTGCAGGCTGAGGTTACTGTTGCCTCCGTTTGCTGCTCGGCTTCTGAATACGTAAAGTCTCTGTCCCGGACAGATTGGGGGAAATGCTTGGTGTGTGATATACGCCTTCTGCTGAGTGGAGTTTGACTGCCAACCTGAGCTCTGGAAGTATTATACCGGGTTGGAAGAGGGAAATCCGACGATGATCGAGCTGGGGTATTTCTTCTACCACTATACATGGTAGCCGAGTACCGTGTCGGAGGAGCATTTCTTCTACCTTCAGGGGGTGTCTACTCTAAGACCGATCGAGGGTTTGCCAGAATCAGACAGGACCTATGCTGAAGGTCCATTCTTGATCACGGGTGAGTGGTTGCTACTCTCAGTACCGGAGGTGATGCGGTTTGAAGTGTAAGATGAGGTGTACCGTTACCAAGCCGAAGGGGATTTGGCTTGGTCTCCCCGGCGTGCGGTGGCTATTGATAATATTTTCTTAGAGTTGACCTGCGGTAGCAGGTCTTGGTAGCAGTACCGCTTCTGCTCGGTGTGCCACGGGACAAAGAACTTGTTGCACCATCTCCCAGGCTGCTATCTAGACAATGACACCCTCTGTTCGGACTACAGGGATGAGAAATGATAGAAGAAATGGGCGAACGTGGAGGTGCCTTAGATGACGGAGCGGCCTAGGAAGATCGTCATGATGCCCAGGTTGTAAGGGAGAGTCAAGAAGGCGGCTAAAGCTGCCTCTATTTGAAGTTCCCTTCTACAACGGAGGATGATTCTGGTGATAGTGAAAAAAAGGAGAAGAACGAGGCTGGAGAGGGGTTTGAAGATACTGATACTAGTAGGAGCGAGCGAGACAACATCGAGATAATGGTGCCCCCAGTAAGGGTGGTGCCTCGATCTCGGGGCAAAGGAAATATGACACCTAGCATGGTGGCCTTCACCTATCAGCTTAAAGAGGACACGAAGGAAGAAGGAGAAGATGAGGGGCAGGGGGAACTGTTTGAGCCAGGCTACAACTTTGGCTCGTTGATGTCGAGGTCCAAGGATAAGGGTAGGATATCGCAATCAGCAGTGGATTATGTGTCTACTGCGAAACTTCGATCGATGGGGCTAATAGGCTTGTTGATCCCTTTATAGGCACGGCGGCTGCCGCCAAGAATCTCTTTCGTGAGGCAGCGGATTGATAGAAAAGGGAGGAGTCAATCAACAGCTGCTGCGGCGAGCTTCCAGTAGGAGTCGAGTGTGGAGTTTGCCATAGAGGGGGCTGGCGGGGATTTGCTCAACCTGCAGCGGGGTGGGTTGGCTGGGACCCATTTCAGGATGTCGCAGGATGGATCGGATTTGATCATTTACAGCCTGAGATAGGTTATGACTAGATTGGATGAGGCAACACCTTCTTCCCGTAGGAGAGGCAAGAAAAAGTCCCGAAAGGGAAAGACGCGGAAGGAACCCGAGGCGGTTGCCATTGGGGAGGATTGGTTTGAAGGTCTGGGTGTTGATGAGTTTGTCGAGATGGCTCATCGTGCAGCTTGCGAGTTCGACGGTCCTCCCGATGTTACCCTTGATCATGCCCAAAGCATGGTAAGATATTTTGCTCGAGTCTTGTTTGGGTTACATTCAACACGGTAGGAATTAAAGTGTTTTGTTTGTTTGTAAACGGATTAGATGATGCAACTTGTTACTCAGACTTATCGTCATTATAGGGATGACATGTTGGGAAGGTCCGAGGGAGTAGTCACTACCCTTAGGATTGAGCTGGATGAAGTGAGGACGACACTGTAAGCAGCGTAGGATGATCTTTTTGAGATGATTAGGTTGCGTAGCAAGGTGGCCGAGGAGAGTGATAAGGCTTTGCTGAGGCTTGTTGCTCGTTGTTCAGAGTTGGATGTTGTCCGGGCATAGATGCAGGTTAGTGTCAGCAGCTTTTGGCAGAGAGATCAGGAGAAGCAGGAGCTCATCGATAAGCTTAAATTGGAAATCACGGGCTTGAACGAGGCCACCATAGAGGCGGTGGCGATGTCTGGTCCTAAGGCTCCGACTCCGAGATTTTCTGAGGTAGGATCAAAGGTTGTCGGCAGTCGTCGCCCAGGGGGGTCTCGTTGATTTGTACTTTGTCATTCTATCTTCTTCTTTACCTGTTTACTTGATGTAGCCCTCTTGGCCGTGTGATGTATCTTTCTTTCTTTTGCATTTTGTACCTGCTTTCTGCTTGGATAATGAAGAGGGCATTCTGGCTAGATGTCTCGTGTTTGAAATGTTTGTCTTTATATTTGGGGTTGTAAATGACGATTGAATGTTTGAATGATTATCTGGATGTTTCTGAATGTCTTTGAATTCCAAGGTGTTAGCATTGGGACTTTGTTGTTAAATGCCAAGGTTATAGCCTTGGACTTACTGGTTGATAGTGATGAGAGTACAGAGTTCTCAGGGTAGTGCCTTTGTATCGGTCAGACTTAAGCGAAGCGCCGTTTCAATCGAGCCTTTGTCTCGGACACGTAGCTTTGTACCGTTGCAGGTTAGTTGGTCATGTCGCAACGTGAATCGAACTAACTATGGTGAGACACTAGTGTATGTGTCCTTACGTGACATCGGGAGTATGTATGACACTAATGATTCTGAGTACTCAACATAGTGCCTTTGTATCGGTCGGACTTAGGCAAAGCGTCGTTTCAATCGGACCTACGTTTCAAGCACGTAGCTTTGTATTGTTGCAGGTTAGTCGACCGTGTCACAACACGAACTGAACTAACTGAGGCGAGGCACTAGTGCATGTGTTCTTACGTGACAACGGGAGCATATGCGACGCCAATGATTTGGAGTACTCAGTGTAGTGCCTTTGTATCCGTCGAACTTAGACAAAGCACCATTTCAGTCAAACCTACATTTCAGGCACGTAATTTTGTACTATTGCAGGTTAGTTGGCCGTGTCATAATATGAACCGAGCTAACTATAGCGAGGTACTAGTGCATGTGTCCTTACATGACAACAGGAGCATGTGCGACGCCAATGATTCGGAGTACTTAGCGTAGTGCCTTTGTATCGATCGGACTTAGATGAAGTGTTATTTCAGTCAGACCTACATTTTAGGCATGTAGTTTTGTATTATTACAGGTTAGTCAACCGTATCGCAACACGAACCGAACAAACTATGGGATTGAATAGAATTTGAAGTTGAGTTTAATAGACTTTAATTGAATTTGAAACGTTATCCATTTTATTGATAGCTTGGTAGAGGTTATATTTACTTATAGAACTTCTTGAGATGCGATGCATTCCATGCTCTTGGTAACCGTTGTCCTTCTTGCGACACTAGTCGGTATAAACCTTTTCCTCCGGCCGACTCGATGACGTATGGTCCTTCCTAATTCTGAGCGAACTTGCCGCTTCCATACTCTTTTGTGTTTGGAAAGACTGCTCTGAGAACAAGATCGCCGATGTTGAATTGTCTTCTGCTAACTTTGCGATCGTAAGCTGACTTGATCTTTTGTTGATAATCGGCGATGCGCATGGCTGCTTGATCACGAAGTTTGTCTGCGCGGTCGAGGTCATTGATGCGAAGTACCTCGTTGATCCCTTGTTCGATCGCGAGGGTTTTGATAGTTGGGCATATGGTTTCGGTTGGCAAAACTGCTTCCTACGGGTAAGTTAGACAGAAAGGCGAGAATCTGATCGATCGCCGAGACATGGTTTGATATCCCCATCGAACCTCAAGAAGGACCTTCTCCCATAGCCCCTTCTTGTTGTCCAGTTTCTTCTTGAGTATGCCAAGGATAGCTCGATTTGAGGCTTCTACTTGATCGTTGCACTCAGGGTATCTCAGAGTTGAATAGAAGAGTTTGATCCTGTAGCTTTGGCAAAAATCCCGAAACTTATTTGAGTCGAACTGTGCTCTATTGTCGACTACTAGCACTTATTGCGTGTCGAACCTTGAGAAGATGTTCTGTCTGACGAACTTGATGACTTCTTTGTCTATTTCACGGAAGAGAGGTACTGCTTCGACCCATTTAATGAACTAATCAGTTGTCAATAGTAGATACTTCTTCTTACTAGGAGAAAGGGGAACAAACCAAGGAAGTTCAACCCCTATTAATGGAACGGCCAAGGACTTGTCAGAAGGTGAAGCTCATCTACAAGGAAATGGATTGCTCGAGCGTGCCGTTGATAGGGCTCATATTTTTGGACGAACTGCCAGACGTCCTTTGCCATTGTGGGCCAATAGTAGCCTTGGAGTTTGACCTTTCCTTCGAGGGATCTACTACCAAAGTGGTTGTCGCAAACTCCGGCATGAACGTTAGCCAAGATCCTTTCTGATTGATCTGGGCTGACACAATTAAGGAGCACCCCACCGTGAGGCTTAAAGTAGATATCATCTCCTTGAAAATAATAGAGAGAAAGTTTCCTTCGCAAGCCTCTGGTTTGGATTTGATCTTCGAACATTCTCCTATGCCTGAAGAAGTTGAAGAAAAATCGTCTCCAATCTGATTGATTATTGTCTAGGATGAAAGTGAATATCTGTTGCTTCCCACTCCCGCTTCCTCTTGCCGTGGCGATGGTATCATATCACTCAAGGTTTGCCTTGGGCAACTCCTCGTATTCGATACTGATTTAACATTGATTGATCGGGTCTCTCAATACCGAGGCAGCATTGGTGAGGGCATCGGCTTTGCGATTCTCTACTCATGGTATCTGGAGGAAGTTGATATCCATGAACTGCTTCTTAAGGTGTTGTACAAGGTTGAGGTAGTATTGCATCATTTAGCCTCGCACTATGTAATCTCTATTGACATGTCTGATGACTAACTTGTTAGAATTGGTATTGTTAGAATTGGTGTGTTCTAAGCTTGTAAAACTTTATCTTTTGACCTAATAATAAAGGTTGATAGTTATTATATGAGATGCATATTGGTACGTAACATAGTTACGTATTCTTTTGAGAACAGAGAGCCATAGCTATATGGTAGTCCACTGAGTTAAAGACTGAGTGGATTGGTCCCATGTAACCTAAATTAGTTCGCAGCTATAATCAGGTTAGCCACCTCATCATGATAAGTTATTAGGGATAACAGTGTATGGGGTGTCTTCACCATGGTCATCACCAGGCACAGTATTTGTGCCTGAAAGGAACCAATACGGTGTATGATCAGTGAGCAAACACTGGTACACTAAGCCATGTTTCTGCTTAGGGTAAAATGGTCCTAAATCTTGAGAAACTATGTCTAATGGACTAACCAGTTGTGTGGTGCTTTGGCGTACCAATGTATGAGAATCCAGTTACGAGATCCAAAACCACGGTGTACTAGGTTATCCGGCTGACGTTGAATCAGAGTGTCACTCCTGCATGTCATCCACACCCCTGACGGGAGGTGCGTTCCTTGGTCTGACTTACACTGTACCAAATCCAAGCCTGGTGGTCATCAGTTGGACTTTTGACGGGTTTTGATTACTCGATGGGGTAATTAGTGGTACGATATATAGGTCAACATGGAAGGAACCAAATCATATGAGAACTCAAGTTTGACGGTATTCTCCACTGCTCGAATTACATCATGGCACCAAGTGGAAGGATAGCAAGTTTACCACTACTAGCGGAGAACATGGGTATACGGAAGAATATATTAAGTCTGGGTGAATTGGAGTGCAGCCTGCATCGCACTCTGGGTGGTTACGCAGGTTTACTCGAGCTTAGAGGATCGATGGTACACTTGGATAGTGTGTCAATCGAGCTCAAGTTGGAAGCCATGACCCCTGGTCCCTGATGGTTCCACCTTATCCACATTATGTACGGTTCTTTAATCATCTTCTCGAAACACAGTAAGCAGTTAGAGAAAAGAAGAAGTCTATATCTATGCTCCGTGTGTGCTTTGCACTAGTGCATGGTAGATGCGTAACTACGTGCGAGTACTAAAGGAAAACCCTAGACTAGTACAGAGGCACATGTAGTAATCTCTTACCATAAGTGAACTTTGCTATATAGGTGCGATGCACCGAGACATGTTACAAGTTGACTAGTTGACTTTACTAGGGGCACCCTCTGAGAATCTTACTGAATAGTGAAGTCACTAGTGATGTTCATTTAAGGATGAGTTGCTAAGTCTCGCACACTAGAAATGGTTATTTAGAGGCATAAGAGCATTTTGGTAAAATCACATGCCCCTGTGCACTATTAGTGGCCGGCCCTAGTTGTGGAAGACCTAGTCAAGGTCGGCCCCTATATTTTAGGGATGAGAATCCTCCAATAATAGGGTCGGCCATAGGGATAAGGGGGTAGATTTGAATTGGTGAAATCAAGCCCTAAAAGTGGAAAAATATAAAGATAAATGAGAGATATAGGAAGATCTTTAAGGAGTCAACCCTATCCACTTTGGATCCTAATCCAAATGGGATAGGCCGACCTTAAAAAAGAGCAAAGGGGGAGGGGGGGCTGGCCACTAATAGCTACTCATACTCGAACCCCAATTTTATCTCTCATCTCTAGTTCTCTCTCTCATCTCTCTCGTCTTCCTCGCTTGTGACTTCGTCTTCTTTGTGTGGAGTTTCGGAGAAGGAGAAGGGTCATTCTTCAGAGGCATTTAGAGATCCAAAAGTGACGTTCCATGTATCGTGTGAGATCAGGTGAAGAAGAAGGCATCGTCTTCCCGCATATCATCGGTTTCTTCACGGACGATCTTCCGTCTCCATTGACAAAAAAGATAATTCTCCGCGGTTAAAAGATCCGCATGAAGGTATGCAAATCTCTAACATATAGATCTAGCGAGTTCTATGAATTGTATTCATACTAAGGATACTGGATTGCCGTTAGGATGTTTAAATCACATGCACACACATGCATGCACATATAGATTTGTTTCAATGAAAGTTTTAATCGTGTAACGTGCACTATGAATGGTCTTTCGATCGCCTAATCGCTTCCATTACGAGCCTCTACAACAGGATTTATCCAATAATTGGTATCAAAGCTACACTAGTGGTGTGCATTTCATGACTTTCCATGAAACCATCATGTGTGCGCATGATGAGCGCGATATTTCATTGGGGTTCCTACGCTTAGATCATGTATATGTATATATGTTGCTTGTTCTATGAATCATACTTGCAGGGCGCCGCTATAAAATAAATCTAGATATATGTTTACTTACTATCGGGGTTTGGACCCCGAGTTAGCCTTTGTTTGAATTTGCTCTTTATGTGTATGGATAGGTTTTAGAGCCATAGATTAGGCGAGTGATGGGGGTTGACCATCCTCGGATCCCATGGCTTTTTCTAGGCGTGTTTTCTTTTCTTTCTAGGAAATTATGTACGAGCGAGCACTTGCTCGAAGCATACTAGAACTTTTTTGGTTATAGATCGAGAAGAAAGACGTGCCAAGGAGATCCATCATCGGAAGCGTAAGTGGAACCTTGGAGGACGAAGTCGAACCGATAAAGTGTTTGCAAGTGCGACGAAGGAGCTGGACCGAGGAACCTTGTGAAAAAAGTCAGAAAGCATGCACTATGCTAATCAGGTTCAGGGGTCGGACCCTGAACTTGATTCAGTTGTTTGGTTGCTTTTTTAGTTCTTTATGTTTCATATCGAACCTCGATGAAATAATTTAATTATCAGTATTCTAGAGGGATATATGTTTTTCCCTTCTGGTTCAAGCAACCGTATTCGGATAGAATCCCGCTATATGACACCTATTATTCAGTTAACTTTTGATGATAGTGGGATCCCATCAAATATGGTTATGCCACCATTAGGTCAATACCTGATTAGTCGGGTGTACCTATTTGGCCAGTATCGAAACCTAAGATGAGATGGAGATCCACTAGACATCAATTATCAAATTTATAAGCTAGACGCCATGATTAGTGGGAGTCCCTTCCTGTGTATATGACCTTAGGCTAGGCTCCAGGGCATTAGTATGATAGCTAACTTTGCGGAGTATCGATGTTCTCGGAATTTGTAATGTGAACCTTGAGTGAAGAAATCTACTTGAGGTAGGGACTATGATATTCCGAGATTGATTAATGCTAGGCGAAAGGCTTGAAGCGCTAGTAGGAGCATGGTGTGACCAGGGTCTAGTATATAGGAGGTCGCTACCCTTGCATTTGTATATACTCATACTCGCAAAATAACCCTCAAATTTAATAAGGGGTGCAAGAGAGGACTTTTAGAGATCCTCTGGCCTCTATGGCTAATCATTTCATGCTCGGGTGGGAGGACATAACTCAACATCCCCCTCGGGTGAGAGCTATGTTTTTCCATCCCAAGCGACTTAGTGATCTTCCTCGAGATATGGCAATTACGGGGCCAAGAGAGAAGGGCTTTACTCACTCGTGGGGGCCGTATGAACTCTCGTGTCGTAATTGCTTAGGCTCGTGGGTAAGCATCCGAAGTACATGTAAGGTATTCATTGCTTCGCATGGGGATCATGTCACACTGACCAAAAGATAGTCATGGTTCATCAAAGCTCTTAGTTGGCAAATTTGGATAGGGTCAAGGAAAAGACCCGTGTAAGCAGATGACACTACACAATACCCCCTTGGGCGGGTGTATCCGATTCTGAGATCTTATATACATGGTTAAATTAATCCATAGAGATGTCTTTGCTTGAGGGTAACGTTGACATTTGGATATAATTAGCTTATTTTATAAAGCTATAAAATGAGTTTTCATGCATTCTCATAATTCAATCTTTTATTTTCAAATGACTAAATTAGACCCCCTGTCCGCTATCCTAAATAATCACAAACTTATCGGTCCCAACAATAAGGACTGAAAGCACAACCTATACCTGGTCTTAAGGATTGGTAAACATATAGCAGCCTTAAATGACCCTGAGCAAGATTTGCCTGGGCCCAATGCCACAGAAGCACAGTTAAAGGTGTTTACTGACCGGAAGGAATTTAATAAAATGTGTAAATACTATATTATAGTATCCTTGCAAACAACTCTACAGAAGTAAGTCGAGGATATGCCCGACGCTTCTAACATGATGTTGTACATGAAGGAGATGTTTGAGGATCACAATCGCGTTACGCGATACCTCACCATCAAGAAACTCATCAGCATTAAGATGTCTGAAGGGATGCTAGTTCAGGAACACATACTGAAAATGTTTGGATTCTAGAACGAACTAGTATCCATGGATATTATGCTAGAAGGCGAGGTGATGACAAACATCTTCCCTTTCATCACTATTTGGAGCCTTTGAAGCCTTTGTCACCAACTTCAATTTGAACAAGTTGGTAATGACAAATACAGAGCTTCTAGTAGCTTTCCAGGTAGATGAGGATGACTTCAAGTAGAAGGGTGAAGCATTACACGTGCAATACAGATCCTTCAAGAAGTCTGGTAAATATCAAAGTAAGAAACACATGAAGAAACCTAAGTCAGCACCTATGCAAATCTCTGCGGGGGCCTCTGGATCTAGTGACTCAAAGAAGCCGGGCACCAAGTGCTTCCGGTGTGGTGAGAAGGGATATTGGAAGAAGGACTACAAGAAGCCTCAGAATGCCAGAGAAGGTAATCTATAACTTTTCATTGTTGAATCATTTCTTTCGAGTAACAGTTCTTTTGCTAGTTGATTCTGGATTTTGGATCCACTAACCATGCCTATAACTCTCTTCAGGGGTTTTGAAAAAGCAGAAGGTTGCTTGATGGAGAGATGACCTTGACTATGGGAATGGAGGCCGTGGCTGCTGCTGAAGCCGTTAGAGATATTACTCTTATATTTTTGAATAATAAGACTTTGACTCTTAGAGATATTTTTTTATGTCCCGTCCTTGAGACGTAATTTGATTTCTATTTCCTCTTTAGTTAATAAAGGCTATTCAATTTATTTTGATGCTTCTGGTGTATCGTTTAAGCTGAATGAAACTTTTATAATTAGAGGAATGGTTCAGAATAATCTCTATGTTGTCGGTCCTAATTTTAAAAAAGATAATATAATGACTTCAGCATTTAATGTTAATTAATCTAAGCGTAAGAAACCTTCAGAAAATTTAACTCAATTGTGGCACTTACGACTTAGGCATATTGGCTTAGACAGGATCTATATGATGGTGAAGGCCGGGCTTTTGGAAACAGATCCTAAGGAGATCCTTTCCACCTGTGAATCCATCTTGGAAGGCAAGATGACAAGAGGGCCTTGTGGGTGCAAATTTTGGCAAAAAGTCTGCAAACAGCGGGACCCACCAGCCCTGCTTGGTGGGCCCCCGAAAACAACAGCGGGACCCACCGGCCCTGCCTGGTGGGCCCCCGAAGACAACAGCGGGATCCACCGGCCCTGCCTGGTGGGCCCACAAAGACTACCGTGGGACCCACCAACCCTGCCTGGTGGGCCCAAGTGTCTGTGGAATTCCCCAGGAGATAGTAGCAGGGTCCACCAGCTTTACTTAGAGGATCCCCAGATTCGACAGCAGAAACCGCCATTTGTCACTAGAAAATTCTATAAATAGCAGCCCTTCGAATGTAAAGTGGACCTCGAAATCCGATTTCCAGTTCTGAAATTTGATTTTCAGAAACCAGAGCTCTGGATTTCAGTTTCCATCCCTCCACTTCCTCTCTTCGATCTTCTTCTTGTCTTTGAAAAGATCAGAGTGGTTTCAGTGATACTCGGCCTGTCGAGACCATTTCAATACAAGTGTTAGTGAATTCGGGTTGCTCCCTATAGCATGGAGACGTAGGCTTCGGCTGAACTTTGAGATCACATCTCTCGTGTCAACTTTCTGATTGCATCTCTCTTTGCTTGTGTATTGAGATCTGCAACTCCAATCAACAGATCGAACAACGATCTTCGACTCGACTCTTCAATTGACTGGTGCGGCGAAGTCTTCGGGTCGGCACGAAGATTTTCCCCCACAGTTTGGCGCCGTCTGTGGGATCGAACGAGAAGCCAAGTTCGCTCTACAACAAGTCAGATCGGTTGAACAGACAACCGATCAGACTTCCTAGCCCCTTCAGTTGAGCAGACAACCGTTCGGACGTCGGCGCTCTTGTTGCACCCTTCGCTCTCTACTAAATGGCGAGAACGAAACATCAGGGTCAACCAGAAGGAAGTAACACTCGCCAACCTCATCCTGAGACTCGTTCAATGAGTCAAAGGCTCAACTTCGGACAGCCCCTTGTTGTCCCCGACACGGGGGTTCATTCAGGAAACGGGAGATCAGTCGATTGACCGATCGCCCCTCCTCCTCATCAATCAATTGGGCAGACTGCCCCTGCTCCTGCTGAGAACCCTCCATTGACCTATCAAATTTCGGCGATCGACTTCCAATTGCTTCAATTGGCAAAACAAAACACCGCCCTCACCGCTGAGAGGGATGCTCTCAAGAAGGCGGCCTCCGAGGCTGGGATTGCTCTTCCTATCCCCTCGACAAACGAGAGAGTCGATCTTCCACGACAGTCAATCCACTCCGAGCAACGGAGGTCGATGGGCACTACTGCCCTCGAGAGGATTCGTCATGACCCAACTCCCTCTGCTGCCCCATAGAAGCAGAGTGTTTGGGATCACCCCGACGACGAGTCCTCCTAATCCTCTTCTGGTCGCAACTGCGACAGAAAGGCACCTTCAAAGCCTGACGTGCCAAGGAGACACCAGATGAAAGGGGCTCCTTCAAAGAGTAGAATTTCTCCATCTATCCCGCTTCAGCGTGGACTCGGATCGGACCTTCGCCACCGACTCCAACCTGCTGACACTCAGAGGCCTGAACAAGACCTCTCGATCTTGCCTCTCGATCTACATCCAAGTCGGGGGCATGGTCGTTGAGATGGGTACTCCTCTGCCGGACCTCTCCATCGGAGCTTGTTCGAGTCAACATTTCTAAGGGGATGGAGAACTCCCACTCTCCCCAAATTCAATTGCATCAGAGGAGATCCAACTCTCCATGTACTCGCCTTCAAGCAAGCTCTGATGCCGCACGAAGAAGAGAACAATGTGCTCTGCCGCATCTTCGCCGGGAGCCTCGACGAGCCATCCCTCGATTGGTACCACAATCTCCGGGCTGGGTCCATCACCCAGTTTAGCGTCTTAGCCAATCTCTTCGTACAATATTATCAATTGAACTTGAAGCCAGAAAAGAAGCTCGACTCCCTCAATCGGTTGAGGATGGGTGCCGATGAGAGTCTCCGAAGCTTTACAAGGAGATTCCGCAACGAACACGCCGCCCTCTCCGGAAGACATCTGGATGATGAAGCCATCATGTTGGCTTTCCAGAACGCTCTCCGCTTTGACTTACACATCTACAACGACTTCATCCGCAATCCCCCTCCTTCCATGGGTTCAATGTTTGATCGAATCCAGAGAGAGATTGAGGTTGAGGATGATCAAGTCGCCCGAAAAGGGCGAGAGTCGAAGCGAAGGCCTGCTGAGAGAGAAGCTCCGAAGTATACTGCCAAAGCTCACAACGCTGAGGCAGCAGCCCCCCCTGCCAACAAACGGTCAAAGAACGACGGATATCGATCCCCGATGAAGACCACCTTCACCGAGTGGAATTTACCGATCGAGCAGATCCTCGACCGCATTCAACACGAAGAATTCCTTCGAAGGCCCAATCCACTTCAGCCAAACACTAAATTCACGGCTGACAAAACAGTTTATTGTGACTTCCACCGAAGTCACGGCCATTCCACCGATCAGTGCTATCGGCTAAGATTTCATCTTGAAGATTTGCTGCGAGAGGGCCATCTCCAAGAGTTCACCAAAGATGGGCAAGATCAATGCCGATCCTCTGCAAAGGGAAAAGAAGCCTGCTGGGTCCATCAAATCTCTTCCAGCCGATCTCGTCTCACTGTGAGTGCCAACGTCTTCGGCATTCATGGATCATTGCATAATCAATCGGTGACCGGGAAGGAAGTCGATCGGTAAATTCGACGCATCGTTCACGTTTGTTCTTCTGTAAACAAAAAGGACACCTGGATCGAGAAGCCTATCGAGGGTTTGGCTTGGCCCTCCATCATTTTCAATGATACTGATCTTCAAGGAGTTCATACTCCACATCGAGACCCCCTGGTCTTGAAGCTCCTTATCGACGGAAGCACTGTCAATCGAATCCTCATCGACACCGGGAGCTCCATCGACATTATGTTCTCAGACTGCTTCAAACGTCTGGGATATAAATATTCAAGCCTTGACGTCGTTCCAACGGTGATCACGTGCTTTAACGGTGAACAAAGCATCACTATGGGCGAATCAAGATTCACTCTTGATCTCAGCCAAGAAACTCGAGTCTCGGTGAGATTTGCTATCGTCGAAGGAACGTCCAGCTACAACGCCATTCTCGTGCGACCATTCCTCCACCAGATTAATACCATCTCCTCATCTTATCATCAACTCCTCAAATTTGCAACGGGAGAAGGCATTGTCTGCATACGAGGTGATCAACAAGCCGGGAGATCTTGTGAAGTGGCTGCGGCAAAAACAGATCGCAAGATCAATATCGCTCATCCAAAGCGACCACAAGATGAAGCTGGTCCTTCTTCAAAATAGCAATCAAAGGAGATTCCGTTGACCGAGCCCCCACCAATCAAGTGGGAGGCCTTACCTTCAATCGAAGAAATCATCCCTATCAATATCGGCAGTGGAAATCTCTCTCGGCAAACATTCATCAGTACCGGTCTCAGTGACGCAGAAGCGCGAGACATGGTATCCTTCCTTTAGTCCAACATCGACGTCTTCGCATGGTGCTTCGAAGATATGTCTGGGATCAATCCAGATGACGCTTGCCATCGCCTAGCAATCAAAGAAGAAGTGAAGCCTGTTAAACAAAAGCCACGCACAATCCGGCCAGAACTACAAGTTGCAGTTCAAGAAGAGATCAGTAAGCTACTCACAGCAGGCTTCATCCGTGAAGTAGAGTATCCTACTTGGATCTCCAATATAGTTACTGTCCCAAAGAAGAACGGGAAGGTCAGAGTGTGCATCGACTTCACCAACCTCAACAAGGCTTGTCCCAAAGACCCATTCCCCATGCCAAGGATAGATAGACTCGTCGATGCCACTGCTGGCCATGAGCTATTATCTTTCATGGATGGATACTCTGGGTACAATCAAATTCCGCTTCACTCTGATGATCAAGAGAAGATATGCTTTGTGACTAGCAGAGGTCTCTACTGCTACAACGTAATGCCTTTCGGCCTCAAAAACGCAGGATCTACTTATCAACGATTAGTCACAAAGATGTTCGAAGATCAGATCGGTCGCAACGTCGAAGTCTACGTCGACGATCTCCTCACCAAAAGCTCCACTCAAGGAAGACATCTATCCGATCTGACGGAAACCTTTCAAGTCCTTCGAAAGGATCGTATGAAGCTCAATCCAGCCAAGTGTGCTTTCGGAGTACAATCGGGCAAATTCCTAGGTCACCTTGTGACCAGGAGGGGCATCGAAGCCAACCCAGATCAAATCCGAGCTATTCTGGATATGCCCTCACCTACCAATCGGAAGGAAGTGCAACGTCTTACTGGAAGACTTGCTGCCCTCAATAGATTCATCTCAAAGTCTTCCGACAAGTGTAAGCCACTCTTCGACAAGCTACGAAAGGCGGATACTTCTGAATGGAGTCCAACTTGCGAAGAAGCTTTTCAAGACATCAAGAAATATCTTATGCAAGCTCCTATCCTGACGGCCCTACTTCCAAAAGAAGATCTATGGCTCTATCTTGCCGTCACCGATCAAGCAATCAGTGTGGTCCTGGTCAGCAGAAGAGAAAGCATCAAGCAGCCAATCTACTACATTAGCCATGCACTTCTCCCCGCTGAAACTCGTTATTCAAAGACGGAGAAGGTCATACTAGCCTTACTCACTTCATCATGTCGCCTCCAACCTTACTTTGTCTCTCATCAGATCACAGTCATTTCAGAACACCCACTCAAAGATATTGTTGACAAAGCTGGTCGAGCCGGTCGAATGACCAAGTGGGTGATCGAAATGAGTGCTCTGGGGATACAATTCGAACCTCGCACCTCAATCAAGGGACAGGCAATTGCTGATTTTCTAGCTGACTTTCCGATCAAAGACCCCATAACTTGGGAAGAAGATGTCGATATGCGCCTTGAAGATGAAGCTGATCCTCCGTTCAAACCGGCTACAAAAGCCGATCCAAGCCTTGAGGCTATTGCCACAACTCCTCCATGGAAACTTTATACAAATAGAGCTTCAAGTGCTATCGGTTCGAGAACTGGGATAGTCTTGATATCCTCCGAATTTGATCATCTCCAGAAGGCCACTCTCCTCGGATTCAATACCACCAACAACGAAGCCGAATACTAAGCACTCATTTTCGGACTCGAAATGGCTGAATCCTTGGGGGTAGATCGAATCATCGTCTACAGTGACTCCCAGCTGATCATAAGGCAAATCAAAGGGGAGTACACAGCTCGTGAAGAAAGAATGCAGAATTACTTGGCCCTAGTATGACATCTTCAATAATGTTTTACTAGCACCGAATTCATTCAAATTCCAAGAGCAGAGAATCGAGAAGCAGATGCTTTAGCCAACGCTGCCTCAGTTCTTGGAGATTCGCTTGGAGGAAGACGAATACAAATCGATTACCAAGAATCGCCAAAGACCACCCCCGAGCAACAGATCTTCGCCACTACAGAAAAATCTGGGGGTGGAGGACAATTGGCCTCGAACCCTATCACTTCAAATGAGCTCGAGGATTGGAGACAGTCAATCTTCGACTTCTTCAAACATGGCAAAATGCCTGAAGATCCAAATCAAGCCCGAAGACTTCAAAGAAAGCTTCCGTGCTATATTCTCCAAGGTGAAGATCTATATTTCAAGTCTCACAATGGGATGTTACTCAAATGTATTGGCCCTGAACAAACGAAAACAATCCTGGTTGACATCCACTCCGGTGCCTGCGAGAATCATTCGGGAGGAAAATCTTTTGAAGCCAAGACAAAGCTACAAGGTTACTACTGGCCAACAATGTCAAAAGACGCTCGCCAGGTGGTTCAAAGATGTGAGCCTTGCCAAAGACACGCTCGAGCTATCCATCTTCCAGCTGATGAGCTTCATCAATTAATAAGCCCATGGCCCTTCCACCAATGGGGGTTGGACTTCTTAGGTCCCTTCCCAATAACTCCAAGCAAGAAGAAATATCTTTTACTAGCTACAGATTACTTCACCAAGTGGGTTGAAGCAGTGCCACTCTTTCGAGAAACTGACGATGAAGTCATCAAGTTCATCAGACACAATATCTTCTCGAGGTTTGGTACCCCACAAGTCCTAGTTGCTGACAACGGAGCCCAATTCGACTCCGACAAGTTCCGGGAGTTCTAGCTGAACAACGGAATCAAGCTCTTTTATTCAACTCCAAGATACCCTCAATGCAATGGTCAAGCTGAAGCCTCTAACAGAGCTATTCTTGGTATACTCAAGAGGAAACTCAACAATAAGAAAGGATTATGGGAACAAGTCCTACCTGAAGTTCTTTGGGGATATCGCACAACTCCAAGAAGATCAATAGGGTTCTCATCCTTTTGTCTGACATATGGATCGGAAGCAGTACTCCCAACAGAAAACATATCAAGTACTTTGAAGACCAGGGCAGTTGAAGAAGGGATCAATGAAATGCTTCGAGTCGATGATTTGGACTTTTCTAAAGAACTACGGGATCAAGCATCCCTTCGTGTGGCCAAGTATCAACAGAAGATCAAACAAGCTTACGATCAAAAGGTCTACAAAAGACATTTCCCAATTGGTAGCCTGGTCCTCAGAGCAGTCTTCTACAACACTAAAGAACACAGCAACGGAAAACTAGCTCCCAACTGGGAAGGACCCTACATTGTGGAATCAGTAGAAGGCAAAGGATCTTACCGACTGATCTCACCAGAAGGAGATAGACTACCACGAGCGTGGAATGCCACAGACATCTCAAACTGTTCTATCCATGATGTAAATTCCATGATGAATTAAGTTCTCTTTCAAGTGTTCAAATGCTCAGCTTTTTCAATTCAAGTTCTGAAGCAGTTTCAAATTATCTACATTCAAATTACAAGGTCGTTTAACAAGTTTGGGTGCTTGAGTTGTGACTCAACCCCTTACAGGCAAATGTTAAACGGTTTCGGGTTGTCATGCAAAGCAACCTTCAAGTTACTGGTCAATTTAACAGGTTTGGGTGTTTGTGTTACGACACTACCCCTTACTTACAAATGTTAAATGACCTTCAATTTCAATCAATTTCGATATCGTCTAACAGGTTTGGGTGTTTGAGTTGCGACACGACCCCTCACATACAAATGTTAAACGAATTCAAGTTCAATTTTCAAGTTACTTAACCAGTTTGGGTGATCAAGTTGCGACTTGGCCCCTTACATCCAAGTGTATGTATATTCAAACATTCCAATACCATCCAGAACTCAACATTCAAAGATATTCAAAGATATTCAATAAGAGACATTCAGTTTCTAATACCAAAAAGATCTTTATTATCAAAAAATTTCAAGTACAGGAGTGAGCTTTTACATGTCAAGAGTTTACAAGTACAACAACAAAGAAAGAAGATAGAAGATATCAAGGTTTGGCCACACTTTGCACGCGCGACTTCTCTCCTTCGGATCCACCACGAGCTTTGCTCGCCACAGAAGCCTTAGAAGATCGGACACTGCTAGCATGAACCCTGAGTGCTTCCACTGCCTTCTCGGTCATCTCGCTGAAACTCGCGCATTCAGCGCGCATATGCTCTAACTCCTTTTTGAGAGCCTCCTCCTTGGCAGTAGAAGCGGCCTCCTTAGCAGCAAGAGCAGCGTCCCTGGCAGAGAGTTGAGTCTTCAACTCCTTTATTTAAGTTGCGCGCTCAATGGACAGAGTCTCGATCTTATAGAAACGGTTTTTCAACTCTTCAAGCTCATGACCCCGAGCCTCATAGCCATTTTGCCACCCCTTGCTCTCCAACTTCTCCTTGCGAAGGGCCTCGATCTTGGCCTTCAAGGCCTCCTCCTTGGAAGAGAGAATTTCTCTCAGCTTATCATTCTCTTCGTTCGCAGCCTCCAGTTTAGCTATCAAACGGGATACCTCAGATGAATCTTCCCGCTCTCCTGCCTTCCTGAAGAGCTTGCTAGCGAACTTCAAAACTGCTGAGTTCTGCAAGTAAACAGAAGAGTTAGAATTATTCTGAAGATACAACTCAAAGATCAAGTCAAGCAGATGCACCTACCACTACTTCAAGCCTGTCAAAGGCTTCATCCAGAGTAGCATCCGGAAGGTTGCAGAGCTTCCGGATCACACTCGTTGGGTGGTTGATATCAACCTCACCCAAGTTTTTCAATTTCTGAGCCGTGCCAGCAGGAGTACCTACAATCAACACAAAAGTTCAAAGAATTAGAGTATGTTCAAACTTTAAAGATAAGGCATTCAAGAAGGCAAGTTAGTGTGGATACCTGAGGCATCGACTCGAGATGCCTTTCCCTTCCCACGGTCGGAGCTCTTACCCTTGGGGGTCGACTTCTCCTTGGTGGGGGTTGGCTCCGGCTGAGGTTGGGGAGCCCCATCGCCCACGTGGCTCTCTCTCTCTCCATATGTACGGGAGAAGGAACACCCCAGGGAGGTGAGACCCCCCCCCCTTCATCTTGTTGCCCGCTCGACTGCTCGAGCCCAGCCATAATGGCAGCCATTTCTTCAGCCAAAGAACGCGACGGGGGTGGAGGTTGCTCAACCTCCAGACCCCCGCTCGTAGTCGCACCCTCAAGACGGAGAACATCTGGAGGCATTTAATCGAGGGGCGTGGGGTTGCTTCCAACCCCACCACTCCCCGAAAACTTGATCTTCAAGCGCACTGGGCGCTTCTTCAACTCTTCCAAGTGGTAGGCCGGAACCACCCTGTGGCCATCGCCCTCTGCATCCATCACCTCCTCCATACGACAGGCCTTAGCCTCGTCGATGGGGATAGACTACGAGTCTTCCCCTTCTTCTTCACCACCAGTGGGGGTGGGAGGAATTTCTTCCTCTCCACCCCCATGTCCTTTGTCACCACCAGTGGGGGTGGGAGGAATTTCTTCCTCACCACCCCCATTTCCTCTATCACCACCCGTGGGGGTGGGAGGAATATCTTCCTCACCACCCCCATCTTCATCGTCGTCGTTATCATCAGCCCCATCACCATCACCGTCCTCCCCGTTATCGTCATCACCATCATCACATCCATCCTCTTCATCTTCTCCACCTTCTTCTCCCCCTTCTTTATCTTCTTCCTCTTCTCTCTCTTTCTCTTCTTCCTCCTCCTTTTTCTCTTCGACGATGACCTTTCTCTTCTTCGCCTGGCCCTGGCGGCGTATCACCAACTTCTCTTCTATGGTGGGCAATCGACGTCTCGCACCGTACGCCTTCTTCTCAGCCCGTATTTTTCTAACAATCTTGCCCGATTGAGGATCCTCCTCATAATCGGAGTACAAGACTTCATTGTCCTCATACCGGACCTGCAAACGATGAAGGAGATTGGCGTTGCCATACCTGACCGGGCAGTTCGAAAACTGCCTCCACGATTGAGTGCCGCACGTCAATTCCAAGAACAAATTATCAATAGCACCAACTCGCTCCGAAGGCCAGGCGTAGATATCCCCCGCACAGTATATCTTTATCTCCTTGTGCACATCATTCCGGGGGGTCTCGGGCACTAACAAAGGCGTCCACGCTCCGGAGACCGAAATCGGCCAGTCGGTATATAGCTTGTCAGAGGGGACGGTATCGACGATCGGACGCAAGGCAGACACGCCTGTCAAGTTGAAGAACGGGCTGTCTTTCCTCGACGCCCATTTGTAGTGATAGAAAAAGTACCCCAGCTCGATCCGGGCCTCTTCACCATCAGGGATGCTAGAGTAGCATTCCCTGAGCTCATCCTGGAAGTCAGACTCTACGCGGCAGAAGGCGTAGATAATCCTCCAAGCATTCCCAGTGATCTGCCCGGGACAGAGGCCTGAGGTGTTCAGCAACCTCGCGGCGAAGGGTGGTAGTGGGAGACGCAACCCGCAGTTCAACTGACCTACGGTGACTACTATCCCCATCACTTGCTCCTTGCTGGCAAAATTCGTGAAGATTGTCTGCTTATCGATTCCAAAAGCAGACTGAACTCCCGAGAGCGATAGTCGAGTCTTCCCTTCTGTGAAACAAGCGAGTAACTTCTGCCACTTAGCCCTCTTCACGTCAGTAAACTTGCCACCAGTGTTATACATATAAGCAGGTTCCTCCGTCAGTGACATCAGAGGGCCCAAAACAAACTTCGCCTTGGTAATGTGCTCTGGCCTTGATGGAGCAGAGGCAAATCCGACTCCCATATGCCTTTTGCCCAATTCACCCAGCTCCATGAGCACCGCCTTGTCCTTGCCACGACCTTTCGGAGGGGATGAAACTTCAACAATCTCCTTCCCCTTCCTCTTCGAGGGGACCGCGTTCTTCTTCGAGCTGCCGGAAGATGTCATTCGACCGATAGGGAGAAAACAGAGAACAAGAAATCGAGAGCAAAGGTTCTGGACTTTGGAAAATTCTGAAAGCGTGAGGCGAAAATGACAGCCAAAGAAGCTTATATACCCTGAGGGAATTGGCGCGCATATCGAGAGGACACGTGTCATCACTATATCAAATCCTGTATTTTTGCAGGGACACGTGGCGTCTATCCGTAGCAAGCACAAAACCAGGCGAACCATCGGACCAGACGAAGCATCGGACCACCGGTCCAAGCGAACCGTTGGTCCAAGCGAACCGCCGGTCTAACAGGACCGCCGGTTCAAAAGACTCCCCGATCCAAATGTACCGAAGATTCGAGCAGAAAGAATCAAACTCCATCGCCGCTCAAAAACTTTACCCGAAGACCTCGCAGAAAAACAGGCTCTTCTTCCACCTCGACTCGGCAGGTTCAGAACTTAACCTCGACTGGTTGAATTTAACCGATCGGTCAGGCATGACCGATCGGTCAAATTCGTTCGATCGGTCGATTTTCTACTGGATCAGGCAAAAAACTTGGCTTTTTGCCCGATCCCGCCAACCTCGACCGGTTGAATTTAACCGATCCGTCAGACTTGACCGATCAGTCTAAATTCAACCAATCGATCGATTTTCTACTGGATCAGGCAAAAAACTTGGTTTTTTGCCCGATCCAGCCAACCTCGACCGGTTGAATTTAACCGATCGGTCAGACTTGACCGATCGGTCAATTCATTCGATCGGTCGATTTTCTACTGGATCAGGCAAAAAACGTGGCTTTTTTCTCGATCCCGCCAACCTTGACCGATTGAATTTAACCGATCAATCAAACTTGACCGATCAGTCTAATTCAACCGATCGGTCGATTTTCTACCGGATTAAGCAAAAAACTTGGTTTTTTGCCCGATCCTGCCAACCTCGGCCGGTTGAATTTAACCGATCGGTCGGACTTGACCGATTGATAAAATTCATCCGATCGGTCGATTTTCTACAGTATCAGGAAAAAAACTTGGCTTTTTTGCCTGATCCTGCCAGCCTCGGCCTGTTGAAATTAACCAATCGGTCAGAATTGACCGATCGGTCAAATTCAACCGATCGGTCGATTTTTTACTGGATCGGTCAGAAAACATAGTTTTCTGACCGATCACTTCAACCTCGACCGGTTGAATTTAACCGATCGGTCAGACTTGACCGATCGGTCAAATTCAACCGATCGGTCGATTTTCTATTGGATCGATCAGAAAACTATATTTTCTGACCGATCACTTCAACCTCGACCGGTTGAATTTAACCGATCGGTCAGACTTGACCAATCGGTCAAATTCAACCGATCGGTCGATTTTCTATTGGATCGGTCAGAAAACTATGTTTTTTGACCGA
Source organism: Chamaelirium japonicum (assembly GCA_947650365.1). NCBI lineage: Eukaryota > Viridiplantae > Streptophyta > Magnoliopsida > Liliales > Melanthiaceae > Chamaelirium > Chamaelirium japonicum. Next base: position 4,619,940 of record OX393553.1, read on the forward strand.
TCACTTCAACCTCAACCGGTTGAATTTAACCGATCGGTCAAATCCAACCGATCGGTCGATTTTTTATTGGATCGGTCAGAAAACTATGTTTTCTGACCGATCACTTCAACCTCGACTGGTTGAATTTGACCGATCGGTCAAATTCAACCGATCGGTCAAAATTGACCGATCGATCAATTTTAACCGATCAGTCAGAAATTGACCGATCAGTCAGAACGTGACCAATTAAATCTTATTTCGATGCTAACACTCGACAAAGCTCCTCTGCGTGTGTGACAGGGGGTCGTTAGCTTTATACCATAAATCCAAGCCAGCCAAGGTGGCCTCTTAGCTAACTTGGAGGGGGTAACTGTGGGTACAAATTTTGGCAAGAAGTCTGCAAACAACGGGACCCACCAGCCCTGCCTGGTGGGCCCTCGAAAACAACAGCGGGATCCATCGGCCCTGCCTGGTGGGCCCCCGAAGACAACAGCGGGATCCACCGGCCCTGCCTGGTGGGCCCACAAAGACTACCGCGGGACCCACCAACCCTGCCTGGTGGGCCCAAGTGTCTATGGACTTCCCCAGGAGATAGTAGCAGGGTCCACCAGCTTTACCTGGAGGATCCTTAGATTCGACAACAGAAATCGCCATTTGTCACTAGAAAATTCTATAAATAGCAGCCCTTCGAATGTAAAGTGGACCTCGAAATCCGATTTCCAGTTCTGAAATCTGATTTTCAGAAACCAGAGCTCTGGATTTCAGTTTCCATCCCTCCACTTCCTCTCTTCGATCTTCTTCTTGTCTTTGAAAAGATCAGAGTGGTTTCAGTGATACTCGACCTGTCGAGACCATTTCAATACAAGTGTTAGTGAATTCGGGTTGCTCCCTATAGCACGGAGACGTAGGCTTCGACTGAACTCCGAGATCACATCTCTCACGTCAACTTTCTGATTGCATCTCTCTCTGCTTGTGTATTGAGACCTGCAACTCCAATCAACAGATCAAACAACGATCTTCGACTCGACCCTTCAATTGACTGGTACGGCAAAGTCTTTGGGTCGGCATGAAGATTTTCCCCCACAGGCCTTTAAAGGCAAGGGAGTAAGAGTCACTGAGATATTAGAGTTAATCCATTCAGATGTATATAGACCCATGAGTATCAAGGCAATAGGAGGCCATGAGTATTTTATCACTTTTACTGATGATTACTCAAGATATGGTTATATTTATCTAATGCATCAGAAGTCGAAATCCTTTAACATGTTCAAAGGGCTCAGGGTTGAAGTAGAAAAACAGATAAGCAAATATGGTGGAGCATGAGATTAAATCTTTATGTTTTGGTGTGTTTTAAGCTTGTAAAACTTTATGTTTTGATCTAATAATAAAGGTTGATAGTTATTATATGAGATGCATGTTTGTATGTAACATAGTTATATGTTCTTTTGATAACAAAAAGCCATGGCTACATGGTAGTCCACTGAATTGAAGACTGAGTGGATTGGTCCCATGTAATCTAAATTAGTTCACAGCTATGATCAGGTTGGTCGCCTCATCATGATAAGTTATTGGGGATGACAGTGCATGGGGTATCTTCACCATAGTCATTACCAAGAACAATGTCTGTGGCCGAACGGAACCAACACGGTGTATAGATTAGTGAGTAGACACTGGTACACTAAGTCGTGTTTCTGCTTAGGATAAAACAATCCTAAACCCTAAAGAACCACGTCTGATAGACTAACAAGTTGTATAGTGCTTTGGCATACCAATGTGTGAGGATCCAGTTACATGATCCAAAACCACGATGTACTGGGTTACCGGCTGGCATTGCATCAGCGTGTCACTCATGTAGGTCATCCACACCCCTGACGGGAGGTGCGTTCCTTGGTCTGACTTACACTATACCAAATCCAGGCCTGATAATCATCAGTTGGACTGTTGATCGAGTTCGATTACTTGATGAGATAATCAGTGGTACGATGTATAGGTCAACTTGGAAGGAACTAAGTCATATAAGCACTCGAGTTTGACGGTGTTCTCCACCACTCGAATTGTATCATGGCACTAAGTGGAGTGATAACGAGTTTACCACTACTAAGAGGAGATCAGGGGTATGCGGGATAACATAGTAAATCCGAGTAAATTGAAGTGTAGCCTACATTGCACTTTGGGTGGCTATGTAGGTTAACTCGAGCTTAGAGGATCGATGGTATACTTGGGTAGTGTGTCGATCGAGCTCAAGTTGGAAGCTATGAACCCTGGTCCCTGATGGTTCAACCTTATCCATATTATGTACGGTTCTTTAACTATCTCTTCGGAACACAGTAAGCAGTTAGAGGAAAGAAGAAGTCTATATCTACACTCCGTGTGTGTTTCGCACTAGTGCAAAGTAGATGCGTAACTACGTACGAGTACTAAGGGGAAACCCTAGACTAGTACATAGGTGCATGTAGTTATCCATTGTCATAAGTGAACTTCGCTACATGGGTGCGATACACCGGGACATGTTGCAAATTGACTAGTTGACTTTAATAGGGACACCCTCTGGGAATCTCACTGAATAGTGAAGTCACTAGTGATGTTCACTTAAGGATCAGTTGCTAAGTCTCGCACACTAGAAATGGTCATTTAGTGGATAAGGGTATTTTGGTAAAATCACACGCCCCTGTGCACTACTAGTGGCCGGCCCTAAGTATGGGAGACCTAGTCAAGGCCGGACCTTATATCTTAGGGATGAGAATCCCCCAATAATAGGGCTGGCCATAGGGATAAGGGGGTGGATTTGAATTGGTCAAATCAAGCCCTAAAAGTGGGGAAAAGATAAAGATAAAGGAGAAATATAGGGAGATCTTTAAGGAGCTAACCCTATCCACTTTAGATCCTAATCCAAAGGGGATAGGCCAACCTTATAAAAGACCAAAGGGGGAGGGGGGGTCGGCCACTAATAGCTAGCCATACCCAAACCCCCCTCTCCTCTCTAGTTCTCTCTCTCATCTCTCTATCTTCCTCGCTTGCGACTTCATCTTCCTTGCGTGGAGTTTTGAAGAAGAAGAAGGGTCATTCTTCGGAGGCACTCAGAGATCCGAGAGCGACGTTCCGGGCAGCATATGAGATCAGGTGAACAAGAAGGCATCGTCTTCTCACATACCATCGGCTTCTTCACGGACGATCTTCCATCTCCATCGACAAAGAGATTAATTCTTTGCGGTTAAAAGATCTGCACGAAGGTATGCAAATCTCTAACATATAGATCTAGCGAGTTCTATGAATTGCATTCATGCTAGATATTCATGATGCTAGATTATCGTTAGGATGTTCGAATCATGTGCACACACATGTATGCACATATAGATTAGTTTTAATAAAAATTTTAATCGTGTAACGTGCACCATGAACGGTCTTTCGACCACTTAATCACTTCCGTTGTGAGCCTCTACCATAGGATTTATCCAACACAACTGGGAATCACTATAGACGTTGAGGTGATCTACCCCAGTGCTCGAGCAGTATCCAATCTTGAGACGAGAGGTTCGTACTCAGCTTCATTGTTGGTGGCATTGAATCTGAGGAGGATAGCTTTCTCCAAGTGGTCCAGTTCGGGGGATATCAGAACTACCCCAATTCCCGAACTGGTGGTACTTGAAGCTCTGTCGGTATAGAGCTTTCATTATGCTATGGTCATTGATGGAGCCTCCGGGCTCGGATAGGAGGCCTCAGGGCTTGGACTAAGATGTTGCTTATCTTTATCGTTGAGGTGCATCTCAGGATCATGCATCTTCAAGAGCAATAGAATCTTCCACGGGGAAGTCAGCTATGGCTTGCCCTTTAACAGAAATACCGGGCTCGAATTGGATACCAAGCGTACTCATTTCTATTACTCACTTGGTCATCCTACCAGCTCGACCAACCTTGTCGAGGATGTTTTTGAGAGGATGCTCGGAAGAGATGGTGACCAGGTAGGATTCGAAGTAGGGGCGGAACTGTCGAGAGGCTGTCAACAGAGCCAAGGAAATCTTCTCTATCTTTGAGTAACGAGTTTTGACTCGCAGGAGAGTGTGGTTGTTGTAGTGGACATGATGTTCAATTGTATCTCTTTTGCTGACCAAGACTGCACTAATGGCTTGATTAGTGACTACAAGATAGAGCCAAAGGGGTTCTGATAGCAACGGTACTGTCAAAATGGGATCTTGGGTGAGATAGAATTTAATGCTCTGGAAAGCTTGCTCACAGGCCGAGTCCCATCCTGATGTGTCAACCTTGCGAAGCTTGTCGAAGAAGGGTTTACACTTGTCAGAGGATTTGGATACAAATCAGTTGAGCGCTGCTAGTCTTCCCGTGAGGCGCTAAACCTTTTTCTGATTAGAAGGTAATGGCATATCGAGGATCGCTCGGATTTGATCCGGATTTACTTCGATGCCCCTTTTGATTTCTAGGTGACTCAAGATTCTTGATTGCACTCTGAAGACGCATTTGGCTGGATTCGGCTTCATACGGTATCTTCTCAAGATTTGGAATATTTCAGCAAGGTCGGAGAGGTGTTCCCCTCGAGTTTGACTCTTGGTAAGTAGGTCGTTGACGTAGACTTCGATGTTGCGACCGATCTGAACTTTGAACATCTTCGTGACTAGTCTCTGGTAGATTGATCCTGCATTCTTGAGGCCATAGGGCATAACGTTGTAGTAGTAGAGACCCTTGTCTGTCACGAAGCATGTCTTCTCTTGATTATCATGATATAGGGGAATCTGATTGTAACCTGAGTATTCGTTCATGAAAGATAGTAGCTCGTGCCCGACGGTGGCGTCGACGAGTCTATCTATCCTTGGCATAGAGAACGGATCTTTAGGAAAGGCTTTGTTGAGGTTGGTGAAGTCGATGCAGACTCTGATCTTTCCATTCTTTTTTGGGACGATGATGATGTTTGAGATCCAAGTTGGATACTCAACTTCGCGGATGAAGCCAGCAGCAAGCAACTTGTCGATCTCCCGAACCACAATTAGTCGCTCCGGTCTGATGGTTCAAGGCTTCTGCTTGACTGGGTTCACTCCTTCTTTGATCGTGAGCCGATGACATGCGTCGTCTGGATTGATCCTGGGCATACTTCGAAGATCCAGGCAAAGATGTCAACATTGGGCTTAAGGAATGAAACCATATCTTGCGCTTCTGCGCTGTTAAGGCCAATGCTAATAAAAGTCTCTCAAGAGGGATCGTCATTGCCAAGGTCAACTCGAATGATCTCTTTGATTGAAGGTGGAGCCTCCCACTCCATCGGTGCAGGTTCTGGTATTGGAGGCTCCCTTGATTGCTATATGGTCGAAGGACTAGCTTCATTGGCAGAACGCTTTGCTGGCGTAACATTAGGCGTTGTTTGATTCCGTACTGCCGCTGCCTCGCATGATCTTCCTGTCTGCTGACTCCCTTGGATACACCTGATGCCCTCCTCAGTAGGGAATTTGAGGAGTTGGTGATTAGAGGAGGAGACAACATTAATTTGATAGAGGAAAGGCTTTCCGAGAATAACATTGTCGTTTGACTTCCCTTCGACGATAGCAAAATGAACTGACACTCACATGTCGCTGCTGAGGTCGAGCGTAAACCTTGCCTCGCCCATCGTCATGATTTGCTCTCCGTTGAAGCTGGTGATGATGGTAGGGACTACATCAAGGCTCTCGTATTTATGGCCGAGGCATTTGAAGCAATCAGAGAATATGATGTCGATAGAGCTACCGATATCGATGAGTACCCGGTTGACCGAGCTCCCATCAATCATGAGCCGAAGGACCAAGGGGTCCCGGTGGGAAGTGCATACTCAGTTGAGATCCAAGTCGGTGAAAATGATTGTCGGCCATGGGAGACCTTTGATGGGCTTCTCGATCCAGGAGTCTTCAACTTGAGCAAGAGTGTGAACGTGGTGGATGTTAGGATTGATGTGTTCTAAGCTTGTAAAACTTTATGTTTTGGTCTAATAAAGATTGATAGTTATTAATATATGAGATGCATATAGGTGCGTAACATAGTTACGTGTTCTTTCGAGAACAGAGAGCCATGGTTATATGGTAGTCCACTGAGTTGAAGACTGAGTGGATTGGTCCCATATAACCTAAATAAGTTCGCAGCTATGATCAGGTTGGTCGCCTCATCATGTTAAGCTGTTGGCGATGACAGTTCATGGGATGTCTTCACCATGGTCATCACCAGGCACAGTGTCTGTGGCTGAACGGAACTAACACGGTGTACAGATCAGTGAGCAGACACTGGTACACTAAGCCGTGTTTCTGCTTAGGGTAAAACGGTCCTAAACCCTGAGGAACCACGACTGATGGACTAACCAGTTGCGTGGTGCTTTGGCGCACCAATGTGTGAGGGTCCATATGCAGTGATCCAAAACCACGGTGTACTGGGTTACCCGGCTGGCGTTGCATTAGCGTGTCACTCCTGCAGGCCATCCACACCCCTGATGGGAGGTGCGTTCCTTGGTGTGACTTACACTGTACCAAACCCAGGCCTGGTGGTCATCAGTTTGACTGTTGACCGGGTTCGATTACTCGACGGGGTAATCAGAGGTACGATGTATAGGTCAACCTGGAAGGAACCAAGTCATATGATCATTCGAGTCTGACGGTAGTCTTCATCGCTCGAAGTGAATCATGGCATCAAGTGGAGGGACAGCGGGTTTACCACTACTAAGCGGAGAGCAGGGGTATGATGGAGAACATAGTAAGTCTGGGTGAATTGGAGTGCAGCCTGCGTCGCACTCTGGGTGGCTACGCAGGTTAACTCGAGCTCAGAGGATCGATGGTACACTCGGGTAGTGTGTCGATCGAGCTTGAGTTGGAAGCCATGAACCCCGGTCCCTGATGGTTCCACCTTATCAACATTATGTACGGTTCTTGAACCGTCTCCTCGGAACACCATAAGCAGGAGGAAGAAAGAAGTATACGCTCTGTGTGTGCTTGGCACTAGAGCACGGTAGATGCGTAACTACATACGAGTACTAAGGGTTGAGCCCGGGATTAGTACAGAGTCGTATGTAGTAATCCCTAGCCATAAGTGAACTTCGCTGCATAGGTGCGATGCACCGGGGTATGTTGCGAGTTGACTAGTTGACTTTGCTAGAGGCACCCTCCGGTGGCCTCAATTAATAGTAAGTAACTAGTAGATATCACTTAAGTAATGGCCGCTAGGTATCGCACGCTAGAAATGGTCAAAATGAGGCGTCGGGGCGTTTTGGTAAAAACCTCACTCTGCCGGACCTCACTGTTGGCCGATCCTAGTGGTGGGACACCTCACTAGGGCCGGCCCTATGATGTAGGGATAAGAATCCCTCATCTATAGGGCCGGCCATATAGATAGGGATGGGGCGATAAATCGGTTAAGATCGAGCCCTAAAAAGTGGGAAAACGGATAAATACGCGGAGAGATAAAAAGGAGATAATGGAGAGATAATGAGAGGGAGTTATTATCCCCTTGGATCCTTATCCAAGGGGGGATGGCCGGCCCTATAAAGGGAGCTATGGGCGCCGGCCCCATGTGACCAGAAAAACCGAACCCCCCTCTCTCTCATCTCTCTAGTTCTCTCCCTAATCTCTCTCTGTTTCCCGCTTGCTACTTCGTCTTCCTCGCGTGGAGTTCTGAAGAAGGAGAAGGGTCGTTCTTCGGAGGCACTCAGAGATCCGAGAGCGACGTTCCGTGCATCGTGTGAGATCGGGTGAACAAGAAGGTAACATCTCCATTCGTACCGTCGGCATCTTCGCGAACGATCTTCCGTCTCCATCGACAAAGAAGACAATCCTCCGCGGTTAAAAGATCCGTACGAAAGGTATGTGTAATCTAACATGTAGATCTAGCGAGCATTATGATTTGCATCCATGCTAGTTAATCATTACGCTAGATTGCCGTTAGGGGTTTTCGATTCTCGTGCATACACATGCACACATATGTAGATTAGTTTCAGTGAAAAATTAAATCGTGTAACGTGCACCATAAACGGTCTTTCGACCGCCAAATCGCTTCCGCTACGAGCCTCTGACCCGGATTAACATCCAACAGTGGACACGCTGTACTTGCTGCTCTACCTCCTTTCGAGTTGGATTTTGATGATGGAGGTTGCCGTGGATGTCATAAACATTCGAATGAATAATGATGGGGTTTGATTGACCTATGTGACCGAGCGGATCCAACATGCCTCCTTCTCCCTCTGAGGAGGGGGAGGAGGAGGGTATGAATTGCTTGCTTTGCTAGTGTTGGACTTGAAATCCTGGAGATGACCTTGCTCCTGAAGGTCTTCCAGGTGGTATTTCAGGTTGAAGCACCGAACGGTAGAATGGCCATGGCATCAGTGAAGTTGCAATACACTGACTTGTCTTGTGTTTGCTTGGTGCTGGGCTGAAGAGGGTTTGGCCTCTTGAGGTAGCTCTCATGCTGGATCTATTCAAGGATGATGTCGATGGGCAAGTTCCAGTTAGTGAAGGTGGTTCTCCGAGGTTTGGTGGGTCTATCGTCTACCCGTCGCGGCTTTTTGGAGGACTCACTTTCCTTAGCCTGGGTGTTGTTTGCCCGAGCTAGCGATCACGTCGGCTCCTTGTCGGAAGGACGCTTCCTGAAGTCTCACCCTTTGCGAGTGACCTGATCTTCCTCGACCTCGATTTCTCGCTGGATCCGATCAAAGAGTGCTCCTAGGGAGGCAGGGGGATTGCGGATGAGGTCGTTATAGATGTGGAGATCATAACGTAGGGCATTTTGGAACGCCAACATGATTGCCTCGTCATCGAGATGACGCCCAGAGAGCGCTGCGTGCTCGTTCCCGAACCTTCGGGTAAACTCTTGAAGGGTTTCATCTGAGCCCATCCGTAGTCGGTAGAGCGAGTCCAGCTTCTTCTCTGGTTTGAGGTTCAATCGGTAGTGCTGGACAAAGAGGTCTGCCAGGTCTCCGAATAGGTTGACGGATCCAGTCGGGAGATTGTGGTACCAATCCAACGACATATCATCCAGGCTGCCGGTGACGGTGCGGTACAGAACCTAGTTGTCGTGGTCGTACGGTGTTAACACCTGTTTGAAGACGAGGACGTGTAATGTTGGATCTCCCGTGAGGTAGTTGAACATGGGGAGAGTTGGAGTTCTCTATCTTTAAGGGAATTGAGCTTGGAGGATTTGTCGATGAAGTGGTCCCTCGGAAGCGTGGTCATTCCTCCGATTACCCCGTTGATCGGAGGGGCGCCTTGGAGGAAGGGGAGGAAGGTGGGATTCAGAAGTCTTCCTTTCTTAGCGGTGCTCGACCAGAGCTCGGTCGTAGTTAGGGTGTGGTCGAGCTCCGGAGCAATGTCCTCCGTTGCGAACATCCCTTCGACTGAGGGGGCCGGATGACGACTCAAATTCAAGAAGTTCATAATGACGAGTTGACTCGTTGAGACGCTCCCAGACTGTCTGTTTAGGTGGGAGAGGTGAGGGTCCCCTCGGAGGGGGCTCGAGGGACCATCGGGAGGTGTTAACGACGGACCGTCTGAAAGGAGCGGGGGATGGGTTAGATGGTCGGCGGGCGTCTGCTCCGTCGCTAATACCAGTGACTGATCGGGGAGGGTCAACTCTTGCTTCTGCTTCATGAGAGTGAGGAGTTGGAAGTCTTCCACCGTGATCTGGTATGTCGCTTGAGGATCGGCGATGGGTGAGACGTGCGCCTTCCCCAGGCGCTAAGGAGCTGAGTCGGCAAGTTGAGGCGACTGCCGAGGTTGAGCCAGACCAGCGCGATCAGCCGACATGCGACTCCTTGAATCAACATTGGGTTGATGTTCTGGGTGCTGGCTCATCACGAACCGATGGCTCATCGAGCGAGTCGTTGGATGCAACGTATCTGGATGCATGTTTCTACCCTCGGGCTGGTCCACAGATCTTGTCTTTGCCATTTAGGTGTAGCGATGGAGACAGATGGATTGCTCAGCGATTGGTAGCTAGTCGCTCGACCGAAGGAGTTGGGAAGCTTGGAGGTTGCAGGTTGATAGGATCAGATCTCACAGATGGTGCCAAACTATGGGGGAGGATTTCAGCCGTCGTACTTGACCCTCCTCCAACAGTCGTGGTGGAGGTTTTACCCTTCGGGATGTGGCGTGCTTCGAAACGCTGAGCTGTAACTTGCTAGGTAGTCACACAAGCACTATCGAGTAGAGAGAGAGTATTGACACTGGATGTGGTGACGAAGTTCAGCCGAAGCCTACGTCTCCGAGTGGTAAGACGCAACATTTGAATATACTATCTCTAAATGAAGTAGAGCTATTCTCGACATGTCGAGGAGTGCTCCTTACAGGATGATAGAGGGTGGAGAGGGAATCTGAAAACCAGAAAACTCAGGGAGCTATGGAAAGCAGAAAGTGGGATTATGGTCTAGATTTTCGATCCGGATTATTTCACAGAGTTGGCTATTTATAGAGATTTGGTTTATAGAAAATATTCTAGGAATATTCCCCAATATATCAGGGATTTTGGTAAATATCCGGGAGGGAATTCACCAGGTCCCACTATTGCCTTCGTGTGCCTCAGGCAGGGCTGCGGGTCCCACTGTCGTCTTTGTGGGCCCAGACATGACTGCGGGTTCCACTATCGTCTCCGTGGGCTCCAAGCAAGGCTGCGGGTCTCACTGTCGTCTTTGTAGGCCGCAGGCAGGGCTGCGGGTCCCATTGTAGGGCGTTAGTCAAATTTTGCATCCATAGCGATCGGATAGGATCGGAAATAGAAGAACATTTTGAGGATATCATGGGTGCCAAGACTAAAAAGGTTGAAATGGATTGGGTGCCGAGATAGATTCGGTTGCATTACTAATTCCATGGGTGCGAAAGCTCCATCCAAAAGCTGCAATTTAGCTATTTGCATCGGGTGAAAGATATATGGACACACAAGGGGATAGAAAGCTGGTGTGGTTATGTCGCCGTAGCAGCACACCACACCAATGTTTTTAAACCTGGCCCGGACCGGACAGTTCAACCGGAATGAACCGGAACCGGGTAGATGTCCGGGTCGGATAGCATGTCTGAACCAGACTGTGCATAGAACCGGCTAAAAACCGGTAAATCGTTTGACCCAGGATTCGAACCAATGAACCGTTCAAACCGTGGCTGGTTTTATTGAACTGGAATCAGAGAGGGATGATTGATAAACCCCGACTGTAAGCCTCAATGCTTCATAGTGTGAGCATGCGAGGTCCTCACTCCTCACCATTCTTGCTCTGGCTCACCTGGCCATGGAGCCGTGGAGGACGACGGGCTTCTCAGGTCTCAGCCTTCTCGCTCAACAGCTCCCGCTTCAGGAGCACCGCCAGCGGGACAGTCCGGCCCCGACCGACCCCTCGTCTTCGACGCCGATCGCCGATGCCCTCCGACACCGATCCAAACACCCCCAAATCCTCTCTCCTTCCAGATTTGTAATTCCAAAATTCAATGGATTTTCGAATTCTTGTAAGGGAGAATTTAGAGAGATTTTTTTATTTTCTTAGTGGCGATTTTCTCGTTGGATGCGGTATCGATTGAATGCAAGAGAGGGAACGAGATATTTGTGAAAAATTAGAGGGATTTTTTCTATTTTTTTGGAAGGTGATCACTGATCATGGATAGAACCGATAGACTATTTTTTTGGAAGGTGATCAGTTGATCATGTTAGACTATTGATCCAACGGATTTTTTTTTTAATGAGAAATTCCAACGGAATTGTGTAGTTGTTTTGTGAGTTGATAAAGTCGATAGATTCTATTTTTTTTTTAAGGTAATCAACTGATCATGATACACTATTGATCCAACATTTTTTTTTTTTTTTTTGAGAAATTCCAACGGAATTGTGGGGTTGTTTTGTGAGTTGATAGAGCAGATGATACACTATTTATTTTTTTTTTCGAAAAATTCTAACGGAATATAATATATTTATGATGTCATGATATGTCATGGTTCAACCACGATTGACCTGGACCGTTGACCCGTGACCCGGTCCTATTACCGGTTCGATCAACGGTCCGAGTTTAAAAACATTGCACCACACACCGAGTCTGGCAGTCTGAAAACCCTAGACCGACCCGTATGATATCCCCTATAAATTCCATCTGGAACCGCCGCCGTCCCTTTACCTGCCTGCTGAGAACCCTCTCATTGAAACAGCAGGAGAGGAGAGGATAGCGGAACTCCCAGCCAGATCTCGGCTCCGATCTATCTCCTGGTGAAACAGCAGCAGCAATGGCGGACACCCTGGTCCTGAAGGGCACGATGCACGGCCACGCCGACATGGTGACGGCGATCGCCACCCCGATCGACAACTCCGACATGATCGTCTCCTCCTCCCGTGACAAGTCGGTTCTCGTATGGCTCCTCACCAAGGAGAACCCCCTCTCCGGCATCGAACCCTCCGCCGTCTCCTACGGCGTCCCCCGCCGCCGCCTCACGGGCCACTCCCACTTCGTCCAAGACGTCGTCCTCTCCTCCGACGGTCAGTTTGCCGTCTCCGGATCATGGGACGGAGATCTCCGCCTCTGGGACCTCAACACCGGCGCCACCACCCGCCGCTTCATCGGACACTCCAAGGACGTCCTCTCCGTTGCCTTCTCCATCGACAACCGCCAGATCGTCTCTGCCTCCCGCGACCGCACCATCAAGCTCTGGAACACACTCGGCGAGTGCAAGTACACCATCCAGGACGGCGACGCCCACTCCAACTGGGTCTCGTGCGTGCGATTCAGCCCCAACGCCTTATATCCCACCATCATCTCCGGCTCCTGGGACAGGACCGTCAAGGTCTGGAACCTCACCAACTGCAAGCTGCGCAGCACCCTTGCCGGCCACAGCGGTTATGTCAACACGGTCGCTGTTAGCCCGGACGGTTCTCTCTGCGCCAGCGGCGGCAAGGACGGAGTCACCCTCCTCTGGGACCTCACCGAGGGGAAGCGCCTCTACTCCCTCGACGCCGGGGCTATCATCCACGCCATCTGCTTCAGCCCCAATCGTTACTGGCTCTGCGCTGCCACCCAGGACAGCGTCAAGATATGGGACCTCGAGAGCAAATCGATCGTCCAGGATCTCAAACCGGATCCCCCCACCAATAAGAACCAGGTATACTCTATGATCGTTAGTTACCTGGATCCTCCACACACACACACCCTCTTTCTTTTCTCTGTTTTTATTTTCTTCTATGGTTTGGTTTATTTGTTTGCTGTAATTGTTGCTTATCGCTGTGTTTTCACAGATAATTCAAACCATCTCTATTCCTATTTATACAAATCTTAATCTTTTCAAAAAGATTATCTTTCTCTTCTTCTTCTGTACCTCATACATTTGTAACATTTCTGAGTTGACAATCTGTGTATGTTTTGCGAATGATAAAATTGGTCATGTCCTTGGTTATTGTTTTAAACATCTCGTGAAAATGACAAATTGTTACCCTTTCCAAAAATGAGTTATCACTTCGTTAGGACATTTTTTTTATTACTGCTGGAATGCTATTATTTTTAGTGCCATTTTTATTTAGTTCATTTTAAACCGTAGTAACCATATTACTGGCATGTTTAGTCTTCCTCGTGAGCTTGGTATTGCTGTGACTCTACTTCATGTACAATCAGATAGTTTTGTGTTTTGTGTCCATTGTCCAAGGAAAATCTTGATCAGTTTCTTCGCAATTTTTTCTTTGAGCAAAAGACCTCTTTGATGTTTGTAAATCATGAAATCTGGTGGTGTTTGTGTATTTTACAAGGTTAAAGTTTCAAATATTCTTTTGGATACTTTTAAACCATTGTGTGCATTGCGCAAGAAGGGTTCTTCAATGAGCATTTATTGGTTTTGTTTTTAAAAATTTCCATATGGATGAATTGGGTAGTGATGTGGTTGTTAAAAAACACTAAAAACATAAAAACTATGGTGCTCCTGTTATAAGCATTAATAAAATCCTTGAAAATGATGATTATAGTTTCTTGATCGCTTCGGTTAGGACTAACTGAATGATTTAATGCCGACGATTAGTCTTCGTCAAATAACAAAAATTTGGTTTTTTATTTGCTGTATGGTTTCCTAGAATAGCTTCAGATGACTTTTAGTTCAACATCGACTGATAATTGAATGAAATCTATGTAAATTTGCATTTAAATCCTTCAAATATTTCATTTGGAAAGAATTATTGGAGCAAAAAGAAAAAATGATTATACGACTCAAAGTATCTGAATGGGATAATTAAGCATTTAAAAATACTTTTATAGATCCTATTATACTGCCATACCCTTTTTCTGACTTTGCATTCTTGAATTGTTTGTAGCCTTCTTGCTATATAAATGAGGGATCTTGTGATTCCTTTTTGTTGGTTTCCATTATAACTTTTGCAGAAGTTCATAGGGTGCGTTTGTTTGCTAGTAAAACACAAGAAAGGAAGAGAAAATACTAGTTTTCCGTCAAAACTGTGTTTGGTTGACGGGAAATTGTTGTGCCCACAGGAAAATAATTTTCCTGTGGAAAATAGTTTTCCGTCAAAAGGCTACAAAATTTTTCTGCCAAAATCACAGACTATGCAGTCAAAGTTGGTAGTCGGCCCTAGTTGGACTAGTCGTGACTAATTCGGGACTAGTCAGTCAAAATTTATTCTAACCCCTCCCCCCTCCCTAAACATATAAGATATATGAACTAACAGAAATGTCAATAAGTATATGATATTAGTCGGTTAATAACAATACATACTTTTACACTTCACAGCATGGGTATAAAATATAAATACGTAAGTAACAGAACACAGTTGTATTGGCTTCATGCCCATGTCAGAAGACTCAGAACTAAGAATTCATCACAATATTTATTTGATGATGTTTAATCTGTGAACAACCCCAATTTTGATTATAGGGTTATATGGATATCAACAAATAAACAATAATTATTTGTCTATGTTTTTATTTGAGGTTCTCAGGTGCTCAACAGATGATTATAGGGAAGAGCCATAGTTGTGAGTCTTGCGACTCAAGACTTTGAGCCAATGTAAAAAAATCCAAACAAAATTGCTTGCAAAAACTCCTTGCAAAAAAAAATTTGCTTGCAGAATGCTGCCTGGGGACTAGTTGGCAGTCGCTAGTCTGGGACTAGGTGGGATTCCACCCAGTAATGACAGAATTGGAATTAATCGGTCGGCAAAATACCGCCTGGGGACTAGTCGGCAACTAGTCCCAATTTTGATAGCATAGATCACAGAAATACATGAGAAAGGAAAAAAAAGGAAAAATAACTTTTCCTTTCTTTTTCTTTTTTATTTTCCAATAAATTGTTTTCTTATAAAAACTTTCCCAGCAACCAAACATACCCATAGGTATTTCGTGTAGGTACTTTCAATTGGTTTTTGTGGACAGTTCTTTTAGTGTCTCCCTATGCAGTCAAAGTCGGTAGTCGGTCCTAGTTGGCTAAGGGCCGACTAGGACTAGTCGGGACTAATTCGGGACTAGTCGGTCAAAACTTATTCTAACCCCTCCCCCCCTCCCTAAACATATATGATATATAAACTAGCATAAATGTCAATAAGTATATGATATTAGTCGGTTAATAACAATACATGCCTTCACACTTCACAGTATGGGTATAAATACATAAGTAACAGTCTAACAGAACATAGTTGTATTGGCTTCATGCCCATGTCAGAAGACTCAGAACTAAGAATTCATCACAATATTTGTTTGATGATGTTTAATATGTGAACAACCCCAATTTTGATTATAGGGTTATATGGATATCAACAAATAAACTAATTATTTGTCTATGTTTTTATCTGAGATTCTCAGGTGTTCAACAAATAATTACAGGGAAGAGCCATAGTTGTGAGTTTTGTGACTCAAGACTTTGAGCTAATGTAAAAAAATCCAAACAAAATTGCTTGCAAAGACTCCTTTAAAAAAAAAATTTGCTTGCAGAATGCTGCCTGGGGACTAGTCGGCAGTCGCTAGTCGGGGACTAGTCGGGTCTAGTTGGGGACTAGTCAGGATTCCGCCCAGCAATGACAGCATTGGAATTAATTGATCGGCAAAATGCCGCCTAGGGACTAGTCGCCGACTAGTCCCGACTTTGATAGCATAGGTGTCTCCTAGCCTAGGTAATGCATGCCTTGTTTATTTTGCTTGCTAATTATCTTGTTTTCTGATTTTTTTGGTTATCAAGTACTTTTGTAGAAAGACTTTTCTTTGGTATTGAGATTTTTCATTATGATCATTATGAAATGCTGCAATTGATAATCCAAGTCTGATATTCGATAATATTAGGATGCCAATTGTGGTGATCCACCACAACAAGAGATGTGCCATAACTTAACCAGATGGGTGTGAGAATTACTCAAGTATTAGGTTGGGTCCCAATGTCTATTAGAAGCGTCGTTTTGGAAGATAACTTTTTAGGAGTGAAATGAAGAGTATGGTTTACCATTTACACCAAATGGAAAAAGAGCGAGCAACACAGATCCACACATAAGAGAGAGTGATATTTGTCACCCTCCTGCAAGGTGGGTAAACGTTACTCCCTTCTCTGAACCGTTCGATGTTCCCATAAAAAGAGGGGTGAGTGTGATGCATGGATGGGTAGTGTCTGTCGAAGTGCATCCGAGGGATGATAGGGGCAGGTAACGCTCACGGGTCACCCACTTGCACGAAGGTGACAAAAATCGTTTTACACAAGAAGGATTGGATTGAACACTTGGAACATTGGGAACTTTCATGGGAATAAGTAGTTCCATGATTAGGAGAGTCAATATTGCCCGCGTCCAAGAAATTAAATGGAAATGAAAAAAATTAAGACAATTGGTGTTGACTATAAGATTCTACACGTAGGGAAGGATAATACTATAAATAGAGTTGGGATTTTAGTGGATAAATACATTGAGGATAACATTGTCGAGTTTCAAAGAATAAGTAGATTGTTAGCAGCAACACTAGTTTTAGGAAAAGATATTATTCATGTTTTTAGAGAAGGGATGGATAGATTAATGCGATGAATTTTCAGAAAAGATATTTATTGGTGGTGATTAAATGATCATGTGGGGACTAATAGAGGCTATGAGAGAACACAGGGACACACGATTGAAAATAGAAATGTCAATGTTCTAAAAAGCATTAGGCGCTAGTCGGGCGGTGGGGGGCCGCCTAGCGCCTAGGAGGTGCCTAGGTGTTTTGGATTTATTTATTATTTTAATTATATATAATATATAATATTGTCAATCAGCCCGCCTAGACCTATCCGCCTAGATTCTTGTATGAATTTGTAGCATTGTTGTCAAGGCGTCAAGGCGAGGCTAGGCGCCCGGAGGGAGCCTAGGAGCCTAGGCGTGGCCTTACGTGCATAGGCGTGGCCTTATGTGCATAGGCATTCTCTAGGCACGGGTATATATGTATAGTCTATACTTGCAGGTATATATGTACTAGGAAGCAATATAACACTTTACTAACATGAAATTGAACATATTATAGTCAAATGCATGCAACACAATGACACATACTTAGTATAAACAAGTACACAACAAAAGAAACAAATAGAATACAAACACTTACTAACATAAAATTGAGCATATTCTAATCAAATGCATGCAACACAATGAACACATAGTATAAGCAAGTATACAACAACAAAATGAACAAAAAAGATGGGGGCGTGTTGGGTTTTACTTAAAAAAAAAAAACAAAAATCATTGCTTAAAACTAGGCGTGCACCTAACCTAGGTGCACCTAGGCGCGCCTAGGTCGCCGCTTAGTGAGGTGCGTCTGGGCGCACTGGGGCCTAACTGTCTTCGGGTGTCTAGTGCGTCTAGGCGCGCGCCTTGACAACAATGATTTGTAGAAAAGATTAGAAAATTGTTAATATTGTCAACTAGCCTGCCTTGACCTGCCTGAGAGTTTGGCTGCTTTTTTGCAGCTCCTAGGGGTTAGGCTGGGCGGTGGGGGGCCACTTAGCTCCTAAGCGGCCACGTGGACTACTTTTAAGAACAAAGAGGAGTGTAATCAAAGATTTGATGCTCAAGTTTGCGGTGACCCATGATATAGTGATTGATGGTCCTTATTTTAGAAAGAAAAACATTTTATTGCCTACAAGAGTGCATCAAGTGTGTTGTATTAAGAAGAAAAGAGAGATCAACATGCAAAAGATTGTAAGGTGGTGTCGGAATAAATTCTGACCATGCTATTCGACCAATTTGAGGGATTTAAGTGATGGGATAGCCAATGGGGCGGAGGTATTTAAAGTGGGGAGGCATCTCTTGATTTTCTCGTCTTAGGACAGCAAATGAGAAATTTGGTACTTAGTAATATTTGTATTGTGTGTTGATCTTTGATGGTTCACATCATGACAGCATTTTTGCTTATTTGCTCCAAACTTGAATCATACATGGCTTATTTTTCATGTCGTGCTAAAACTTCGTAATGCTATCTTGTTTTAAATACGAGCCTTGAAATTTTTATTTCTATTATGTTTATCTTTTTTTTTTCCCTCCAATTAACCAGTGATACTAATGCTGAGTCCTTATTTGGCAAGTTTGGAATATTTTAGTTGTAACCCTAGATAGTTCCTAGAGGTCTAGACTGCTGGTTGATTGCTATCTGTATCACCGTTTGAGAATTGGGATATGTAATGGAATAACAACGTTAACCCTAGATAGTTCCTAGAGGCCTAGACTGCTGGTTGATTGCTATCTGTATCACCGTTTGAGAATTGGGATATGTAATGGAATAACGTCATAATAATTCAGAAACAGAAATAATCTTTGCTACGCAACAATATGTAATGGAATAGCAACATCATAATAATTTAGAAACAGAAATAAACTTTGCTACGCAACAATTTATTTTGTCTAAAATTTAGACATAATAATATCTCTACAATATATTTTTCTCTCTGACATTCTATATAACTATTCTTTCTCTACAACATTCTCTCTCTATAGCATTCGGTCTCCAACCAATACTCTGTAACATCTACTCTGACATATTCTCTAAAACTCTCTTTTTATAACATTCTGTCTACAACCAATACCTCTCTATTATCCTCATTCTGTCTGTTACTCTCCTCTAAGATGGTGCTTGGGAATAATCTAAGCTGGGTCCGGAACAAACGGAACAGAAGGGTAGTAAAAAATGGGAACATGTGTCCAGGTAAATAGAAACGTGTTCCTATGAACATCTGTTATTTTTATTTGAAAAACATGTTCCTATGATCATCTGTTATATTCTGAAACCTTTGCTGTTCCGATAATACACGGAAGGAGCAGATGGATAAATACCAACAGCATTAGAAATGTTTCGCAGGAGCGAGATATTAAACAGCCCCTAAATTGGTTAAATTTGCTCACTGGGTTCAGCCTTCCCCAAGATCATCATCCTGAGTAGCTTCTGAAGTTGAAATTTCAACACCCTGCCTGTGTAGCTCCTTAAATTTTGCATATTTTGCCACTTTCGCTCTGTTGCAAGATGCTGATTGGTAACCATCATCGTTTAGAATAAAACCTTTGTTTGGGTTATACCCATTTTTTGATTTAAGATTATCTAACAAGGCTTTGTTAATTCTGAAGGTCTTGATGACTGATGTATTTCTCATCCTCCACACTTTGCAGATGCTGTACTGCACCAGCCTGAGTTGGAGCTCCGATGGAAGCACACTGTTCACTGGCTACAACGACGGTGTCATCAGGGTTTGGGGAATTGGTCGTTAGTAGTGTTATCAGAAGTTGGCAGTTAGGCTAGGCTAGGCGGGACGGTCTTTCTTTCTTTCTGCTGAAAGTTGAGTTTGGTTTTTTGGTTTTTAATTGCACAGCTGTTCTGTTTAATTTATGACTTTTTTTTGTAGTAGTAGTAGTAGTAATTTTTCTGTTTTTCGGTGGGGGATGCTGCTATTGCTTGTGTTTGCCGCTTAATAATAATCTCTATATAGCTGAATTGCTGCTAGTGCTAGCCTTTTTATTTTATGAGGCTTGCTTCCTCGTGCGGTATGCTGTACCATTTCCTCACCCTACCAACGGGGTCTTGGATGAACCCTATACAGGTAGAGGATTGTTGAGATGCAGAGCCATATTGCATATGACTAGGGGTGTGCATCGGTTCGAAACCAACCTATTTTGGCAAAACCCAAACCGATCCAACCTTGGTCCGTTTTGAGGATTTTCAATCTGATCCAAACCAAACTAAGATTGGAATCCAATCCAATTAAAGTCGTTTGGATTGGATTGGATGGTTGGTTTCTATTAGGATCTGGTTCAAACTTAAAAAAGAAAATTGTTATCAAATCATTAGGCTTAAATAAGATTTTTAACTGATTTTGAGTCATCCTACAGTATTGTAATGGTTGTTGGTAGCAAGGGTATATGAGGACATGGTACATCTAGTGGTGCAACTTGGAACGGAAATTCCGATTCCGTCCGAAACCGATCCGAAAAATTCTGATTTTGGCACCATATAATCAAAATCCGAATTCCGATTCTGAAAATTCCAAACAGAAATCGAATCAGAATCAGAATGATACTGAGTATTCCGACAATTCTGATTTCCAATCCGAAAACATCCTCTTCGAAGAATTCTGAAAAAATTTCAAAAAATTTTGAATTTATTCCGACCTGACCTCAATTGACAATTAGTGCCAACTTTTGGAAGTTTACAAGGGGACACTGGCTAACAAAATAGAAACATCATGGAACAATTAGTGGCAACTTTTTGAAATCACAGCCGTTGATTTCTACTAGGGTTTAGGGTTAAGAACAAAAAAAGGGAAAAAAAACCCTAGCCGCCTCCGGAACCAAGCCCTCCACTATAAGTACAACCAAGGGGGTAAAAATAACCCTAGCCGCCTACCCACAGTCTCACTGATGCCCGCCGCTTGAAGAAAGAAGACAAAGGGGGGCCGGAGCCTCACCCCTCCTTTGCTGGTCCTCGCCGGCTCGAAGGACGAAGGGGGATCGGATCATCGGAGCCTCGCCCCTCCCCTGGTGGTCCCCGTCGGCTTGAAGGACGAATGGAGGGGCGGAGCCGCTCCTCTACATCTCAGAGGTTTTTGAGATACGTCCCAAAATTAAACACCTCAATCTCCCAATTTTCCTTGCTTTTGGTGGTGCGAGTGGACAAATATAGATGTAAGATCATGATGGAGAATGGAGATATAATTTATTTGTATTTTTGTTTTAGAAATATCTTTTTTTTTTGGGCAAGAGTTTTAGAAATATCTTTACTTCTCTTAATTAAAGATCTGATTTAAACTTAGTTTGAAAGGATGAGAGGATAATTACCATTAAAAAAGAATTAGAAGATAATTCTAAACTTTTTGAAATATTTATCAAAATTGGATAAATTCTGAAATTTCCAAAAACTTAATATTTCGAAAATTCCGAATTGGAATTTGAAATTCTGAAATTTCAGAATTAGAATACCATTTAGAATTTCGAAAAATTTTATTAATTTTTCGAACACCCCTATTCCGATCCGATCCATCCAAAAATCAGCCACATATATATATATATATATATATATATATATATATATATATATATATATATATATATATATATATATATATATATATAATGAGCTATGAGCTGTGGAAGGAGAAAATGAGCAACGATCATTTTGATCACCCTAGAAGTTTTGGAATTTCGTGAAAATTGATGGGTGTGCTGTCTATGATAACATGATCATCCTCACCAATTTTCAAGGAATTCCAAAACTTCTAGGGTCATCAAATAGTAGAAGCAAAATTAACGGTTACTACGGACGGTGGATAAAGTTTCTACCGTTTGATGATCCTCGAAGTTTTGGAATTCCATGAAAATTGGTGAGGATGATCATGTTACCCTAGACAACACACCCACCAATTTTCACGAAATTTCAAAACTTTAGAGTGGTCAAAATGATCATAGCTCATTTTCTCCGTCCGTAACTCATTTTCTCCGTAACATTCCTCTCTTTCTCTCTCTCCCTCTCTCTCTCTCTCTCTTTCTCTCTCTCTCTCTCTATATATATATATATATATATATATAGGATACGGGCTATAGGTTGGCTGCCTATTTCGACGAAATGGGCAGCCACCCATTTGATGCCCCTAGGAGTCTTAGAATGTGTTGATTTTTTGTGAGCATAAGCATCTTATCTTAGATAGAACACCCACAAAAAATCAGTAAATTCTAAAACTTTTAGGTGCATCAAATATAATATTTCATATTAACGGTGACAACGAACGCTCGATAAAACTTCTAACATTTGATGCCCCTAGGAGTTTTAGAATGTGCTGATTTTTTGTGGGTGTTCTATCTAAGATAAGATACTTATGCTTACAAAAAATCAGCACATTCTAAGACTCCTAAGGGCATCAAATGGGTGGCTGCCCATTTTTTCGAAATAGGCTGGCAGCTCATTACCCGTTTCCTCTCTCTCTCTCTCTCTCTCTCTCTATATATATATATATATATATATATATATATATATATATATATATATATATATATATATATATAGAGAGAGAGAGAGAGAGAGAGAGAGAGAGAATACGGGGTATGAGCTGACATCCTATTTTGTCATTTGGGCTGTCAGCTAATAGCCACCCGATTAAAATCACTGACCGTCCGATCCATTTTGCACTCAGCCCCCTCCCTGCACTTCAGCCCCATCCTCGTTCTCCTCTCTCTCTCTCTCTCCCCATCCCTGCACCTCAGCCCCCTCCGGCGAACCCGACCTCCTCCGGCAGCGCCCGACCTCCTCCGGCAGGTCCGCGTCCCCCCTCCGGCGACCCCCGACCGCCGCCGGCTACACCCCGACCTCCGACAGCCAACCCGTCGCACCCGTCACCGGAGGTGGAGGTGCGGTCGGGATTGATGCGATCGGCCGGCGCTGGAGGGGGGGACTGCGGCCGGCGTTGGAGGGAGCTGACTCCGGTCCGGGTTGGTGCGATCGGCCGTGATTGATGCGATCGGCCGGCGCTGGAGGGATCGCTGGAGGGGGCTAAGGTGCAAGGATGGCGCTGGAGGGGGGGACTGCGGCCGGCGCTGGAGGGAGCTGACTCCGGTCCGGGTTGGTGCGATCGGCCGGGATTGATCCGATCGTCCGGCGCTGGAGGGATCGCTGGAGGGGGCTGAGGTGCAGGGATGGGGCTGAGTGCAGGGATGGATCGACCGGCGCCGGAGGGCCGGAGTCGGATCCGGAGAAGGAGACGGAGGTCGGGGTGCCGGAGGGGGTCGGGCGCTGCCGGCGTGGGTCGGGTTCGCCGGAGGGGGCTGAGGTGCAGGGATGGGGGGAGAGAGAGAGGAGAACGGGGATGGGGCTGAAGTGCAGGGAGGGGGCTGAGTGCAAAATGGATCGGACGGTCAGTGATTTTAATCGGGTGGCTATTAGCTGACAGCCCAAATGACAAAATAGGTTGTCAGCTCATACCCCGTATTATATATATATATATATATATATATATATATATATATATATATATATATATATATATATATATATATATATATATATATGGGAAAGGGTTTAGTGTACTTGAGTTCACAAATGAATAGTGAAATATGGTTTATATTACGCCATGTATCCATTGAAAAGACATAAAGTAAGTAAGAGGGGATAAACATTTAAGTGGGTTGAATACTGAAAAGACATAAAGCTGAGAATAAAAGAAGGTTGAATACTTTCTTAGGACCTAAGGCAGCTTCTCCATTCGAGTTCACCATTTGAATGGTAAACTCAATGTCAGCTTCCCATATATATATATATATATATATATGGGGACGGGGAGCCTGGACCTCAGGTGCAGCGTGAACGCTGCACCGGAGTTGCTCCCAGCGCGCCAGGTGTCCAAAAAAATCAGCCGCCCCCCTTTAAAACCGTGGGACAAACCGCAGCCGTCCGATCGATTCGATCGGACGGAAATTCGGCCGCCAGCCTCTAAAAACGCGGCATTCAGCGGGGACCGTCCGATCCGTGCACTGCACCCCGCCCGCCGCCGTCTGATCCATGCAACGCACCCCCCGTCCGGTGTTCAGTTGGCCCGGGTGATTCCCGTCCGTTCGATCGAGCGAATCGAACGGACGAAAACGTTTTTCGCTGTTACTGTAGCGGCTACAGTAACAGCGAAAAACGTTTCCGTCCATTCGATTCGCTCGATCGAACGGACGGGAATCACCCTGGCCAACTGAATACCGGACGGGGGTGTGGTGCATGGATCGGACGGCTGGCACTGCACGGATCGGACGGTCCCCGTTGGATGCCGCGTTTTTAGAGGCGGGCGGCCGGATTTTCGTCCGATCGAATCGATCGGACGGCTGCGGTTTGTCCCACGGTTTTAAAGGGGGGCGGCTGATTTTTTTGGACACCTGGCGCGCGGGGAGCGGCTCCGGTGCAGCGTTCACGCTGCACCTGAGGTCCAGGCTCCCCGTCCCCTATATATATATATATATATATATATATATATATAGAGAGAGAGAGAGAGAGAGAGAGAGAGAGAGAGAGAGAGAGAGAGGGCTGTTACGTTAAGCTGTGAGCTGTCGGGGGAGAAAATGAGCTGCGATTGATTTGACCCACCTAGAAGTTTTGGAATTTGATGAAATTTTGTGAGGATGTTGTCTAGGGTAAGATGATCATCCTCACCAATTTTCATCAAATTCCAAAACTTGTAGGGTCATCAAATGGTAGAAGCAAAATCTGCAGACTTAACGGTGACTGTGGACGGTTGATTTTGCATCTACCATTTGATGATCCTAGAAGTTTTGGAATTTGATGAAAATTGGTGAGGATTATCATCTTACCCTAGACAACACCCCACCAAATTTTATCAAATTCCAAACTTCTAGGGGGGTCAAAATACCCGAAGCTCACTTTCTGAAATGGCAGCTCACAGCTCACTGTAACATTCCTCTCTCTCTCTCTCTCTCTCTCTCTCTCTCTATATATATATATATATATATATATATATATATATATATATATAGGAATGTTACAGTGAGCTATGAGCTACGGAAGTAGAACATAAGCTACGATCATTTTGAGCACCCTAGAAGTTTTGGAATTTCGTGAAAATTGGTGGGTGTGTAGTCTAAGGTAACATGATCATCCTCACCAATTTTCAAGGAATTCCAAAACTTCTAGGGTCAACAAATGGTAGAAGCAAAATTAATGGTTACTACGGACGGTGGATAAAGTTTCTACCGTTTGATGACCCTAGAAGTTTTGAAATTCATTGAAAATTGATGAGGATGATCATGTTACCCTAGACAACACACCCACCAATTTTCACGAAATTCCAAAACTTCTAGGGTGGTCAAAATGATCGTAGCTTATGTTCTCCTTCCGTAGCTCATAGCTCACTGTAACAATCCTATATATATATATATATATATATATATATATATATATATATATATAGAGAGAGAGAGAGAGAGAGAGAGAGAGAGAGAGAGAGAGAGAGAGAGAGAGAGGAAATGGGAAATGAGTTGCCAGCCCATTTTGACGAAATGGGCAGCCATCTATTTGAAGCCCTTAGGAGTTTTAGAATGTGCTGATTTTTTGTGAGCATAAGCACCTTATCGTAGATAGAACATCCACAAAAAATCAGCACATTCTAAGACTCCTAGGGGCTGCAAATGTTAAGAGTTTTATCGAACGTCCGTTGTTACCGTTAATCTGAAATGTAACATTTGATGCCCCTAAAAGTTTTAGAATGTGCTGATTTTTTGTGGGTGTGCTATCTATGGTAAGATGCATATGCTCACAAAACATCAGCACATTCTAAGACTCCTAAGGGTGTCAAATGGGCAGCTGCCTATTTCGTCAAAATAGGCCGCCAGCCTATACCCCGTATCCTCTCTCTCTCTCTCTCTCTCTCTCTCTATATATATATATATATATATATATATATATATATATGGGTCGGGATCGGTTGACCCAGCAATAACCCAGCATCCTTTGATGCACCTAGAGGTTTTAGAATGGGCTGATTTTTGGTAGACATGTTGTCTATAGTATGTTGATCATCCTCACAAAAAATCAGCCCATTTTAAAACCTCTAGGTGCATCAAATGCGCTCTTTAAATCAACGGTTTTTAACTATCAATTTTAACCGTTGATTTGAAGAGCGCATTTGATGCACCTAGAGGTTTTAGAATGAGCTAATTTTTTTTGAGGACGATCAACATACCATAGACAACATGCCTACAAAAAATCAACACATTCTAGAACCTCTGGATGCATCAAAGGTGCTGGGTTATTTGCTGGGTCAAAAATTGCCGGATCATCCAATGCTGACCCTATATATATATATATATATATATATATATATATATATATATATATATATATATATATATATATATATATATATATATATATATATATATATATATATATATATATATATATATATATATATATATATATATATATGAGGAATGGGATGCTGCCTATCAAAGCAGCATTTTTTGCTGCTTTGAGACATTGTTTGACCATCCTAGAAGTTTTGGAATTTGATGAAATTTGGTGAGGGTGTTGTCTAGGGTAAGATGATCATTCTCACAAATTTTCATCAAATTTCAAAACTTCTAGGGGGTTCAAATGGTCGAAGCAAAATCAGTCGTCTGCAGTCGCCGTTAAAATCTGCAGCATTTTGCTTCGACCATTTGACCCTCTTAGAAGTTTTGGAATTTGATGAAAATTTGTGAGGATGATCATCTTACCCTAGACAACACCCTCACCAAATTTCATCAAATTCCAAAACTTCTAGGATTGTCAAACAATGTCTCAAAGCAGCAAAAACGCTGCTTTGATAGGCAGCATCCCATTCCTCTCTCTCTCTCTCTCTCTCTCTCTCTCTCTATATATATATATATATATATATATATATATATATATATATATATATATATATATATATATATATATATATATATATATATATATATATATATATATATATATATATTGCGGCCGGTAACGTGCGGCACCCCCTTCCGGGGTATTTTGGGATTTTTTTTTTTGGGGATTGATCACCCACTCTTAAATAGCACACACAAAAAATTTCAGCCTGATCCAAGCCCTGTAGGCCGTCCAAATGTGTTGATCAAAATGACGAAAAAAATGAACGACCGATAAAAGTCGATCACATTTGGACGATCTACAGGACTTGGATCGGGCTGAAATTTTTTGTGTTTGCTATCCAAGGGTGGGTGATCAATCCCCTCAAAAAAAAAAATTTCCAAAATGCCCCGGAAGGGGGTGGCCGCACGTTAGCCGGCCGCAATGTATCACTACTCTCTCTCTCTCTCTCTATATATATATATATATATATATATATATATATAATATTTCACTAGGAATGGATAAAGAGAGCTGTTCGATACAAACATAAGTGGCGGTTAACAAAATAAAAGCCCAGATCTTTCTGCATTGTGCATTGGATAGTTATGTACGATCTGTTATGGTAGTGTGTCACCGTTCATTAATGATCAAGTGGTTAGCAACGAACAGTGGGCTGAATTGATCAAGTGTTCGGCAACCAATGGTGTGTCACCGCTCTCTCTCTCTCTATCCCCCGTCAGTTAAGCCCCCCACCCCCACCCCGATTCTCTCTCTCTCTCTCTCTATCCTCCGTCAGTTAAGCCCCCCACCCCCACCCCGATTCTCTCTCTCTCTCTCTCTCTCTCTTCCCCCCCCCCTCCGCCGTCAGTTACGCCAACCCCCCCGGCGCCCCCCTCCGCCGTCAGTTACGCCAACCCCCCCGGCGCCCCCCACCCACGCCCGCGCGCCCACACACACCGCTCTCTCTCTCTCCCCGTCCGTTACGCCAAACCACCCCCCCCACCTCGCCTCTCTTTCTCTCTCTATCTCTCCCGTCAGTGAAGCCCCCACCCCCCACCCCGCACGAGATCTCTTTTTCTCTCCGATTCTCTCTTTCTCTCCTTCTACGACCATCGGACCCCTGCACCTACCCCCTCCTGCTCTCATGTTGACCTCGAGCACCTCTGGTGACCTTGAGGAGGAGCAAGAGGGCTGCCGCTCGCCTGTGATGCCTGTTGGATTGGGGCAAGGCGGATCGAAGATCAGAGCTATGACCGGCCGGCCATTCGTCGAAGTCGCTGCCACCGCCCATCTGTCCGTCGAGGCTGACGCCCCAATCCGACCCCAGGCGGAGTGCGGCGGGTTCGGACGCGAGACGATCCCGGCAAAAGGAGGAGCAGGAGGCTGCACGACTATCGCTCGCCGCCGGTGCTGCCGCTCGCCGCCCGTTCTCCAGCCGTGGATCGCCTCGATGGGGGTGGAGCCACACAGGGCGAGGGCCTAAGCGCCCCGATTACCCTATCGCCTCCTCCCTCCCCAAATCTCGCAGCCCGATCGCCTGGCCACCCACCCCCCTCTCCCCATCCCCATCTTCCGCGTCGACGTCTTCGACCCCGACTCCCTCCTCACCCTCTGCCGCCGGACACATATCGTCCTCAACTGCGTCGGGCCCTTCCCCCTCTACGGCGGTCCCATCGTCGCCGCCTGCGTCGATGCCGGTGTGGACTACCTCAACATCTCCCCCTCGGCCTCTCGAGTAGTTCACCCATCCTCGCCCCTTCTCAATTCAGACAGAAAGAGAGAGAGAGAGAGAGAGAGAGAGAGAGAGAGAGAGAGAGAGAGAGAGAGAGAGAGAGAGAGAGAGAGATAGAGGCCAGATCATGCGGCTCCCTCCTCGCCGACGTTGTCTGCCACCTCGCCCTGAGCACGGCCTCCGACCCCCACCCCCCTTCTCTGTGTGTGTGTGTGTGTGTGTGTGTAAGCTTTGGTATTTTATTTTCAGGCGACGAGCTGGCTCCCCCGGATCTCCACCTCTGATGGACGATTCTTCAGCGAGAATCCCTCTGCACCGGCCGGCCTGAGAATTGCCAGCTACGCCCGACGCACGGACCTTGAGCCCGAAGCAATGGAGAGGTGCAATGGGAAGGAGGATTGATTGAGATTTGAAGACTTGGTTTTTTTTTCTTGGTGAGAAAGGGGGAAGGAGGAAACGGTGTGAGGTAAGGGAGATTTCAAATACTTTTGTTGGTGAGCTTTTGGGAATGTAAGACAGAGCCTTCTCTTTTCTGTGTTAGTTTTCTTTAGTCGGCTCCAGTGACGGCTGCCGCCAGCACCAAGTCTCTCTCTCTCTCTTTCTCTCTCTCCTGTTCTAAGATTTTTATTTTTTTCCTGTTGATTGCAGTTTCATGTGGCAGCTGGAGTTGTTGCAGATTTGCAACCATGGGGTATTGGGTGTTCCTGTTTTTTCCTTTTAATCATGGCTAAATGCATATGTTTTTTTTCCCTTAAACCATGTAAATTTGTGTTTTATTTTTGGGCTACATTTGATTCAGTTCATAGGTGTCCTTGCCCATCTCCTGTTCGACTAAATGCCCAACCATCTCCAGTTCATATGTTTCCTTGCTTCATGCGTTTCCTTACCCATCTCATGCATTTGATTCAGTTCATACATTTCCTTGCCCATCTCTATTCGACTAAATGCCCAAGCTTTTAGTTCATACGTTTCCATGTTAACAAATTTCCCCTTCGAATTCCATTCCAAAAAAATCCTCTTAAATACCCGTCCAAAAAATTGTCTGGCTGATTTTCCTTCACTTTTCATATCTTTAATTAGCAGGGGATAAAAGGAAAAACATTAATATTGTGTGGCTAAATCCATATGCAATTCTTAAGCCACAAATGTAGGCCATTAATATTTGAATTCCTGTTGTTGTGCTTATGATTTAGGGTTTTTGATTTTGATTTTATGACATCATAGTTTTGTTTGATGCCAATGTAATCAGAGTTGTACCTATGTTCATTTCTCATTTAGAGCAGCCCCTCTTTTTCAATCTTTTTTCTCTTCATATCACTTATCTTTATATTAGTATTCATTTTGAAGCATGCTAATTCGACAACGATTTTGTTCCAACCTCTTTAAAGAGGTTGTAGCAGTCCCCTCTCTCCATTTTAGGGGTATTTGTGCCATTTCATACTATTCATTATAGTGAATGACCAAAAGCCCTCGAAATGGACCAATGAGAGAGGCATTCTCCAACTTCATTAAGGAGGTTGGAACAAAATCGTTATCTGCTGATCCATATGGTTCTGTTTTAAATCCATGTATATTGTTTGTATATGTATTCTTTGGGTCAGGGAGATGTCCGTATGCTGCTGGTGGTGGTACTATCTTATCTGTCATGAAGTTGTCGGCCCACCCCACGTAACACCTCAAAGTTGTGTGTGTTGACCTGATTTTGGAAAAGTAACTGGATCAATTTTTTTTCGGATTTGAATTTGATCAATGTTGAATATATTAGCTACATTTTGGGGATACCATAATCCCGTTGCGATCCCCTATAAAGCCCTGAACCCAGAGAGAGAGAAAGTTGTGGCTCGAGAAAGATGGAGAGAGAAATTGCAAGAGAGAGAGAGAAAGTTGTGGCTCGAGAAAGATGGAGAGAGAAATTGCAAAAGAGAGAGAGAGAGAGAGAGGTGGATCAGAGAAAGATGACTTGCTGGCCCTTATCGTCCACATCATTACATTTTAGTGTGCCAGAACATGATTAGACCTGAATTTTAATAACCCGCCGGTAGAAAACCTTGCCACTAAACAGCCTGTTTGGTTCGCTGCAGTTCGAACGCTAGAATGCAATGTGGCCGCAACTGCTGCTGTTGGACCACGCAGCAAACAACCGTGTATTCCAACTACACGTTTTCGTCACTTTAAAATACAAATTGTGCCGGTCCAGGATTGATACTGCTGCAATTTTGATTACCACAAAGCAACCCATATAAAATTAAAGATTACAGTGAATATTATGGAATAGGTTTTCAAATCTGGCTTGGAAGGGACTGAATCAGACCGTAGTGCCGAGGGGCTGACTCGATTAATTCCATTGCCAAAGGAGTATTAGAGAAATCCAATAACAAAATTAGGTAATAGTTAAGCATAATGCAAGAACAAAGCTCAGTTGTTCGTACAATCAAAACAAGACCACCAGATGTTCACAAGAAACAAAATCAACCGAGATTTAACAACTACTTTTGATGCATCCATATAAGTTCTGATTCTGATTCGTTACGCCAAATGGCCAACCCCTCCCTCTCTCTAATGCGGAGACAGTTCACTGGAGGCATGGCCGTGGTCGCTGTAGTGCCGACAAATATGGGTTTTGAGGGTTATATTAATCCACTCAAAATGTCAATGTCAAGAAGATGGGCAGTTAGGGGGAGGGGGTTTGATTGGCTCCCCCTCCCCCCTTCTCCTCCGATGGATCACCATTTAGTTATGGAGAGGGTGATAGAACATAGATTTAAAAAAAAAACAATATGAATTATTGTTCACACCCTCAAAATATTATCAGGGCTCTTAATTTTTATTGTCACTTTTAAAATATCACCACCTTCCTCAAAATATCGTTCTATTGTTTGATGACCCTAGAAGTTTTGGAATTCCTTGAAAATTGATGAAGATAATCATGATACCCTAGACAACACACCCACTAATTTTTACAAAATTGCAAAACTTCTAGGGTGGTCAAAATGATCGTAGCTTATTTTCTCATTCCGTAGCTCATAGCTCAAAAAATATTGTTATCACCCTCGAAATATTATTCTCACTCAAAAATATCATCACTTTTAAATTATTATTGCCACCTTTAAAATAATGCATCTTCCCTCAAAATTTTATCACGCCCTCAAAATTTTTTTGTCGCCCTCAAAATCTTTTGCGTGTCGACAGGCACGGGCTTTACATATATATATATATATATATATATATATATATATATATATATATATATATATATATATATATATATATATATATATATATATATATATATATATATATGAGTTGAAATTTTTTATGTGTGCAATCCAAGGGTGGGTGATCAATAAAAAAAAAAACCAAAAATACCCCCGAAGGGGGTGCCGCACGTTACCGGCAGCAATGTATCACTACTATATATATATATATATATATATATATATATATATATATATATAGAGAGAGAGAGAGAGAGAGAGAGAGAGAGAGAGAGAGAGAGAGAGAGAGAGAGAGAGGTTTAGTTTGGTTTAGGTCAGTTTTGAATTTACAAATCCGTCAACCGATCCAATCATGTTGGTTTTTTAAAAATCCAATCCGAGATCCATGAGTGTCAAAACCAATCAAAATTGATCAGTTTGGTTTGGTTTGGTCAGTTTGATTGGTTTGGATCTTGCACACCCCTATATATGACTCATCTGTAGTTCATTTATACTCTATTATTTTTAGGGCTAATGTGACTAGGGTCCGTTTCTGTAAACAGAACCCCCAAGAGATCGGTTTAGCCTAAGGTCCCTGGTAGATAGGTTCTGTGAGCAACAGTGCGGAGGTGGGCACAAGCAACGAAGGGTGGTGGCAGCCACCTTGACTCGCCGCCAGAGGGATTTTTCAATGGTGCTCCAACTGGCCCAAAGGAGACAACTAAAGATGGGGGTGGTTTCGCTGGGCCTAATGCACATAGATTTCTTTTTGGTTCTTCCTTCAAACCTAATAAAATGTTTAAATGGAGACGAGCTCCAATGAGTTTTAATTTCTGATCCATTGCGGATGACACCCATTCATTCCCTCTGCTGCTGCTGCTGCTCTGGTGGAGGTTGAAGGCGCTGATATTTTGGTTGGTTCTTGTGGAGGAGAAGGTAAGTGGTCCAGTACCAGAACATCAGTATCCTCCCCTGTGCCACCACCGTATCCCTTATGTTGCTGCCGCCGCCAAACGAAAGCCTCTCCAGTGCCTGCACCGCCACAACCACCCCGTTTACTTCAACACTATACATCAACCTCTCTTTGCTGATCGTGAATCACCAACATCATCATCAAGGATTTGAGGCTTTTACATCCTCCGTAAAGTGATTTGCATATATGTCACCACCACCTTAGCTAAGCTATTTTCAAGGGAGTTTAGAATCGTCCCATACCTGCTCTCCTGTTTGGATGTCAAAGGAATGCTGATCCTCAAACTGGAGGCCACTAAATTCGTTAATACAAAGCCCCTGAAAAGCCCTGCAAGTGCCAACATAATGATACACTTCAAACATATAGTCGTCAGCAAGGATCTCAAAACTGTTCATGAAACCATTCGATGAGAGAAATACCATCTAATCAGAGAGACTCGGGGGATCCATCGAAAGATTACAGGCGTGTTCTCAGCATTGACATAGTAGCCCCCAAAGACGATGAACACCGTCATCAGGGACGGCCCCACAGCCATTGCTGCCTCAGTGGTCGGAACCATAGCCCCAACAGCAAGCCCCATTGCTGATGCAGCAAACGACTCCATTGTCACGATGCCACAAAAGTTTGCGAATCTGAATTCCAATTTCATGTTTTATACACTATGCAGACGATAGCAAAACAATTGAAAATAAGTCAACAAATTGTCGCAATCTAAGGAATTAAATATGAAAGATAATTGCCTCCCTGTATTAAGTCTGGAGCTTAAGTTTCTGATTTGCCATTTACCATTTATAATTTATTAAATTCGTAATCTATGCTCATAAGATGTGCATGACAGAGATGGAGTGCTACGGTTGATTAGTGATACAAGACTAGAAAGAAGGGGAGAATTTATGAATATATAGAAGGACCATAGACAAAATTGGTGGTGTAACGAAAATTTGCCGATGACATGATGAAAAGAAAATGCAGCATGTTAGATCTACGTTTAGATTGAGCTTAGTTTATGTTTTTAAGCCCTTAAATTTAACTTTTGATACCAAATGACATTATTGAAAATTTTAGAAAGTCTTTAATTAGGGGTTAGATTGATTTTTTTTTTGAGGTCAGGGGGGGGGGGGGGGTAGTTTAGGATTGATGTTAGAATCCTATTTTCAGAACCTGTGACAGCCACAACTCTCAAGTGCCATAACTTGAAATCCATTAGTTTTTTTTGGGCTTAAAATATATGTTTTTTGGTTGTCTCAATGATCCACTGTCCTGCTTTGTTCAATGGTTAGCAGCAGGCACAAGGGTCAAGGATAAAATTATGTAAATGACCATCTGATTGTCAGAAAGCCGAGTCTTGACCACTGCCATCAAATTCTAGCAATTGAACAATGGGGCACGTCGTTGGAGTTTATCACGATGATATCAGGATGAGTCTTGGCAGCATCTATATAACAAGGGACGGCGGTTTTGTGCTGACTAGACAAAATGAACCAAATGCTGACTAGACAAAACTCTCTCGCGATCACAGCAGTTCCCTCTCTTCTTCCCCCGATCTTTCTCTCTCTATCCCCATATTTCTCTCTACCCGATTTCTCTCTTCCCGATTTTCACTCTCTTTCCGTCCGTCTCTCTGTCTCTCTCCCCATCCGTCTCTCTCTTTCTCTCTGTCGGTCTCTCTCTCTCTCTCTCTCGCTTTCTCTTTCCGTCTCTCTATTCCCAATTATCTCTCTCCACGATCTCATTCTCTCTTCGTCTCTCTTCCCGATTTTCCCTCTCTCTCTCCGTCCGTCTCTCTTCTCTTTCTCTCCCCCTCTCTCCGTCCGTCTCTCACTCTCTCTCTCCGATCTCTCTTTCCGTCACTCACTTCCCGATTTTCTGTCTCTCTCTCTCCCCCATCCGTTTCTCTTTCTCTCCGCGTCTCTCTCTCTTCCTCTCTCTTCGCGTCTCCGTTCCACTCTTTCTCTCTCTCTCTCTCTCTCCCGTCTCTCTCTTTCTTGGTCTCTCTATCCCCCACGATCTCTCTGTGTTTTTTCAAAACCAGACTGGAAGGCGATCCGAAAAGGCATCCGGTTCGGCCCAAATTTGTTCAAACCGGTGGTTCAACCATTTGAACCGCATGAAAATATGTTTTTTAAAATAGATATATACTAAATTCTTCAATGACAAGATTTGATTCCTGGGTTAACATACAAACCAGTTTATTCAAAGATTGAACTGAAACATGTTCCGGTCCAAACCGGTTCAACCGCCCAATCCGGTCATACAAACCGGTTTATTCAAAGACTAAACCGAAACATGTTCCGGTTTCGGTCCAAACCGGTTGAACCGCTCGTCCGATCCGGTTTTCAAAACATTGCTCTCTCCGTCTCTCTCCTCGGTACAAAAACGTTGTTATAACCGTGATACCATCTTAGCTGGCATCACGAATCAATCAAAAATGCTAAAGCCAACACCTCTTCATAATAGCCGTTTAAATCAGAGAAGCCGAAAGGTGCAGTTCGGGCTGAGTGCGATGCATCTGTCATGGTGGCTGCCATCGTGTGGCTACGATGCACCCCGAGAGATGCTCAAGCGTTTGCTATTGATCCGTGATGACAACTAAGTGATATCATGGTTATATGAAAGATTGGGAACCCAAATCTTTTTCTGCATTTCTCTCCCCCAACATCTGCTCCCGAAGTCATAATCGTCTGTTGCACCCAGACCCGACCGGTGCATCGCACTCATCCCAACCGGTAGGCAAAGGGACGACAGTGATCAGGTACAACCTGGAGCATATGTCGGGGGGCCAATCACATCTGTTTCTTTGCCTGCCGGTTCGGACTGAGTGCGATGCACAGGTCGGGTATGGGTGCAACGAACGGCTGTGACTTGAGGGGCAGACGATGGGGCAGATAAATGGGGCAGAAGATTATGGTTCGGGGGTTGGGAGGGGTGGGGGCGGGGCGGGCAGGGGTGGGGCGGTGGTGCCCGCTTCGTGCCAATCGAGGGGTGTCTTGCCGCCGAAGGCAGCCCGTTGTATTGCTAACAGGTGTGTTGCTGCCGAAGGCGGCCCGCTGCAGTGCCGAGAGGCACGGGCATGCACTAGTATGTAACAAGATATCAAAGGAAGCTAAACTTTAGATTTTTCTCATTGGAAATACTTTTTAGTTCGTTTGGTGCTTTTGTAGTTTTTGCTAAAGAGAAAATGAGGATTCTTGTCTCCTGAAAAAAAAAAGGAAAAGAAAATAATGGGGTGTGATGTGAAGAGGAATGGGGGACGATACTTCATTTCCACTTCACACTACCTCAGAAAAAAGAGTACAACTAAAAAGTAGAGGAGATAGAAACCCATGAATTGCATTCTAACGAGAGGGTGGGTTGGTCAAAATTGAGAAAAGAAATTCAGTCAAATGGAGGGAGAAGAAAAGGAGAAAGAAAGGAGAGGACGAAGAACAAAACAAGATGAGAAAAGTTACTAGAGAGTAGATAGGTAGAGGAAGAAAAGAAGGGTAAGGGCAATAAAGAGAAGAAAATAAATGGAAAAAACTTTTTGGATACAAACTATTGGTTACCTTTTTTGCCTTCTTTATTTTGTTCAAGCTATTGGACTCATATTTCTTCTAATGATTATGCTAATAATTGTTTCCAAATTTAGTAAGATTAATCTTGTTTACATTTAAAAAGAATGGCTTGTTTCCTACTAGTGCATACACGTGCCTCTCGGCACTGCAGCAGGCCGCCTTCGGCGGCAACATACCCACTGGGCATTGCCACCCCCACCCCCACCGTATTCATTTGGCGGCTGAGGGTCGTCGGTTTAACCGTAGTTTTGGCCGATTCCTTTGTCTTTGTTCCTTTTTGTGATAAAAATGTAATTAACGCAAAGTTTCTTTTTGTGATAAAGTTGTAAATAACACAAACGACCTTAGCATGTGATATACCGCCAATATCGTGCATCGCCACCCGCACCCCCACCGTATTCATTTGGCGGCTGAGGGTTGCCGGTTTAACCATAGTTTTGACCGATTCCTTTGTCTTTGTTCCTTTCTGTGGTAAAAATGTAATTAACGCAAAGTTTCTTTTTGTGGTAAAGTTGTAAATAATGCGAACGACCTTAGTATGTTATATAGATATCCACTACCCCCCACTAATTGTTCCGTCCAAGAATCCTTCCATATGTAGCCTAGAAACCTTGGACCTCATACCACTCCCCAAACAATGTCTCTCAAAAGGAAGAAGCTTCTCTCCCTTCTTTCCCTAATATATATTTTTTTAATTTGAGGTTGTAGGCATAAAAAATAGCCTGCAAATAAAATTTGGCCTATGCACAACGGCCCATAAAGAAAAAGGGTCAAACCCGACTCGGATGGACACTAGTGGGCCCACCCCATGTAAGTGGAACCCACAGGTTCACCCAAAAGTAGGGTCCACCAGCTCCCCTCATGCAAACCGCAGCCCCTCCCCTACGGGGAGGTGTGGTCGACCAGAAAAGAAAGAAAGAAAAAAGGATAGAAAAGAAAGAAAAGAAAACAACCGCCTAGTGGGGGGAAGGTAGTGTGAACGTCTACGCAAACCGTGGATCCACATCGATTCCTCGATCCGACGGACAAGATAAGAAGTTGTGTCACCATCGGTTAAATATGCAAATATAGCTCATATCTCAAAAGATAGAGCTCAATCTAGCCTATAACCGTTTGCTACAAAAAGGGAAAGGGATAAAAGTTGTTTTTCCCAAAAAAAGAAAAAATAAATCCCAACGGTTATGGGGAGAGATATTCAAGGGATTCAAATAAATCTTCACATATCTCTCCCGCCTCCTTAGCTTATAAATAGAGGGGCATGGGGGATGGCTCAAAAGGTTGGCTGTTCACAAGCTAGAGATGAGGAGGCTCTGCAGAGGAGGTTCCAACACTCGACGACCCAAGGCTTCATAAGGTACGGGCAAGCACATCCCACGAGAACGACTTAATCTACAAAAAGTTCTTATCAACGTGAAGATCTTGTACATGAGATTAAAGCTTCAACTCCGTTCACGAAGAAGAAAGATCGGAGAAGAAGACCCGAAGTCGGCATCACTCCATCGTCTTCAACAAGCCTTCAACTCCGAAAATGCCATAGGCGCCCAGAGAAGATTGAAACGGTGCCATACCCATCGTCTTCAACAAGCCTTCAACTCCAAAAACGTCAAAGAAGACCGGAGAAAAAGATTAAAGCAGCGCCAAACTCGTCTTCTTCAACAAGAATCCGCTCCATTCACGAAGAAGAAAGTTTGGAGAAAGAAACTCGAAGCGGCACTACAACCGTCGTCTTTGACATCGAAGCGGCGCTACACCCGCTGTCTTCAAAACAAAGCCTTCGACTCCGATCACGCCAAAGAAGCCCAGAGAAGAAGAACAAGAACAAAGCCGACGCCACGATCGTCGCCGCTAAATCAAAAGCCAGAGGAATAAGGAGACTCGGGGATGTCACCATCGCCGTTCGAGGTAAAGATCAAGCCAAAGTCAAAAGCAAAAGCCCAAGCAAAGTCAAACCTACGCTCGTGCTAAAGCAACACACGTTCTAAAGCCAAGCAACTACGAAGAACTATGAGCAAAGTAACACACTTTCTAGACGATATGATGCGAAGTCCGGAAGAACGAAAGCACTGCAAGCCTCTACCTCTTCTACGTTCAAGCGCTAATGCCAAACCTACGCCAACGCTAAAGCAACGCTAAAACCAAGCCGAAGTCAAACGCTAGAAGCTAACGCCAAAGCTAAATCCAAGCCAGAACCAGACGCGAGAAACCAGAGCTACGCCCGCGCTAAAGTAACGCACGTGCTAAAGCCAAGCAATTACGAAGGATCACGAGCAAAGCAAAGCACTTTTTAATTGATACGACGCTAAGTCCGGAAAAACAAAAGCACCGCAAGCCTTTACCTCTTCTATGTTCAAGCGCTAATGCCAAAGCTATGCCGACGCCAGAGCTACGCTAAAGCAAAGCAGAGCCTGACACCAAAAGCCAAAGCCGAAGGTAAAAGCAAGATAACGCCGCGAACCGACGATCGAGGACACCAAGGTCCAGCAAGAACCGAGAGACACAAAGATCGAGGAATGACACCAAAAGCCCTCTAGCTGAGAAAGCGCGAAGCACGGAAATGACGAACGCAAAGGCTAAAACCACTTGACCTCTCAAGAAATCCGAAACCTTGTAAAGACCTGTCCTGAGCAACCCCTCCAGAGCTCTCGCATGAAGTAACGTGGAGACACGGATCAAAGGAACCCTCCAGAGGATCTCTCCTACAATCTTCTGATCAAAATCTTCATCGCACCCAGCTCACCACTCCTGAGCACCAGGAAGCGGCTTGTAATCTCATATGCGCAATAAAGATGACCCACATCTTTTTCTGGACTTGCATCATGTTATGTGCTATACGATAAACAATTGTATATTTACTTGTATAGGAATTTTGTTTTCTGTGTGGTATGTTCATCATGTTGGTGACCACACTTGTCTCTCATTTATATATCTTGGGTTGATACCCTAGCTAATAAGGAGAGGTTCATTTGCTCCAATTGGTTTCTCGTTTATATATCTTGGGTTTGATGACCCTAGAAGTTTTGGAATTCCTTGAAAATTGGTGAGGATGATCATGTTACCCTAGACAACACACCCACCAATTTTCACGAAATTCCAAAACTTCTAAGATGGTCAAAATTATCGTAGCTCATTTTCTACTTCCGTAGCTCACTGTAACATTACTCTCTCTCTCTCTCTCTCTCTCTATATATATATATATATATATATATATATATATATATATATATATATATATAGATATATATATATATATATATATAGATATATATATATATATATATATATATATATATATATATATATATATATATATATATATATATATATATATATATAGATATATATATAGGGGGCTGTTACGTTGAGCTGTGAGCTGTCGGGAGAGAAAATGAGCTGCGATTGATTTGACCCCCTAGAAGTTTTGGAATTTAATGAAATTTTGTGAGGATGTTGTCTAGGGTAAGATGATCATACTCACCAATTTTTATCAAATTCCAAAACTTCTAGGGTCATCAAATGGTAGAAGCAAAATCTGCAAATTTAATGGTAACTGCGGGCGACTGATTTTTCATCTACCATTTGATGACCCTAGAAGTTTTGGAATTTGATGAAAATTGGTAAGGATGATCATCTTACCCTAGACAACACCCTCACCAAATTTCATCAAATTTCAAAACTTCTAGGGGGGTCAAAATACCCGCAGCTCACTTTATGAAATGGCAGCTCACAGCTCACAGTAACATTCCTCTCTCTCTCTCTATCTCTCTCTCTATATATATATATATATATATATATATATATATATATATATATATATATATATATATATATATATATATATATATATATATATATATATATATATATATAGGGTCCCGATCCAGTGAGAAACCTTGTGAGAAATTTATTTAGAGGTTTTAGAATTTGATGAACCTTGGTAGGCGTGCTACCTATGCCAAGTTGATTATCCTCACCAAAAATCATCAAATTCTAAAACCTCTAGAGGCATCGAATGTTAGAAGACTTATCGACAGTCAATAAAAACCGTTAAATTGAATAGCATATTTGATAGGCCTATAGGTTTTAGATTTTGATGATTTTTGGTGAGGATGATCAACATGGCATAGGTAGCAAGTCTACCAAGTTTTATCAAATTCTGAAACCTCTTGGTTGGTTTCGCACAAGACTTCGCGTATAAGAGGTTTCTCACCCGATCGAGACCATATATAATATATATATATATATATATACATATATATATATATATATATATATATATATATATATATATATATATATATATATATATATATATAT
Organism: Chamaelirium japonicum; assembly: GCA_947650365.1. Lineage (NCBI taxonomy): Eukaryota > Viridiplantae > Streptophyta > Magnoliopsida > Liliales > Melanthiaceae > Chamaelirium > Chamaelirium japonicum. The sequence goes on from OX393553.1 coordinate 4,660,462, forward strand.
ATATATATATATATATATATATGTGAGTGTGTGTGTGCACGCCTTACTTCAATCAAGCGCACGCCTTGAGTTGCGTCTAGGCTCCAAGAGACCTTTTCGCCTCATATGTGCCTTGAGCGTTTCAAAAAACTATTTTTGATCTCAAGTGCGCTGCTTCATGATGGAGGGTTTGTAGATTCAAGCAAGGATCCCCATGGGGGATATGCTTGGCCACCCTCCTGAAGCCTTCGGTTTTCAAACGTTGGAGCCTCCTTCTTTGCAGAGCCTCCTCTCTAGAATTCTACCTTTTGTGCCTTCCCCCTGTCTCTTTATTTATAGGCGAAGGGGAGGCAGGTAGGAGAGATATAATGAGATCTTTTGTTTCCTTGAATCTCTCCCCTCTCCAACCTCCTCATAACTACTAGGATTTATCCCTTTATTGGTATGACATTTATTTAGGAGTTTATCCCTTCCAAGGCTTAATTTTCTATAACTCCCAAGATTTGATTCCTATTTTAATTCGGGTAGTTATGGCCTTGATTTGGGCATATCGTTCCTTGATTTTATCCCCTCATAACCATGTTATTCATTTTCTTTTTTTCTCTCTAATAGACTAATAGTTATGGATTTCGATTGAGCCTTGATCATTTTGTGGCTTGGGCTCGGTTTGTACTTGATCGATGGTGACCGGTCTCATGTTTTGATCGTTGGATCATAAGGATCGGTACGGATCCACGTATATGTAGACGTTCGCACTACCACCTATTCTTTTCTTTCTCTCTTTTCTTTTGGGTCCCACTTGTGAGTGGGCCTATCCGGCCCTCTTTGAGTTGGGTCCGGGACTGTTTGTAGCGGGTCTCCATACGGACTTTTAGATTTGACGAGGCCTCGTCATTAGTGGGCCGGGCCTCTTTGTGTGGGCTTTAGACAATGATTTTTTCATTGTCTACAACATCATTGCATGCTTTTTGTAGGAAAGGAAGATAGTGTCTTAATATTTAGGGAAAATTACATAAACGTCTCCTAAACTATGGGGGTAGTTTCACATTGGTCCCTGAACTTTTTTTTGAACAAATAAACCCCCAAACTATGCATTTTTAACAAATTGTGACCCCTCTATTAATTGTTCAACGTCAGATTTGATGAAAATAGCTGACGTGGCCATTATTTATTTATTTTCTTCCAGTTTTACCCTTCTCTCTCTCTCTCTCTCTCAAGTGGCCCAACCATCACCACCTTCTCCCTGACCTCCTGAAGCAACCTTAGGCCCACCGATCACTGACGGCGTTCCGGCGAAGTCCTTAGCGAAAACCCCGGGCCGGCTGTGGCCTGCGCGCACGCCGGAGGCGCCGGCGAGGCAGGCCTTTGGTTGTGCCAGATCGAGAGGACGAAGGGTTGGGGGTTGTGGCGGCCGGAATTGCAGAACCTCCCTTCCATTCCTACACCACCTTAGACCCCCCTGCTTCCCGGGCCCCGCGCCGGCCATGACCTACGCGCATATTGGAGGCACCGGCGAGGCAAGCCAGTGGCTATGCCAGGTCGAGAGGAAGAAGGGTGGGGGGTGGTGGCGGTCAGAGTTGCAGAGCAGCCTCCCTCCCCCTTTTCTGGATTGTTTTGAAGGATGGGGGTATTTTAGTCATTTGACATATTTCGTCTATGGATGACAACGATTTCAAATTGGTCCATAGTTTGGGGGCTTATTTGTTTAAAAAAAAAATTGAGGGACCAATATGAAACTACCCCCATAGTTCAGGGGAGGTTTATGTAATTTGCCCTAATATTTACTAGTTGCTTCTCGACACTGTTCTGCAACATCTTCCCAACATGGGTGTTAAATAGATATAGATCTCATTAAAGAAATGGTATGAAAGAAGCCTTGAAAAAATTTATCTAAATGCCCAAGCAATCACCAACATGATAAACACTTCTTCCTCCTGCTCATTTTCTTCTTTAAGCCATTCTCCTTCTTCGGCATCAAAGTCCTCTGCTTTTGTCCGCTCCGCCTTTGCCTTTTCCTTGTTGTGCTTGTAGTGATCGATCACATGCTTGATTTCATCAATGATAGAACTAATGTGGCCTTCATCAAGAAGCAGTCCAGAGAACTGTATACATTCGATTAATGAATCCAACAAGCTTGCACAAATTTCTTTTTCAGGTTCCTTATGCAGAGCCTCAACCAGAGCTCGAATTATATAGACAGATAATTGTTTGACATATGATTCATCATGACCTTGAGCTAGCCTTTTCTCCCTTGACAACTTAAGCTGAACGTAGTCGTGCCTCCAGGCATAGCTAGAACAACAGCCTTCCTAACTCTATTCATCGATAGAGCCCCCCCTTGAGCTCATCAGCATAACCACAAAGTATCTTACAAGTTGTGGCTTTCTCTTCCCAGGCAATTGTTCGAATATCTACCCTTTTATCCCAAAGTGTGATGGTCTCGAGGCTTTCATCATCTTGTTCATCAATATGAACTTCTGAATCTGCAGTGGTGGTGGTTACATCTGGTTTAAGCTGAGGGGATGGAAGTAGTGGGGGCATGACAACACTCATGCATGGAAGAAAATCATGTCTTAAGTACTTGCAGAGTCTGGCCCATGATTGTAGCATGTAGTTCGTTACTGGATCATCTACTGCCATTTGTGTTCCTTGCAATGTCATCAGCACTTCCATCACCCGTTTTGCGTAATCCCTGAACTTTTCCTTGCCCACACAACCATTCCAACCAAACTAATGCACCTCCTTTGTGATGCAGACGAGCCTACTACGTGCAGTTTTTCTACAGCTGATGGCGTATTTTCATCCGCGCCGGAGATCCAGGAACCCGATCGTCGATCCGTCTGCATCAGTGGAAAGCTCAATCGAAGCCCGACAACTTTGGTTTTTACTTTATTTCGATCCGACCAACGGATCTTTAGTTATTTCAGTTTTTATTTCTGGTTTGGGTAGGTGCGAGCCATGTTCGCATCCGGTTCGAGCCACAGATGCCGAACTGACTCATTTCTGTGTTAGGTTTTAGGCCGTAGGATCTTAAGTGAGATTAAATCTCAATGGATGAGATTCCAAGGGAAATCAAAATCCCAAAAATCCTAGCCATCCCCACACCCGACCGGTCCTCTCTCTCTCTCCCGCGAACACCCGCGTCCCCTCTCTCACCCGCACGTCTCTCTCTCTCTCTCTACCCGACCGGCCCCTCTCTCTCTTCCTTTCCTTTTGTGCCTTTGTGCCTTCATTCCCTATAAATCTAAAAACCCTAATTGAGAGAAGGGGAGATGAAATTGAAATTGAAACCCTAGAAACGGAGAAGCGGCTCGCTTGTTCGGTTTATCCTTTCCGACGTTTTCTTCTTTGCTTCTCATCCTGTTCTTCCTCCGCAAGCTTCTACCCCGCCGCCTCGCTATTCATCCTCGGCTTCACGGAAGATCGACGTGGAGTGTCTTCTTCTTCAAGATCATCGTCTCGGCTTCTTCACTCCGTCTTCTGGACCACACCTCCCCCTTCCGTGCCATTCCTCTGCAACATCGGAGCATCGGAAAGCTGCCGGCATTGACATCAGCACGGTTTGGATTGTCCTCTGATTTTTCATGTGATATTTTCCTTTCCATTAACCGGCCTTGTTGCTGATTTTATGTTAGAATACTAAATTTCTGTTTTCCCGAGAGTCTCATCCATTAGGATTTTATCGTTTAGGTTTGTGGTTGTTCTTTGATACAATGACTTATTATTTGAGATGATGTTATTGTTTCATTGCTGGAATTCAGTTATATTAATCTGAAATTAAGTCTCTTCTTGTCAATTTTATTATCTCGTTGAGTTAAATTTGTTTGGGAATGAATAGTCGATGAAACGTGATTATAAGCATTGCTGAAATTTATTGATACATGCTGAAATCTGATTTTTATTGTTAAATTCTGCACTTGGATTCGTTTAAGCATTCCGCATCGCATTTAGTTGATATCAGATCCCATCAAGTTGGTATCAGAGCGCACTAGTCGTCGCGTCCTTACGCAACGGCCGGTCCTCTTGCATCATTCACATCATCGCGTGCGTGCTGAATTTTTTTTTTTATTTTCTTTCTTTTCATTTAGCTTGTATCTTGCATTAGTTAGTCACCCGCATCGCGTGATCGCATACATATTAGGACCATCCCTTTCTCTTTGTAAGTGAGTCGATAGAATCCATAATGGCTGGATCTTTGCCACCCCGCACTTGGCACGATGCCTTCATAAGGCAACAGGAACACATGGGTAGGCTTCAGACCCAAATAGAAAAATTGACCTTGGCCGTCACCAAATCCCAGAATCCACCTCGACCCCATCGGGAACACAGGACTAGAGCGTCGCCAGGGCATAGTGAGTTAGACCTAGAGTCAGGAGGAGCCAGCGTCAGTTCCTCTAATGGATCTGATAGGCGGAATAGTAGAACTCCTAGGAGTTCGAAGTCCCATTGGGGCTGGGATCAGAGCATCAACATAGACATTCCTGAGTTCGGGGGTCGGATGGATCCCGAAGAGTTTCTAGAGTGGGCCGAGCATATCGACAGGTATTTCGAGTGGAAGACAATCCCCCGCGACAAACAAGTTAAGTTTGTCAGCCTTAAACTGAAAGGTCATGCACTGGTTTGGTGGAAACAGTTGCAGACCGCTAGGGGTAGAAAAGGAAAAGATAAAATTTCCACTTGGACCCACATGAGGGAAAAGCTGCAACGGAAGTTCCTCCCTTCCGATTCCAAACAAAGTGTGTTCCAGAATTCGTCCTCGAAAGTATCCGAGCGCACTAGTCGTCGCGTTAGGGAAAAGAGCACAAATCTGATGGCAAACTACGTGCAGATCAGCCAAAACAGAAGTTGCCAAAACCTGCGACAAGAGCACGAATTAGTAGATCAGCCAGGACACAAGTCAGCCGATTGTCCTCAACGACAATTCAACCCACAGACAAATCTGGCGGACAATGACAAGGAAGAGGACAGTCATGGGTCTGAGGGAGAACACGTCAATGAGTTAGTCTTGGGGGAAGATGATGTGACTGCACCACTGCTGGTTATTCACCAGTCTCCATCACCCCATGCACCTAAGGCTCTTCTGAATCAGAAACATTCCATACCCCCATTCGCTGATAATCTAGTAGGGTGTTCATCTGGTTCACTAGCAATTGAGAAGGGATTAGACAACATTTTGCGTTCCATTGCATGCACATCGCATTTAGAGTCTGTAGGCATTCATCATTTGCCTGACCTCCATACATTCATAGATCATTCATATGTGCATCCATATTGTCATCCAAGTGTTGAATTAGGCAATAATGACGATTTTGGCATGTTTGATCACTTTTCGATGCAAAATATTTATGAATCATGCGTTCAAATTTCAGACAACCCATCATTTTTAATTTTTCGAAATCATAACAAGTGGCATGATGAGTATTTTAATTTCTCATTTTTTTCACCGAATCCCGACAATGATTGCATGACATATCTTCGTCATCTAGAATCCACTTGTTTTGCACCGTGCGCAGGCCACCTCGAGCACCACATAATGCACCCGCACCCCATGGCCTTCCAAATACACCATTGCCTATTGCGCAAGCCGATGACCCGCAGCACATTATGCTCCCGCGGCCTTTCTTTTCACATGTCATTTGAATTTCATGTCAACCCGAATTCCTATTATCACATGAAATTATCTGAGTCTTTTGATGATCTTATCGTGCCGCGGAGGATGTTGGTGTTGACTTTCAGGTCTTCGCTTGGCGTCAAGGGGCAGGGGATACGAGATGGAGTTGCTGCATACTTGAGGTGGATTACTTGGCCACCAGACCCGGGAGAGCAGTTCGAGCGGATTCAGCGGCTGCCGATACTACCAGGAGAGCCCCCGCCGGATCCAGGACCTTGCTCGACAGGAGTCGAGTTCTTTTGAGTCCAGGGGACTTGATGCAGACGAGCCTACTACGTGCAGTTTTTCTATAGCTGATGGCGTATTTTCATCCGCGCCGGAGATCCAGGAACCCGATCGTCGATCCGTCTGCATCAGTGGAAAGCTCAATCGAAGCCCGACAACTTTGGTTTTTACTTTATTTCGATCCGACCAACGGATCTTTAGTTATTTCAGTTTTTATTTCTGGTTTGGGTAGGTGCGAGCCATGTTCGCATCCGGTTCGAGCCACAGATGCCGAACTGACTCATTTCTGTGTTAGGTTTTAGGCCGTAGGATCTTAAGTGAGATTAAATCTCAATGGATGAGATTCCAAGGGAAATCAAAATCCCAAAAATCCTAGCCATCCCCACACCCGACCGGTCCTCTCTCTCTCTCCCGCGAACACCCGCGTCCCCTCTCTCACCCGCACGTCTCTCTCTCTCTCTCTACCCGACCGGCCCCTCTCTCTCTTCCTTTCCTTTTGTGCCTTTGTGCCTTCATTCCCTATAAATCTAAAAACCCTAATTGAGAGAAGGGGAGATGAAATTGAAATTGAAACCCTAGAAACGGAGAAGCGGCTCGCTTGTTCGGTTTATCCTTTCCGACGTTTTCTTCTTTGCTTCTTATCCTGTTCTTCCTCCGCAAGCTTCTACCCCGCCGCCTCGCTATTCATCCTCGGCTTCACGGAAGATCGACGTGGAGTGTCTTCTTCTTCAAGATCATCGTCTCGGCTTCTTCACTCCGTCTTCTGGACCACACCTCCCCCTTCCGTGCCATTCCTCTGCAACATCGGAGCATCGGAAAGCTGCCGGCATTGACATCAGCACGGTTTGGATTGTCCTCTGATTTTTCATGTGATATTTTCCTTTCCATTAACCGGCCTTGTTGCTGATTTTATGTTAGAATACTAAATTTCTGTTTTCCCGAGAGTCTCATCCATTAGGATTTTATCGTTTAGGTTTGTGGTTGTTCTTTGATACAATGACTTATTATTTGAGATGATGTTATTGTTTCATTGCTGGAATTCAGTTATATTAATCTGAAATTAAGTCTCTTCTTGTCAATTTTATTATCTCATTGAGTTAAATTTGTTTGGGAATGAATAGTCGATGAAACGTGATTATAAGCATTGCTGAAATTTATTGATACATGCTGAAATCTGATTTTTATTGTTAAATTCTGCACTTGGATTCGTTTAAGCATTCCGCATCGCATTTAGTTGATATCAGATCCCATCACTTTGCATTTGACACAAAGCATTCGCTTGGACTTGTCAGTTGCATTCATCAAAATAGCTTTCATAAGAGTTATAACAGCGTCATAGTACTTTTGGAAAAGGTCCTGAGATGAATCTCTCAATCAGATGCCAAAGTTGTCAAAGGTCTTTCTCGCACCGTCTACTTCCCATTCTGTAGCAATACAAGCATTTGCAAACGATTCCAGCCAAGTAAGGAGCCAAAATATCTGGTCTGTTATCCAGATCGTTAGCATTCCATCTTTCACGAGCGAATGAAGCACATCGAGAATGATTGTGATGCAGACGAGCCTACTACGTGCAGTTTTTCTACAGGTGATCGCGTATTTTCACCCTCCCCAGAGATCCAGGAAGCCGATCGTCGATCCGTCTGCATCAGTGGAAAGCTCAATCGAAGCCCGACAACTTTGGTTTTTACTTTATTTCGATCCGACTAACGGATCTTTAGTTATTTCAGTTCTTATTTCTGGTTTGGGTAGGTGCGAGCCATGTTCGCATCCGGTTCGAGCCACAGATGCCGAACTGACTCATTTCTGTGTTAGGTTTTAGGCCGTAGGATCTTAAATTAGGATAGATCTCAATGGATGAGATTTCAAGGGAAATAAAAATCCCAAAATCCTAGGCCATCCCCCCACCCGACCGGCCCTCTCTCTCTCTCCCGCGAACACCCGCGCCCCCTCTCTCACCCGCACGTCTCTCTCTCTCTCTACCCGACCGGCCCCCCTCTCTCTCTTTCTTTCCTTTTGTGCCTTCATCCCCTATAAAATCAAAACCCTAATTGAGAAAAGGGGAGATGAATATGACATTGAAACCCTAGATTGAAGAAGCGTGTGCGCTTGTTCGGTTTATCCCTTCCGACAAATCTTCCCTGCTTCTGATCTTTTTCTTCCTTCGCAAGCTTCTACCCCGTCGCCTCACCACTCGTCCACGGCTTCACGGAAGATCGACGTGAAGTTTCTTCGTCTTCAAGATCATCGTCTCGGCTTCTTTACCCCGTCTTCTGGACCACGCCTCCCCTTCCGCGCCATTCATCTGCAACATCGGAGCATCGGAAAGCTGCCGGCATTGACCAAAGCACGGTGAGATCGATCCTCGATAATTTTCATGTGATACCCTTCTTTTCCCAACCGGCCTTATTGCTGAATTTCCATTAGGGCTTCTTAAATATTTGGTTTTTCTGAGAATCTCATCCATTAGGGTTTATCGTTAGATCTTTGGTCGTTATTGAAACATTGGCATATTATTTGAGATTGTGTTATTCATTATTGCTGGAATTCAGTTATGATAATCTGAAATTAATGTTCATCTTGTCAGTTTCATTATTTCGTTAAATTAAATCTGATTGGGAATGAATGGATGATGAATAGTGATTATAGTCTTTGCTGAAATCTGATTTTTATATGCTGAAATCTGAATTTAATTGTATAAATTCTGCACTTGAGCTTATTTGAGCATACGCATCGTATCAGATTGCCACTTTGTTCAACATCATTACCTCTCTAGCACTATTTATTTATCTGCCTCACGTACCTATGATGCCCAGCTTGCGAACCTGTTTACTAAGTCTCACACCCTTTTCTGCTTTCAGTTCTTTGTTGTCAAACTCTCGGTCTATGATCGATTCACCATGAGTTTCAAGAGAGGGGAGCGGGGGTTAGAGGATGTACAGTTGTATATATACTTGCCCAGGAATTTTCTTTTCTGTGTGAGGTATATTCATCATGTTGATGACCGAGATTATATCTTGTATATTTACCCTTGATACCCTAATGAGGAGGGATCCATTTGTTCCAAATTTCCAATTGGTTTCAATCAGCTTTAAATTTGTGGATTGTTAGTCTGAAGACTGTGAACTTATCAAGTTTATAAAGTAATCATGCCCATCCCCAAAAACCTAGAATTTTGGGAGGGAACCCATTAGCCCATATAAAAGCCTTCAATTTTTCTTATAGGCTTTGACACAAACTCTACTCTTGAAGAAACCAAGTGAAGTACCTCTTCCTTTTATTGTTGAATGTTTTATGGCTGCCACATGTTTTTAAAAGTGCACAACAAAAATATTGGTATTCTTTTGAACAATAAAAGTGAACAAATTAAGCAGTCGTATCAATCTAGAACAATAAGAAACTCACCTATATAAAGAAGGATGGAGACCAGCCATTGGGTACAGAATTGTACCAAACATCAAGGGGAATGCTGCTCCAATAGGGATTTCAGCCAGCAATTTAGACAGCAAATATGGTCCCAATGTGTAGGATCCCTTGGCACGTTCTCTGTCTACAATTGCACGTTCCTTTGGAAAAACACCTACAGTTTTTGTAAGTGCTGCCATCGCTGTGTTAATTGCAGTCACCTTTACCAACAAAAAACAAAGATATAGATCAACAAATATTTCATATTGAACACATCAGAAAATTGATGGCCCTTGCATTCTAATTACATATATGTCTAAATTATTGTAATCAGTGGCCACTAGCACATATAGAAGCATCTGCTAGTAACCAAGGCTATTAGCTTCACTGAGAAATTTCGAGATAGAAGTACCACAACCATAACCATCAAGTCATGTCCTACCTTGTTGGGGTTGGTTGAATCAATCTTCACCGTTCATTTTTGTTTAGGGCTGTATCTTTTGTCAATGAAAGTGTTTTTATGTTTTTTCTAACAACTTCCATCAATGTTATTCTAGGTCTTCCCCTCCTCCTTGGACCTTCCACGGTAATCTGAGACTTTTTCCTTATCATAGCTGTCTTTGCTCTACGTTGTACATGCCCAAACCATTTTAATATGTTCTCTATTATATTGTCCTCAATTGGTGTCACTCCAACACTTCCTCTAATACACCCATTCCTCGCTCTATATTCCTAGTTTTTCCACACATCCACCTCAACATCCTTATCTCTGCCACACTCATCTTATGAGCTTGAGCTCTCTTTAATGGCCAACATTTTGAACCACATAACATTGTGGGCCTTATTGTTATCCTATAAAATTTACCCTTAAGTTTTAAAAGCATGTGTCGAATCACATAGCCCTCTTGAAGCCTCTTTTCAATTCATCCACCCATTTCTAATCCTATTGGATATATCATCTATCCCCATACTTCTGTATGATAGACCCAAGATACCGAAAACAATCACATCGTTGTATTTCTTGGCCATCAATTGTAAAATTGGCTACATTGTCATATTCTTATTTTTAATAAAATTGTACATATATTCTATTTTGGGACGTACCACAGAACGTCTGTACTCAAATTAGTGACTTCTAAAAGAATTTAAAACAAAAGTTCTTCTATATGTTAATTTTCTTATCCAGTTTACCATCAAAACTCCAAGTCTTTGGTATATAATGTGTGAATATCTTGTGTCGAATGATTAGCGAATAATGACCAAATTACTCTCCGCAAAAAAAGAGTAGCAAAAAACTGACTAATACCAGGCAGGAAAGACAGCTTTTCTCCAAAACAAGAAAAAAAAATCTATTCATAATGGGGAGAGATAACACCACCACTACATACTAGCAACAAATAGGCATAAATTAGGGTACATCCTTCATTGAGCTTACTGGGCATCCTTGGGCCAAATTTGTTGAGTCATTATGCAAAGATGTTCCTTATAGTTCTATCTTCTGCAATATATTTATTATGAAAGATATTTAGCGTGAACTCGGCATACGTGAGATTAAAGGGGGACAAATTGTTAAAGAAGACATTTACATTCAATGGCATGATTGAAGATTTGAAGAATATCCATGGCATTCGGCTATCGACCGCCACACACTGATGAAATGATCGTAATTTTAAACCATCCAAGGGAGATTGGTCAATGACAATCACAAGGACAATGAGACTCGGGCCGCTACAATGTCGGGTCGGGTCAGGCCAACAAGGACATGGTCCATTTTGGCTTGACACTGTGCACGAACTAGACCACGGGTCAAGAGGGCAGGTTTGGCCCGGACCTATCGGGTTTCAGGTCGGATTTTTGGGCCGGGTCAGTCCAAGTTGGACTGGAATGTTGCATACTAACAAATTCAACGTTCAGAAATAATTCGGCAAGGTGACGAAATTCGGAGTTCGAAAAAAATCTAAAAAGTTCGAAACGAGTTCACAAAAGTTTGAAAATCTAAATCATAAAAAATTAGTATATTGCCTAGCAATTTCATATGTATGGCTATCAAAACATATATTTATAATTAAAATAGAAGCAAAATTGGGAGTAATTCAGGACTTATTCAAACACAACTTAAGATGCCAAATAATTCAAAGAATAATTTGTTCGCCTTTAAGTTTGTGAATTATCTGCGGTTTTTTCAAAAATTCGAAGAATATTGTTACTATGGAATTTTGGACCAATTTGTATGTATTGTAAAAACAAAACAGAGTTCAATGGGCTTTGAGCCTTGAACCTGCAGCTATTAAGCAATATACTTAACCACCAGGCTATCATCATGATGGGGACATCGAGCAGCGCCCATGGCGCGTGTACCAGCGCAGGAGGCGCCACCTGAGCCTATGGCTCTGATCAGACAGTCAGCACCATCATGGATGTTTTCATTTGTTTTTATTTTTTTTATTTTTTATTTTTTTTGCATTGTGTTATTTAGTCCCACCTCGACTTCCAGGGACTTTCGTTTGTTATCGCAGGCCTTTATATAGGCCTGCCCATGGATCATGTAATGGAACTGAATAATGAAATAAAATTTTGTTTCTCCACTATTGTGTTGAGTGACAACAGGGTGAGGTGTGTGAAACCCCAATCCCAAATCCTAGGCGTGTGAAACCCTAGGTGGGTACTAGGCGTGTGAAACCCTAGCCCAACTCTTACCTCATCCCCTCCTCTCCCTTGCGCCCAGCCCCGCCTCCCCTTCCTTCCCCTCCGCCGGCCACCAGCCCCTGCCCCTGTCCCTGTGCAGCCGGCCCCCGATCCCACCAGCCCGTGCCCCTTCCCCCTCCCCTCCCTTCATTCCCTTCTTCTCGACCGGCCTGCCCCACCGGTGCCACCCCCCTTGCCCCGCGCCCCCACCACCGGCCACCACCCTCCATCCCCACGCCTAACAGCCGATCCCCCCCCCCCTTTTGTCCTCTCCCCGTGATCCAACCCCAAGCCAACCTGATCCCACCCAAACCCGACCCGGTTCCTCCTGCCCCCACCCTACCCATACTATCTCTCACCCGATCCCCTCACACCCCTTTCGACGTCGCACCTCCGGCACCCTCGGCATGCGTGCAGGGCTGGACCCGATGGGGATCACGGTATGACCCCGGACACGGACGAATACCTCGACATCAACTCCCCCTTCCTCGGACGAAGGAGAGAGCGTGGATGAGCGCGTGGCTTGTGACGTTGGCGTTCCCGCACCGCCATCACTTCCCCAGTAAGGACTTCCCTACCGGCAAGCGTGGAGGAGCGCGTGGCTTGTGACGTTGGCGTTCCCGCACCGCCATCACTTCCCCAGTAAGGATTTCCCTACCGGCAAGGTACCTCTATGTTCCATCAGTCAAATCTCCAGTTTATTATCTGTGCCGACTGCTATCCATCTTCGTGAGGTTGTGCGTCCCTACCTGCCTGTTAAGTTCATTAGCATTTGATATTGTGGGACGAACTCTTGCCGTTTAATTTAAGCATTATTCATTGTAATTCTTAGAACTGATATCGAACTGCCTGATGCGAGTAGTTTCTTTAAAAACCCATCATTCCCTGCTGACGGCTTGAGTAAACCTTCCTACCTGAAACTCTTAATTCATAGCGAAACACTGCTAGTACAATTAGACTACTGATTTCCTGTCCACCTGCATTTGTTTCGCATCATTTTTGGTATCAGAGCATGGTTGTAGGTAGGAACTGTCAGTTGTGTTGCATACTTGCATCTAGGAAAACTTTCTTTTAGTTATTGCATTTGATTGCCATATTTAAAAAAAAAAAAAATCAGCATGCATCATGTTGTGAGTTTGTCTTTGCATGCCAACCCATAGAGGTAGGTCCTATCTGTTAGGAGAGTCGAGTCGGACAATATGGATCCCGAGGTCTTAACTAGGGCACTTGTCGAGTTAGCCCAAGGAATAGCAACTATGAACCAGAATCTCACCGCTTGTCAGCGTGACACCAATGCCCGTTTTGACCGTTTGGACCAAGCTCCACCTTAAGCTCCACCACCCCTGGACCCTCAAGATTTTCGGCCACCTAGCAAGAACAACCAAGACCCGGATGAACAGTATCTCCGGAGCATCAGGTTAGAGGTGCCTTCTTTCGATGGCAGGCACGATCCCCACTTCTTTTTGGACTGGCTCCAGTCCATGGACCGATACTTTGCCTGGTACCCTTTAACCGAACCGCGAAAAGTGCAATTCGCTGCCATGAGGCTTAGTGGACTTGCCAGCCAATACTGGACTAATGTAGAAGCCTTGAGAGCCGCCAAAACTCAGGACCCCATTGATACTTGGGTCGCCATGAAGAATGAGCTAAATGGCAAGTATGTGCCCCCATCGTATCGAGCCCACCTATTGGACCAATGGCACCAATTCACCCAAGGCAACAAATCAGCCAAGGACTATGTCACCAAATTCGACGAGTTCCTAAATCGCTGCAAGGTCCTCGGAACAGAAACCCCTGCCCAGGTCCTGGCACGTTTTCGATCAGGTTTAAGAGAAGACCTGAGGAGTGAGGTCCTTACCCGAGATGTTACAGAGTTGGAAAGAGCCTATGCCTTAGTTCAGAACCTCGATAGCATTAGGTCCAACCATTTCCATCGGGATCAAGATTCCCAAAGCAAAGTCCCTCGGCCCTTCTCGGACAACTACCTAAGTCGGCCCTACCCCAACGAATCCCAACCAAGAGCCGACTCCACCAGTCGAAGTAATGAGAGAGACAACCATGACAAGGGCCCTAAGAAAGACTTCTCCAAAGCAAGGTACAAAATATCGAGATATTTCGTGAAATATCGCGAAATATTTCGGTTTTCTGAAACCTCGGCACGAAATTCCTATTGTGATATCGAACGAAATAGGAATCACGATAATATCGCGATATTTCGCACGATATATTTGTCGACACGAAATATCGCGATATTTTGTGAAAATTTCGAGACATTTTGGGAAATTTCGAGACATTTTGGGAAATTTCGGGAAATTTTGAGAAATTTTGGGATTTTGGCACTGAAATGTTAGGACTGACTGGTTATAAAAGGGGACTGGGGGTTTCGTTCTCAGCAGCTTTAAGTTATTATATGTAAATAAGCAAATACCCCCCATTTGATTTCAATAAAAATATCAAAAAAATCAAAAACCAAGTGAATCAAAAAGTAGGTTTTCAGTTTTAGTAGGAGAAAACAGTTTTTTCGGTTTTTCACAAAATTTGTATGTTAAGAAAAGTGGTTAAATCAACTCATTTTTTGCTCAAAAAATTCCGCAAGATGTAGAACTACAAGTACATCTAGAAAACCATGGTCCGTCAAAGAAAATTTTGAATGTATAAAAACTTTTCTTTATAAAAACTCATTTTTTCAGACTTAGTAAAAAAACAGTGTTTTGCATTTCAGCATAATTTTTGCACGATTTCAAACTTGCACAATTTTCTTGTTTTAAGTCCGTTTTCAAAATCGTTTGAAGCATTATTTTAACAATCAACTAATCTTTATTTTGGAAATATTTTTATCCACAAAAAAGATTAAAAGCTATTTTAAATACATAGATCAAAACATGACCAAACAAGACTGCAAAAGACTCACAGACTCAAATGTAGAATACATGCTTTGTGATGCTCTACACCTGTAGATTGAGTATAATTATTATCTGAGTGTTCCAAATTATGTATATATACTTGGTTTATGACTATGCAGAGATTCACTAAAAAATTCCGTTAAAAAATCAATATTTCCACCATTTCTATAAAATCACAATATTTCCACACTGTCGAAATATTTCCACGAAATATTTCCATATCCAGAGGGGTCAAAATATTGACCGAAATGGAAATTTCGAACCTTGCTCCAAAGTAAGTCCCCTCATCATGTGTTGTAAATGCCAAGACTACGGACATGTGGCCGCAAACTGTGCAAGCCATGTCAAAGTCAACATTATTGATGGCAATCTCATTGAAGTGATAGAGGCCAGAGAAGCAGAATTCGTCTATCAAGCTGAAGAAGAAGATGGAGACTTTGATGATGATGACAAATCCATCTTGAGTTCCCTTAGACAGATGTCATCTCCTTCCATGTCAGTTGTTAGGTGCACCCTATCTCAACCCAAGGATCAAGATAACTGGAGACGTACTGACATTTCCCACACGTTCATAAAGATTGGGGATAAGAACTGTAAGGCCATCGTTGATTGCGGTAGTTGCACCAATACCGTGATCTCTAAGACTTGCCTCAAGGCCGTCCCCCACCCTCGACCCTATCAGGTCCCCTGGATCAATTCGACCACCATGGAAATCAAGCAACGAAGCCTTCTCCCCATAAACTTCGATATCTACCTGGACAAAATATGGTGTGATATTCTGACCATGGATGCGGATCAAGTCATTCTGGGATGATCTTGTCTGTTTGACAATAATGTTCTTATTTATGGTCGTCCAAACATGTGCCTATTTGAGCATGAGGACAAGAAGGTCAAACTGGGTCCCTCCCAACCAAAGAGTAATCCGGCCAAACAACAATCAACCCTAGCTAAGAAAATTTTCAAGGAGCATGATTCGGTCCTAATCTTCGTAGACCGATTCGCTGAGGTGACCCATTTCCTCCCTTGTTCCAAGACGTCCGATGGCGTCATGAAGTTACACGGATTGCCTGAAATTATGCCCAACAAGGATGTCAAGATCACCTGTTTCTGTTGGAAAATCCCATGGCACAAGCTGGGCACCAGGCTCCAGTTCTTCACTACCTTCCAGTCCCAGACCGATGACCAGACTGAAGTTGTCAATAGGAGTCCGGGAAACCTTATACGTACCTTGATGGGTGAACACGTTAAGACTTAGGATCTGAAACTGTCAGTAGTCGAGTTTGCATATAATACATCTAGGTCCACCGGTATGAGTCCTCATGAAGTCGTGCATGAGTTCAAACCTAGGCAACCAGTCGATCTTATTCCTATATCTGAGCATCATAAAATTTCCGAGTCGGCATCTGCTTTTGCATCTCATGTGCATGAACTACATAAGGAAATCAGTAAAAAAATTGAACAGAGCAATGCGAGCTATAAATTAAGGGCCGATGCCCGGAAGCGAGTTCAGACTTTCAGTATGGAAGATTATGTGATGGTCCGGATTCGTCTGGAACGGCTTCCTTCGGGAGCCGTTAAGAAACTACATACGCGCAGTGCGGGTCCTTTTCGGGTTCTAAAAGATATAAATGATAATGCTTATTTTATTGTATTACCCGAGGGTTTTGGCATCAGTCCCACCTTCAATATTTTAGTGGCTTATAATGGCCGATATTTTAACCCTGGAAATCCGCTGATAGTTGAGCCTACCCTGGACCCTGCCCCTGAGTGCCCCCCTTATCACCACTCCCAGAAATATCCCCACCATATACAGCAAAAGGCATTGATAATATTCTGGATGACGAGATTGTCTCTGGTAGACGACAGTGGAATCCGACGGTACCTGGTTCGCTGGAAAGGAAGGCCCCATTCTGAGGACGCTTGGAGTGAGCATTAGGGACCCCAGCAGATGGACCCAGACCTGCTGGAGCTATACGAGAGCCGCACCGAGCCTTACTCAACGGAGTCGAGCTCTCTCCCACCCCGGGAGAATGATGGGGACATCGAGCAGCGCCCATGGCGCGTGTACCAGCGCTAGAGGCGCCACCTGAGCCTATGGCTCTGATCAGACAGTCAGCACCATCATGGATGTTTTCATTTGTTTTTATTTTTTATTTATTTAATTTTTTTGCATTGTGTTATTTAGTCCCACCTCGACTTCCAGGGACTTTCGTTTGTTATCGCAGGCCTTTATATAGGCCTGCCCATGGATCATGTAATGGAACTGAATAATGAAATAAAATTTTGTTTCTCCACTATTGTGTTGAGTGACAACAGGGTGAGGTGTGTGAAACCCCAATCCCAAACCCTAGGCGTGTGAAACCCTAGGTGGGTACTAGGCGTGTGAAACCCTAGCCCAACCCATACCTCATCCCCTCCTCTCCCTTGCGCCCAGCCCCGCCTCCCCTTCCTTCCCCTCCGCCGGCCACCAGCCCCTGCCCCTGTCCCTGTGCAGCCGGCCCCCGATCCCACCAGCCCGTGCCCTTTCCCCCTCCCCTCCCCTCCCTTCCTTCCCTTCTTCTCGACCGGCCTGCCCCACCGGTGCCACCCCCCTTGCCCCGCGCCCCCACCACCGGCCACCACTCTCCATCCCCGCGCCTAACAGCCGATCCCCCCCCCTTTTGTCCTCTCCCCGTGATCCAACCCCAAGCCAACCTGATCCCACCCAAACCCGACCCGGTTCCTCCTGCCCCCCCTACCCATACCATCTCTCACCCGATCCCCTCACACCCCTTTCGGTGTCGCACCTCCGGCACCCTCGGCATGCGTACAGGGCCGGACCTGATGGGGATCACGGTATGACCCCGGACACGGACGGATACCTCGACATCAACTCCCCCTTCCTCGGACGAAGGAGAGAGCGTGGAGGAGCGCGTGGCTTGTGACGTTGGCGTTCCCGCACCACCATCACTTCCCCAGTACGGACTTCCCTACCGGCAAACGTGGAGGAGCGCGTGGCTTGTGACGTTGGCGTTCCCGCAACGCCATCACTTCCCCAGTAAGGACTTCCCAACCGGCAAGGTACCTCTATGTTCCATCAGTCAAATCTCCAGTTTATTATCTGTGCCGACTGCTGTCCATCTTCGTGAGGTTGTGCGTCCCTACCTGCCTGTTAAGTTCATTAGCATTTGATATTGCGGGACGGACTCTTGCCGTTTAATTTAAGCATTATTCATTGTAATTCTTAGAACTGATATCGAACTGCCTGATACGAGTAGTTTCTCTAAAAACCCATCATTCCCTGCTGACGGCTTGAGTAAAACTTCCTACCTGAAACTCTTAATTCATAGCGAAACACTGCTAGTACAATTAGACTACTGATTTCCTGTCCACCTACATTTGTTTCGCATCACATCATCATTATGATATATAGTTTATATATACCTATATAGGAAAACTACAAGTTTCTAATTCGGGTTGTCAAGCCAGCCCGTCGGTCCTCATTTGGGGATAGGATACAGCTCGTGGTGGCGGCCCAGGACCAGCCCACGGTGTCCCCGAATTGGGACTGGCCGTTGACCAGGTTGGGCCCCGGGCTGATTATACTCTCCTAACTCCTAAGTCACCATAGGTTGCTCACAAGGTCTACATCATATAAATCTTTGTTTGTTTGCGAGAATGAGTAATTGTCAAAGTAAATTTCTAGAAATTGTAATTTTAGTTTCATTTGTTTGGTTGTCGGGAAGTGAAAGGTGAAAGCTAAAGTTACTTCCCGTTTCAATTGTTTGATAGAGGAAAGTATATGTAGAAACTTTCAGAGAGAGCCCTGGGACGGAGGAGACAACCCGAGACCCATCGTGACACATGCATGCGCAAGCGCGCACACATAGGCGGAGGAAGTGATTGATGAGACGCAAGCAGTGGGAAGACAGGGAACCCCTTCTCCTTATATGTAAAGCGGTTGAGAGAAAACCTCATGCAGACACATAAATTACTCTGGCTGCAATCCAAAGCAGTCGAGAAAGCCTAACCTGAGAAAAAATAGAGATTGTGGCAAACAAGGAAGCCTCATGCAAGAATCCTCATGACGGGTTGAATCCTTTCTCCATGGGAAAGTAAAAAATAAAAGCAAGAAGCTAGAAGCAATTAGCATAAAAGAATAGAAAGTGGTAACTTCTCGTTTGTAAGGAAACACCACTTACCACATAATTTGCAAAGCGAAAGAGTCAACTTCCTAAACTTGGGTTAGTTTCAAGAATCCAAACAATTGGAAGTAAAAATGGAGATTGTTCCACCCAACACTTTCCAGCAACCCACCAGAGCATGAGTGAGAGATATTCCTTACTAGTGTTATCTTTTGTAAGTCAATCAACTGTGAATCAGGCTAATCAGCAATCAATATGTTGAAGTATGTTGATTTTCAATGCCTTTCTAAACATCTAAATATGTTGAAGTACACGGTGAAGCCCTCAGCCTGCTAACATGTTTGCATTCTTAATCAAGTACTTTGGCCTCATTATGAATTTTGTTCACCCACTTATGTGAATCTCAAAAACCAGCGGAGTAGCAAAATATGACAAAATCTGAAGTTTCCAGTTAAGTTCCTTAAAACTCAACTTTAGTACCCCAGTAGTCCAAATGCTTTACTATTAGATTCCCAAAAGAAACCTTTCTCCTCACTTTATAGATGGAATCCCTAACTGACCTGGATTTGTGAAAAAAACATAAACTCAAGTTGACTATATTGCTGACACTTTTCCTTTTATACGCCGTAATGAAACTTAAGTGAAAGAAGCATAACTAATCCTGTAGAGTATAGATTTCTGAGTTTTCACATTCAGTTACCTACTTTTAATCATTTTGCATCATCCCCATTAAGAGTAACATATCACCAATTCTGAGCAATAAATCAATGTATAATTATAAATAAGTCATATTCTAATTATTTGGGCTAATGTTTATGAATCCTCATTCATATTTAATTCTCCTAGGTGTCACCACCGATGTTGATGTAAACCTTTTAGAAATTCTTCCTAATTCAATCTAAGTCGCATATTTTAGGTCTTGCCCTCATCTTTTCAGGCCTGTCAGAATAAAAAGGAGTTTTCTCGTTTTTCTCCAAGTTGACAAGTATAAAGAATATTGGACTATTGTGTTAAGGTTGCTTCGATGTTTGTTTTTATGTGGAACTCGCGTTGCTCAACCCCATAGGAGTAATGTGCAAAGCTTTAGACTCCCAACATTTAGAAGTCTACCACTAGCAGCTTACGTTCAAGTAACAATTACCTTAAACTTCAAGTAAAGATAGTAATGTTCTTGACAATTTTATAATTCTGAATATTGCTTAAATGATTGAAAAAAGAAATGTCAACCGACAGCATATATGATGATTAACTGTTAGTAAAGGCCACATCTAAGAAGCACGGATACGGATACGGGTACGATACGATACGGGTACGGAAATACGGCAAATCTTAAAAAAGTAGGATACGGGTACGGCTAAGGATACGTCAATAAATTATTATTTTTTAAATATAAATTTTAAATAAAATACTAAATTATTAATTTATAGAACTATTAATTGATAGAATGCATCATAAAGAACATATTCAATATAGAAGCACGGGTTGTTGCATATTCAATATAAACAAAATATTAATCGCTATAATTTATCATTGTTTTTTGAAAAAAAATTAATAAAATTTTCATAATTGGCTCAATATTTTATCACTGTTTTTTATCGATCTTATTGTATACCTGCAGATCTTGACGGTGGGTTAGAAAGCTTGCAAATGGGGCTGTGAGGGAAAGCGAGAGAGAGAAAGAGGGAGAGAGAGAGAGAGGGAGAGAGAGAGATATGGGGCTGTGAGGGAGAGAGACGGGTGAATGGCGGACGGCTGCAATCAGGCAGCGGACGGGTGCGGGGGGACTGTGGGCGACTGCAGTCGGGCGAAGGACGAGCGGCTAATGGCTGTAGTTGGGTGCGGACAGCGAACGGCAGACGACGGGCCCGGGCGGACGCCTGCCTCTCTGCTCTCCCTCTTTTCTCGCCCGATCCAGAAAACAGGGTAGGGTGGGGTTAAATCTTGGATAAATTACACATAGACCCCCTACAGTTTGAAAAACATATCACTTGCACCCCCTCCAGAGGGGGCATTTGTAGGGTTTTAAACATGAGGGGGTGTAAGTGATAAT
Organism: Chamaelirium japonicum; assembly: GCA_947650365.1. NCBI lineage: Eukaryota > Viridiplantae > Streptophyta > Magnoliopsida > Liliales > Melanthiaceae > Chamaelirium > Chamaelirium japonicum. Next base: position 4,681,501 of record OX393553.1, read on the forward strand.
CGGTCAAACTACAGGGGTCTTTGTGTAATTTATCCTTAAATCTTTTAGTGTGGGACAGTGGGTTTGGATTTGGGTTTGAGTTTAACGTTTAACTAAACCCAAACTCGATAACCCAAGCCTAAACCGGTCAACCGTATCCCTCCCGTATCCCGGTCGTATCCGGCCCGTATCCCTCCCGTATCCCGCCGTATCCCGGCCGTATCCCAGCCGTATCCTGGTATTTTTAAATCCAGGATATGCCTGAAACGTATCGGACACGTATCTGAGCCGTATCTGTGTCCGATATGTATCCAATACGGGTATGTCATGTATTTTGAAGTATCCGTGCTTCATAGGGCCACATTCTCATCAGGTGTTCTTTCTCTCATTTGAAATGGCTAAGAGTTATTGCACATTTTGCTTATATTCTTATGGGTAAATTACACTTTGCCCTCCTGAAGTTTAGCTCAAAAACACTTAACCCCCCATAGTTAAAAAACTACATTTTGCCCCCCTTCAATTCAGTTTTGATAAGATAAAAATTACCAAATGAGGAAATCTGAAAAAAGGGGGTATTGTGCTAACAATTTAAACTTTAGGGAGCAGTTTGGGTCAAAATAAACTACAGGGGGGTTAAGTGTTTTTGAGCGAAACTTCAAGGAGGCATAGTGTAATTTACCATATTCTTATTGCAGGCATGCTTGGAATAAAACAATAAATGACAAAAAAAGATATTCTAATGTTGGCGTCTATTGTGTGGTGATATTTGCATGTGATTATATTTTTTTGCATGTGATTATATTTGGATTGGAGAATTTACTGGTGTTCGCGATCTGTTGTTGCTAGCTCTTTACTGTGTTGATTGAAAACAGTGACTGAGGGACCTCTACCTAACTCTTTTTTCCCTTTCCCTTTTCCAGCCAGGTTCCACTTCCGATATCCATTGTAACCACTACTTTGTCCTGGATGCCCTCTTTTGGTTCATGCATAGATCTTACGTCATTACAAATTCTTTTCCATTTCCATTACGAAGTAGCAGATCTGGATTATCATATTACAGGTGTCAATCCATCTTTTATGCAATTACTCACTTCTGCAATAGATAAATATACATGTATCCAAACCAGACATAGCTAGGATACTACATACCTGAAGAAGTCCCATCCTGTCTTGTATAGATGTCTGAGTTCTCCCCATACGCCAAAAGACTGAACCAAAGATGATAGCCGACGCAACAGACATTCTTGTCCGAACTTTGTTTGTAGGCCCATCACGGGAAGCCTAAGCATAGCAGATCCATGGAAGTCAGTATTGGTTGAAATGGACACAAAGGAGAATATAAATGAAATCTAAAATCAATTTAAACTGCACTATGAGGAGAAACTCTTGATCATGAAAAAAAATTCAGTAGGTTTCATCATCAAGTCATAAAAGGTGGCAGACAGCAATCGTGACAGCATAAATAAACTTTATTCTCAGGAATTCATTTATCGGGCTTTGTTTTTCTTCATAGGATCTATTTTTGTAGTGATTTAAATAATATTCAAATATGATATTGATCCAGGCTGCGATTACCTGGTAATGCTACATGTAGACGATAACATGAGGAACTTACAATATCAGCGAAATTTTAAAGTGTGTTTTTGGAAACAAAAGTCAGCTCATTATCTTAGGCATTTGTTTATTTCCCTTGTTTTTGAGATACGTAGTGAGGGCAATTCTGTAGTTTTCAATAAAGAGCTTTGGGATTTAAGTATAATCCGACCAATCATATTAGGGATCCAAGAAAGTGAACCATATTAGGGATTCTGCAACCGAGGTGAATTCGTTCCCATTCCAAATTCCTTTCAGCTTGTCCTAGCAATAATATATGTTCTAGAATAAATGTTTGAACCCTATTTGTTTCTGGTTTTGTTAGGAGCCCAATATTGCTGTTACAAAGAGAGAGGGAGAGAGAGACTAGGGTTTGGGGAGAAAACTCTTTGTATTGATTCGTGATATTACATAAGATTACCTCTCTTTATATAAGGAGAGAACGCACATCATTACAATACCACAACTAAGGTGGGACTAATAGTAACTCTATATCTAATACCCCCCGTCAAATTGATGTAAGGTATAAACCGACATCAGTTTGCTTAATAAAAGAAAGGGAAAAAAAAACATCAAATATCCCAATTTTATGCTGTAAAGTAAAGATACTATCAGGGCGACCTACAATCAAGTCGTCCTGGAAACCCAATTGACCTGCAAGCAGGACAATCGGAGGAACCCGGCCAACTTGTAAGCAGGTCAATCGGGGAACTGATAATGATCACTAAGGATCGGAGCGGAGGAAACCAGCGGTGATGGAAGCCGGCAATGAAGGATGTCGAAAGGGGAGAGATTGCCTTAAGAAAAAAAAGAGTGGATGCGTAAGACCTCATAAGAGACAAGCACTCGGCCGAAGCAAGCACATGGCACCTCCTAGAAGAACTCAATCATCACAGACAAGGGAGAGAAAATAGAGCCGTAACTCCAATAGGGTCGCACAACCTGGAAGATAGAGGATCCGAGTGTCGGCACAAGTATGATCGGAGAGAGGAGATCAGAGAGCCCATGCGACTAGGAAAAGATAAGACAATGGCCAAGGAAAGAACGTAGGAGGGAGAGAAGCTTGATCGGAGGGAGAGAGAGAGATGATCTCGACCGGCAGATAGCAGGGTGTAGATGGGCAAGTCGGCGTAGTGCATGATGCAGGTGGGCCAGCAAAGTGCAGAGCACAGCCGGTCGGTCCAACAGAGCGCAGGCAGACGGACCGGTAGAGCGCAGGGCGTAAAACATGAGTGCAGGCGCAGGCGGACCGGTAGAATGCAAGGGTGTAGGTCGCAGGTGTCGACAGAGTGCAAGACACAGGCGGCCGAACAGGAAGAGCGCCGACAGAGCGCAGGGTGCAAGTTGATCGACAGAGTGCATGGTACAGGCGGACTTGTAGAGTGCAGGCAGAGCCGACGCGGGCACAAAGCACAATGCCAACAGGGCCGACACAGGCACGGGCAACGTCGAGACGAGCAGGGCGCAGGCGGTGATCGAATAGTACGCAGGTCGCCGGATCTGGTGCGGGCGACCGGATCTCAGGGCCGATTCTGACGAGGCAGGGGTTGATCGGCAGCGTCGAGAAGAACATAGTGCACAAGATAAAAGGACAAGGCCAACACATTGTTGTGATCTGATCGGTGGCAAGCGTAGGGCATGGGCGTTGGGCACGGGCGCAGGGTGATGATGAGTGCACAGGCGGTGCACAAGGGCAGATGTCGAAGAGCCGCAAGATCTCGAAGAACCGCAAGAACTCGAGACGGATGTGGCACGAGCGGCTTCACTGTGTTGGTTTCTACTATATGACTTTGAGGAGTCACAGATCTCGAAGAGCCGCAAGAACTCGAGATGAGTGCGGCACGGGCGGCTGTGAGCGTCGGCGCGGGCTCGAGCTGCAAGCCTGGCTGGTGCGGCCGGTAGGCACGGCAAGGAGCTTGGCAACAAGGGGATCGAGAAGGTGTTCGCTAGTAGGGAATGCACGGAGGCGTCAACAAAAGGGGGAGATGGGAACAAAGAGAGAACGCAGGGGTTCACGAGTAGGGGACGCCCGGAGGAGTCGACAACAAGGGGATACGGGAACAAGGGAAGATGACAACAATAGACATCGGCAACAAAGAGCTCGAGTAGGCGTCGGCAACAGGGGGCTCGAGCAGTTGCTGGCAATAGGGGAGACGGGATCGCACAGGGGGGAGGGGAGGTGCGCTTGGGAGATAGCACAAGAGGGGTGTAGGGGGGGAGGATCACGCAGGAATCGCACAGGGGGGAGTCGCCAGTGAAGGGAAAGGGGGTGCTTGCGAAGGGAAGGGGAGGGGAGAGGATCACACAAGGGGGGAGGTTACACAAGGGAATGGAAGGGGGGTCCACTCGGGAAGGGAAGGGGGATCACACAGGGGATAGAAGGGGGATCGCACAAGTGGGGGATGGGGCCGCACAATCGCAGAAGGGGGGCTGAGCGATCACAGGGGGTGGGAGAAGGCTGACGATATCAAGGATCGGAGGGGGGCGAGGGCTGAACGATCACAGGGATCGCGAGGAAAGGGCGCTCGGGAAATCGTGGGGGATCGCTGATGATCACAGGAGGCGGCTAACGATCGGGGGATCACAAATGAATAGGCTGTCAATTAGAATTGTGCATAGGGGAGGGAGATCGCAATCACAGGTGAATCGATCACAAGGGATCTCGTAAGGGGGCTGACGATCGGGAGATCGATCCACAAGCTAGATCTAATACACGCACGAGCAGGAGAGAGAGAGAGAGAGAGAGAGAGAGAATAAATTTACTATGCCCGGCCTCCCTGAGGTCGCTGGCGGCAACCGAGGAGGCCGAGGCCAGAGATGGATCTCCGAAACCGTAGACTGGCTCTGATACCATGTTACGAAGAGAGAAGGAGAAAGAGACTAGGATTTGGGGAGAAAAATCCTTGTATTAATTCGTGATAGTACGTAAGACTACCTTTCCTTGTATAAAGAGAGAACGCAAACCATTACAATACCACAACTAAGGTGGGACTAATAGTAACTCTATATCTAATAATTGCATGAACCTATGCCCTTGAAAATTAAATTATTTGAAACCCTTTTAAATAATTGAGGCCTTTAACATATTTATTGGGGAACCCTTGCCTTGTTCGGAGGTTCATCATACGGACGATCACCCTACCGAGATTAGATAGGTTTGCATTGCAAGTTTATAGGATTTTCTTGGCCATCTAGTGTCTATTAATCACTTGTGCTATTTCTGAAAATTATGAATGTATTGGTTGCTACTTTAAAATAATCATTCAAAGGTTTTTTTAATATTAATATCCTTAAAACATTGGGCCAAGAAATCATCTACATCCTCGTCCTGCATCACCATCAAGATAGGGTTGACTGTATGAAGGATTGACAATAATTTTCCAACCTGTTGTAACTGACGTCAACCCTCTTAAGATTGGTGTTGAAAACTTGACCAAAGGTCCAAAGTAACTTGGAAAGATGGGAGCATGCAAAGAAACCAAAAAGGCAGCTGGCGGGTAGATAGACCTATTATGTTGGCTAAGCAATTTATGCTCGTGCAACTAGGGAGTAGCAATACCATATGGATGTTTTGTAAAAAACAGTAAAGCAGGTGTATGGAGAAACATAAAGAAATATATGAAAGAAGAAAAAGTGAAAAGTGAGTGATGCTGACCTGCATCCATGCTCGTTTAAGGAGCAACCTGAAATGCCTCCACCAACCACCACTCTGTTTGACAACTTTACTACCAAACTTTGTTGGAACCTTGGAGCTCTTCCATTCCGTAATTGGGCTTACACACTGAATGGCTGGAATGCTTCCAGAGAATGCTTCAACAAGATCATCAATCCTTTTCTGGGAAGAATGCACACTTTCGGCAGAGGTATAATCAATTGAGATCAGATCGGCCAAAAATTCAGCAGGATTCACATGGTCAGGACACTGATATCTGATGAAATAGCATCAATATGCTTAATTAATTCTACTGACAGGTAACTCTGTATAGCAGAAAGAAGTAGAGTGTTCGGGCTTACAATAGTTTCTATTAATATTACTTCTGTAATTAACATATTGATAGTTAAGAAACTACAATTACAATATGCTAATAAAATGATGGGAGCAACATTTTCTAAATTATAAAAGCTTTCTAAATGCTTTTCCAATTATTACACCTATGGATATTTGAAAAACAAAATATAAGGCCAATAGACTGACTTGAGAGATGGTGAGACAGCAAAGTAAAAGGTAGTATAGACAACGATTAGATGTTTGAAGAACAAACTTGTCAAAGTGGATTTAACATGGTCACATCTATCGTTGTTGAGCAAACATGTGAACGCATCCCTGAAGTTCTGCTTATTGTAGAAAAAGACAAGAAATAATCATATTCATATAACTTCTTAAATATGAAGATAACTATACTTTAGGTGATGAGATTCGATCATTTTTAAGCAAAGATTCAATCATGATTCTATGTTATTGAGCCAGAATGTTTGTTATGCATGTAATAGGGGCCTTAAAAATGAATATTGAACAGACCTATAGGTGGCTAACTGTTAATGTATAGAGATGTAGCGGATTTCTTGTATAGTCGGGTCGGATTCATTGTGCAATAATGTACATATATATTGGGCTCAGTCCCTCAATGAAGAGACATTTCATTCTCTCCAAATCCTAGCCGTCATCTCCTAATATGGTATCAGAGCTCTAGGGTTTCTCCCGCTGTGACACGACGACGACAGCTACTCCCCCCTCTGATCCGGCCCCTCCTCCGGCACCAGCACCTTCTTCAGCCCCTCTCCCGATGTCTCCTCCGGCCTCCGGCTACTCCTCTCTCGACGTTTCCTCCAGCCCCTCAACTGCAGCCCTCCGACCTTCCTCTCCCTCACCTGCAGCCCCCCCTCTAACTCCCTCACCGGTAGCCCCCCTCTCCCTCTGGCAGCCCCCCTATCCGATCCCTCCCCCTACCTACCCTCTCCCCCACCGGTAGTTCCCCTCTCCCTCCCCCTACCCGATCCCCCCCCCCGCGACTACCCTCTCCCTCACCCGGCAACCCCCACCTTCCTCTCCCCCCCGCGACTACCCTCTCCCTCACCGGGCAACCCTACCCCCCCTTACCCGATCCCCCTACCCTATCCTCTACCCGGCAGTCCCCTTACCATCTCCCTTACCCGACAACCCCCACCTTCCTCTCCTTCACCGGCAACCCCTCTACCCGATCACCCCCCCCCCCCCCCCCGCGACACCAATCGGCCTCCCTGCCACCCCTGCGCCACTTTGCCCCCTTTCCCCTCCTACCACCATCCGCAACCCCTTGCTCCACCGACCACCCCCCTTCCCCTCCGACCACCCCTACCCCTCACCCAAACTCCGACCACCTCTCTGCCCCCCTCCATAGGCCTCCCTACAACCTCTCTCTGCTATATCAGTACCACTACTGCGGGCATACTGCCTCCCTCCTCTTATAGACCGGATCTCGCACTGGCTGTGGGTACCCCCGCTATGGACTCCTGTAGCACCTATCGGCTCCTATGCCACTTGCACTCAATGACTGCTCGTCGAGTCCCTCCGGCCCTCTGTTTTGAGGGTGTTCTCGGACCGAGTCCCTTCGCCGAGTCAGCCGGTTATGTACGTGGTCAGAGTCCCCTCTGCCATGATGGCAGCACTGCTGCTGCTGCCGGTCTCACTTCCTCGATACCTCCCTCGTCTGACTCTAATCATTTTCAGCGACTTGAGGAGCTACTTTTTCAGTACCTCGCCTTTACCAGCTCTTTAGGAGCTCACGGTCTGTCCACCACTTCTGTACTGCTGCTCTATGGATTTTCGACTCTGGTGCTTCCTGCCACCTCACTTCTGACTCTACCGTACTCACCGACTGTACCTATGCTCCTACCCATCTGGGGGTTTGCACTGCTAATGGGGGCCTCGTACCTATTTCGCAGTGTAGTTCCATCACCTCTGTCTCCGATCTCACTGGTCGCTTGACTTTGCCCCGAGTTCACTATGCTCCCTTCTTGAACATTAATTTAATATATGTTAGTTCCCTTTGTGACTCTGGCCTAACAGTTACCTTTACTTCTTTTTGCTTTGTGCAGGATCTGCGGACAGGTCAGAGGGTTGGGCTGGGTCGTCAAGCAGGGGGACTCTACCAGTTGGATCACCTTCAGGTTCCCACTTTCACTCCTTCCGTTCTGTCAGCCCTGTCTGTCACTTCTGATGCCGACCAATGGCATAGACGGTTAGGTCACATATCCAGTGATAGATTCCAAAGCGTTTTCCGTTCAGGCGCTTTGGGTCGAGTGACTTTCTCCCCCCTTTCTGTCTATATACGGGTTGTCGATTGGCAAAGCACCTACCTCATCCTTTTCTACTAGTGCTTCCCGATCCAACACTCCTTTTGATCTTATGCATTCTGATATTTGGGGCCCTACTCCAGTTGCCTCTTTTATTGGTTTCCTGTATTATATAAGCTTCATAGATGATTACTCCCGTTGTACCTAAGTCTATCTCATGCGTCGCCACTCCGAGATTCCTCACATTTACAGGATTTTCACTACTATACTCCATACCCAGTTTGGTCGACGCATTAAGATTTTTCGATCTGACTGTACCTAGAACTATCTCTCCTTTGAGATGCGTGAGATCCTTCAGATTCACGCACTCTTCACCAATAGTTGTGCCCCCACACCCATGAACAGAGTGGAGTCGCCGAGCGCAAGCATCGCCATGTCCTTGAGACATCGTGAGCTCTACTTCTGTCTGCTTCTGTTCCACATTCCATTGGGTCAAGGCTGTTCTGGCCGCCATTCACCTTATAAAAATCACTCCGTCCTCTACCCTCTCTGGTGTTACCTTGTATGAGCAACTCTCTCCATATCCCCCGACTACTCCCTTCTTCGTACCTTTGGTTGCACATGTTTCGTCCTCCCTCCCCATGAGCGCACCAAACTCTCTGCTAGGTTTGTTAGGTTTATCCAATTGGGGCTCAGTCAGGAGCACAAGGGCTATCGGTGCTACGATCCCTTGGCTCACCGAATCCGTGTCTCTCGTCACGTCTCCTTTGTTGAGGATATCCCGTACTTCTCCAATAAGTCCTGGGATCTTCCTTCACTGCCTGTGTCACCCTATACGCCTCCACTACCTCTTACCATCCCCTTCCTACCTCTGTATACTGCTCCCACGCCAATGACTATGCCTTACCCGTTGAACATCCCCTATCATCGTCAGGATCCTTCTTGTCTCTACCTCCTCCACCTCCCCCACCCCCATGTACCATGCCCCCCCTCCTCCATCTCCTCTACCATCATTACCTGTCCCTCGTGGCTATGTTCGTCGCTTTACAGTCACTTCTACCGAGTCTGTACCTACTGGTACTCCCTCGCCTACTGTTGTTCCTTCCTCTCCGGTCACGGATCCTGACCCTGTACGACGCTATCCTGCGCACGAACATCACCCTCCTGATAGATATGACTACTCTCTTGACAGATTTGACTACTCTGCTTTTACCTCTGACTCTTCTGACTCCTCTGGATACTTTGTTGTTGCTTCCTACTCTCCGTTTTACCAGGCCTTTTTTACTGCTCTCCACACCCATCGGGAGTCTCAATCGTACCGTGAGGCAGTTTTACACCTATAGTGGCGACATGCCATGACAATGGAGCTTGAGGCTTTTCAGCGGACCCAGACTTGGGATCTGGTTCCTTGTCCCTTAGGCGTGGTGCCTGTTAGCTGCAAATGGATCTTCAAGGTCAAGACTCGACCTGATGGCTCCATTAAGCGGCACAAGGCCCGCCTTATTGCTCGTGGCTTCTCCCAAGAGTATGGGATTGTCTACGAGAAGACGTTTGCTCCAGTTGCTCGGATGACTACTGTGGCGACCCTCTTAGCTGTGGCAGCTGCTTGAGGGTAGCCTCTCCATCAGATGGATGTGACCAATACATTTTTTCACAGTGACCTCTCAGAGGAGGTGTATATGGCTCCTCTACCGGTGTTTTTGTTCCTACGGGGCACGTCTGCCATCTGCGCCGAGCTATCTATGGGCTCAAACAGGACCTTCGTACCTAATTTGAGTGCTTTTGCAGTGCAGTTCTTGCCGCTGGGTTTGTAGATCGACACTCTGACTATGCCCTGGTCACCCACTCCTTTAGTCAAGGTCTTGTTGTTCTGCTTCTGTATGTGGATGATATGATTATCACCGGAAACGAGAGTGTCACCATAGCATCCTTTCAGCATCACCTCCAGAGTTAGTTTGAGATGAAAGATCTGGGCCCTCTTCGGTACTTGGCCTTGAGATTGTCCGTTCGACTCGTGGTTTGTTGGTCTCCCAGCAAAGTACATTTCCGGCATCCTTGCCGATGCTGATCTCACTGACTCTTACACTGCTGACACACCTATAGAGCTCAACTTGAAGCTCCTACCTGCAGATGGTGAGTCTCTCCGGGATATTTCCAGATATCAGAGATTGGTTGGTATGCTAGTCTATCTCACCATGACTAGACCTGACATTGCTTATGCTTTCGGCATTGTCAGTCAGTTTGTTCAGGCTCCCTGCACTGTTCACTATGCAACGGTACTCAGGATCATCCGTTATCTCCGGGTCATCATCACCCGTTCATTGCTTCTACCTTCCACCTCTACTCTAGTGCTGCGCGCCTACAACGATGCAGACTGAGCAGATGATGTTGTTATTCGTCGTTCTACCACTGGTTAGTGTGTGTTCCTTGTTGACTTTCTCATTTCTTGGCGTAAACAGAAACAGGAGTCTGTTGCTCGCTCCAGTACCGAAGCCGAATACAGGGCTATGGCTTTCAGCACTGCAGAGATTGTCTGGCGTTGTTGCCTTCTCCTCGACCTGGGAGTCGTGATATCCAAACCCACACCTCTCTTCTGTGACAACCAGAGTGCTATTTAGATTGCTAGTAACCCGGTTTTCCACGAGCGGACAAAACATATAGAGGTTAACTGTCACTATGTTTGTCTGAAGTTTTTCGCTCACACCATCTCCTTGCCATTCATTCACTCGATGGAGCAGACTGCTGACTTTCTCACTAAGTCTCTTACAGTTGATTGATTCTGACATTTTATCAGCAAACTCACGGTACATGATCCACCATGAGTTTGAGGAAGAGTGTTGATGTATAGGGATGTATTGGGTTTCCTGTATAGTCCGGTCGAGTTCATTGTATAATGATGTACATAAATATTGGGCATAGTCCCTCAATGAAGAGATATTCCATTTTCTCCAAAACCTAGCCGACATTGCCTAACACTAATAAATGGCCAACTCCTCACTAGGGGCATTTTGGCCATTCAAACACCCTATGGAAGGGCCTATCTAATTAGTTAATTAACAAATTGCAGCATGAACATATCCACCAGATGTTTTTATCAAGTATGGGTACATATATGGTTGTGTAGTAATACCCACCAGATATTTTTATCACTACAACAGATATGCTTGTAAAATATCTGGCTTGAAGATGGATATATCATATAGGCGTATCCCCTGTGTCCAGACTCCAGCCCATTATTATGAAGCAATATATGTAACTTGACTCTCTGTATTTCAGAAATTTTAAGAAGTGGGATGAATTACCTGAGCTTACAATTTTGAGAAGGAATCCAGGTGATTTCATGTTCCAATTGATTGTTTGAACAAATATATGTCCTTGCTGTCCAAAATTTCTACAGCACATTTTTATGGAATTGGGAGGGGGGGGGGGGGGGGGGGGGGGGGTTAATTTGATTAGAAAAAAAATTGCATGCAGATTTCTATGCCAAAAAGCAGAGTCCTCGTCCAAATCACAATGCATATCGAGAACAAGATTGATTTCTACAATAGAACTTAATTAAAAGACATCACCTAGAAGAATTTCTCGTAAATATTTATAAGAAATTCAGCAAGAAGATGGATCAATTCAGGTTACTATGAGATAGGAGCTTCAAAATCTGCACTTTCACTCTTGTTTGCAGAATGCAGTTGATTAGTTGAATCTATTCAATCACCAGCAGAGTAATAAGAAATTACAGTAAGACATTTCAATTGTATAGCTTAAAAAAAAGGGAAAATAAGGAAATAAAAAAGGTTCAAAATAGAAGCAAAAAAAGAGTAAGTGATGTAAACTACGTTGGGGTCATCAATTTTAGTGACTAACAATTTTATATGAAAATCAAGGCTAAGATTCATCTCCTTTATTTTCATTTTTTGTGCACTTTCTATTTTATTTTCCTTCTTGCTCTTCCCGCTAGTTGGTGTAGATCCAAAAGGATTGGCTTGCCTCAAAGTCCGGCCTTTCTCAGTGAATCTTGGAAGGAAAGCGGCCCTCTCAGAACAATTTTTCTGTTAAGTATCTTTCTCCCTCTTCTTCATCTTTTGTTCTTCTTTTCCTTAACTAGTGTATATGCATTGTTGCACATACATTTTTTTGTTGTTTATCAGTCTCGTCATTTTATATTCTTTAATTCTATGTTTTTTGCTTAAATAAATTTGTACATGGTTCTATAAATGAACATACGCCTTAATGTGGTGGTATGATCCTTTGTAGCCTTGAACATTTCATTTCAAGCCCTGAGAAGATAGCATAGCTAATTATATTTATCCCAAGTACCGAATCCTTCATCATTTATCACTATTGTCAACTTTAAAGTGTCGGGAGGTTGGCTCAATTTTGGCGAGTACGGACGGCGACAGGAGGCTTGGCACGAAGGACCTGGGAGCGCAAATAAGAGGGTTGGCACCCTGGGCACCAACTGTGCGATGCCCGGTCACTAGTAGATGCCAAGATCAAGGCCAGCCTCGGCTAGGTGCCCTAGGCGACACTTTTGGTGCCCAAGGCGAAAGTCTTGCTCCAATTGTTTTTTTTGCCTACCAGGTCATTGGAGCCCTGGGTGCCACTGGGCGCCAGGCATAAAACGTACACGGGTTGGACTTGGATCTGCACGGATTTTGGGGGCTATAGATAGGGTTTTCACCCTAGGTTTTGTAAGGAGTTGTCATTGTGTTTGACGTCTGGTTTTAAGGTCTTGCTTCGGGCGTCTCCATTGAGTTTGAGAGATGAAGAAGATCGGGGATCAAGATAGGAGATTGGTCACATTGAGATCCAGTGGAGACGTGGAAGAAAAAGAGGGTTGTATACTCCTACGTTCTAATTCCATATTGCTCCAGGGTGGTGATCGACACCCGCAGAGGTAGGGATTTCCAAACTGCATGAACAAAGTTCTTTGTCATGTGGATTATTTTTCTTTGTTATCTTTTCTCTGTGATTGCGATCATTGTCAGTGGATTCGATCATTGTCTTCGGATCGTTGGAGATCCAAAAACCCTAGATTGCTTCCGAGAGCGTGAGGCGGCAGATCGAGACCTAGTCTGAGGTATTCCGCGCTAACAACTGATATCAGAGCCAAGGCTTTGAAGGTGTTTGCGTCAAATTTATTAGAGATAGCCGAAAAGAAGACCACTATGGATAGCATGAAAATTGATCTCAAGTCTTTTGATAGGAAGACCAACTTCACGCTATGGCAGAGAAAGATGAGAAATATCGTGATACAACAAGATCTCCTCATGTGTATTATGGGAAGAGAGCAAGCATCGAATGAGACAATAGATGAAGCCTGGTCGAAAGCATATCAGAAGGTGATGAGTTCCATTGAGCTTCATCTGTCGAATGAGGTCATGTACAATTTCATGGAGGAAACATCGGCTAAAGCTACTTGGGATAAGTTGCAGTCACTGTACATGAAAAAATCCCTCTCAAACAGATTGTTTTTGAATGATAAACTATATGATTTGCGTATGGATGAAGACAGAGATCTGATAGAACACCTGAACATGTTCAATCGGTGTATTTTAGATCTTCTGCGAGTGGAGGTGAAGTATGAGGACGACGACAAGACACTGCTCTTGCTACGGTCTCTTCCACCGTCCTATAAGCTACACTTTCTATTCAGCCTTTTTACTTCCTTAATATTAATTGAAGGCTGTTCAAAGCATCTTTAGAGTCTGTAATATTATGCTCTTTCTTTTCTTGGTATCGAATCAAGTTCAAACAACTGGTTCACAAAAAAAAAAGGGGAAGCTTGACATAAGTCCTTTTTGAGAGATGACTTTTAGTTGCAGGACACGTTAATTTCGAAATATAACTCAAGTCCCTCCCAAAGAAAATATAATCTTTCTGAAGACGAATGTATACTCTTTCTGAAACGAACGTATACTCCTTCTGAAACGAATGTATACTTGTAGGGACATTAGCTCATATAGCAAAGTATGGTGTCCTGCGGCTAATATTGCAAAATAGTTAAGGACCTATACCTAATTTGCCGAAAAAAAATTCCTTGTACAAATTGGTCAAAAATTCAAAGATTGAAAAATCTTCCCAGTAAAACTAAGAGTGTATCGTAACTCGTACGATGGACATGCAACAGATTATGTTGTCAGCTGTTAAAGTATTGCAAATCATATTTAGTAAGTCTGCGCGCTTTCAAACTCAAGGATGAATTTGCTCAAGAGAGAAACGTTGCATGCTAGAGAAGCCTTAAATTTATTCGCTTATATTCTATTAGACATGTAATAATAGTATTACAAGATGAAAAAAAATTTTAAAAAAACATAGAGAACCATGGTTGCTTTAGTAATTCTCACTTGACTCCAGTTCTAAGTTTGTTGATAAAGTTTTATTATGTTTGAGGAATGGCAGATCGTATAAACAGTGGTTTTATTGATTGATAAGATCAAAGTGGTATATGGAGGGTGATAAAAAACCAAATCTCCCAAATCTCAGAAGAGGATAGCTTGAGTTTGAGAATAATGACCAGGGAGGAAAAAAAAAGGAAAAGGGAAAGTGACAAAAACAAATAGGTGTAAGGAGGCCTGGAAAGATCATTTAACCATAACTATAATCGAACTAGGATACATTTCATAGTTAGACCGTGTTTTTACTATTTCCTTTGAACGAACAGCAACTAACCACCCAAGCCAAATATGGCAGAATCCCTTCTCTCATCTTTCTTTATCCATATAGGTGTTTTTTGTCATATTCCATCAATAACTACTCGTTGCTGAACAATTCATTTTTTTTCTTTTAGTCCCACAATTAAGCCCCTAGATGTTCTCAATAAACAATTAAACATAGAAGAGCTCATGCAAAACAATAAACTAACTATAATTTCTGGGAACAAGGCAGCGATTGAAGAGGTGGTTAATGGCCTAGTCCCGATAACAAAATGCTTGCTTGCTAGATGTCAAACCCTACTTATCAGGTCTCTATCAGAAAGAAAAATTGTCAGCATAACAAGAAGTCTCTTATATTATGAGATTTTGTATCTCCAGTATTGTTATTTTAGTGTTTATACAAGAAAAGTAGTTCTAGAAACTCATTTTTGAATGAATCTTCGATTGCTTTTGGCACGTGTTAGGCTAAACACTATTTTCTCATGCACCTTCATATGTCTTTCAATCTCCTTTCATGTAACATGAGAATTTCTGGTCCTTCTCTCTCCAACATCACACGGCAGAGCCATAATTTTCTATTCTCTCTTGACCCCTTGGTAATGCATTTTGAGGTCATCAAAGTCACCCAAAAGAGTACTAGGACATCCTCCCCTTTTTCCAGCATACAGTCACAAGAACGAACTAGCAATTTTCCTTGCCTAATGATCTTATAAATTTCAAAGACATTACT
This sequence comes from Chamaelirium japonicum, assembly GCA_947650365.1. NCBI lineage: Eukaryota > Viridiplantae > Streptophyta > Magnoliopsida > Liliales > Melanthiaceae > Chamaelirium > Chamaelirium japonicum. The sequence continues at coordinate 4,696,729 of OX393553.1, forward strand.
GAGGTACAAAAATTGACACTCCATTTGAGAATAAAAAAATTTGCAAAACACTTAGGAAGGAGAGGATGAAAAACTTCTAGAAGTAACTTAATCTTCAAAATAAATATGGTAGGGCCTAAGGAATTACCCAAATTTAGCAAAATACGCCAATGGTTCATCTTTTGCAGGACCCATGTAAACAACCGCCCCATCTGATAACAACACAATGTCATCAAATTTACTATATACTGAACCTCTAGGCTGGTGTATAGAGCAGATCACAGTATGTCCATCATGTGCAAGCTGTCGAAGAGTTTCCATAACCTTCTCTGCCTGGAAAGCATCAAGACCTGTATGCATCACAAGCATGATAACCCTAGTAAGAACAGATCCATTATGTTTTACAGGCTGGGAAACTGAACAAACAGTACGACCCTAAGCTTGTGAGATCACATCAGAAATTTAACTGTCCCATTGGGATTGGGCAATAAAAGAAGATATCAGATTGTGATTTGGTGCCTTATTGAGTATAAATATTCAAAACGCCGATCACTAAAATTACTCTATGAATTTTGAGGATGCAGTAAGCTCATATAATCCATGGTATGGAAGCATCAGTTCATCCATTATAACATTTTTAAAACTTAAATGCAGTTGCCTATGCATTTACATTCAGCTAGCTGTGTTTGCAAATGAACTGATAAATAGCTACTGATTGAAAGATCAACTATATATCTCAAGGAACATCAGAAAAGTAAATGAATATTGAAGGTTAGTGTAAGAGGTTTCTACTATATAATCCTACAAAAGCACAAAACTAAAAACAAACAAAAACCATAACCATTAAGTCATGCCCCATCTACTTGGCGACGTTGGCGTCGGCTTTATGAATCCTGCTTCACCATTCATTTCTATCTAGGGCTATATCTGTTGTCAATGAAAGTTTTTCCATGTCTTTTCTAACAACTTCCATCAATGTTATTCTAGGTCTTCCCCTCCTCACTGGACCTTCCACACTAATTTGGGACTCTCTCCTTATCGGGGCCGCCTCTGATCTACGTTGTACATGCCCAAACAATCTTAATATTTCTTCATTATCTTGTCCTCAATTGGTGCCACTCCAACACTTTCTCTAATACACTCATTCGTTACTCTATCCATCCTAGATTTTTCCACACATCCACCTCAACATCCTTGTCTCTGCCACGCTCATCTTATGAACTTGAGCTCTCTTTAAGGGCCGACATTTTGAACCATATAACATTTCGGGTCTTATTGTTGTCACGTAAAATTTACCCTTAAGTCTTAAAGGCATGCGTCAATCACATAGCACTCCCGAGGCCCCTCTCCACTTCATCCAACCAATTCTAATCCTATTGGATATAAAGTCATGTGTCGAGAGATAAGAATATGTCAAGCAGAAGGTCATAACAACACCATCCCTTATGCTCAAAGTTGTACCCTAAGAAGACACACTTGGCAGACCGAGGAGAAAGCTTTGTACGTTCTCCATATAGAAGCAGGACAAAACCGGTACAACCAAAATTCTGTAGAACTCTATAATTGGACATATTGGAATAAAGTATCTGAAACAGTGACTAGCCAGAGAGAAGCAGAGAATGAATCTGATTAATCGGATAGACATAGGTAAGGACAGTCTCAGCCCAGAACTGTTGAGGGATTGATTTAGAAAACAAAAGATACCGAGCTGTCTCTAGAATATAACGATGCTTCCTCCCAGCTACCCCATTTTGACCAAGTGTGTATGGACATGAATGCTGGGTTAGGGTCCCCTGAGAGAAAAACACATCAGAAAGTCGAAGAAAAGATAATCATGAGCACCATCAAGACGAAAAATCTTAACCCTCTTTACAGCCTAGGAGTGGACCATACTAGTGAAGTCACGATAAACCTGAAACACCAAATCTACGGTATACAAGGTAACCCAAGTAAAACGGGAAAAATCATCAACAAAGCTCGCATAATAGTGAAACCCAAAATAGACATAATTAGGGCAAGGCCTCATATATCAAAATGCACTAAACTAAAGATACAAGATGACACAGAATCACTGAAAGGAAATGTCATAGCAGAATGTTTAGCCAATCTACAACTCACACACGAAGGAGTAAAAGGGATATCACAAAAATGTCCCAACTGAAACATGCTCCTGAGTCGGGCAGCTGAAAGGTGTCCAAGGCAATGGTGTCAAAGGTTGGAAGTCGCACAAGTAGTAGCAGAAATGATGGAAGCGGAGGGAACATGCAGGTGCTCCAAGTGATATAGCCGCCTAGTCCCAATCCTCCGGCCGGTACGAGGGTCCTGCATGGTTGCACCAAACAAGAAGAGGAATAGAAAGTGGTGGTTAAGCCTAATTAACAAGCCGACTAACAAAAATAAGATTCATCGACAATTTAGGCGCAAGAAACACATCAGACAGTGCAAGACGACCATAAGGGTCAGAAAAGGTGGTGATGGACCCCTGGCAAGAGAGATGGGAGGGGAGATCCATCAACAGTGTGAGGCTAGACCTCAGTGGGAACACTACACAATCAATAAGAGCGGAAGTAACGAAAGTTAAGTGGGGACTGGTTCCCACATCCATGATCCACACGATAGAGACAGTACCAGTAGAGGCAAACATAACTGAAGTGTCACTCGACAGAATCTGAGTGCTCGTTGAATCTGTTGTAATTGATCTAGCTATGAAAACTTTGAAGTGGTAGCAGGCGACGTGGCAATTGACAAAATAGTGGCAGACAGACAGCAGTAGGTCGTAGTGGTCGACCAGACCTCCCGACAAGCTTGTAGCAAGTACCGCGGTAGGAGCAAGAGGGGTGTGTGGCAACACCACCAACAGACCATATGTTTCATGTAGAAAGCCGATCTACGACATGCCCTCATCTCCTCCACGAAGAGTCTAGTTGGCGAGACGATAAGTGGCAGCTAGAACAGAGTCAGGGAGTCGGGCACGATGTGACGCTAGAGTACCCAAACATATCTCCTTTGCAAACAGCTTAGACAAGGAAGGATCCAAATTCGAAATTGGGTTTCTATTAAGTAGTTGTTCCAGTATCGGCTCGAACTCAGGACGCAGACGAATCGGAAACTAGTACAAGTGTTGACGCACCCTGTAGTGCCGGTGAGCAGCAACAGACTCAGGGTGGTAGGTAGGTTCCATGATAGCAAGTTTGCATCAAACAATAAACATCAAAGTGAAGAACTCCTGAATGGTGATTAGAATGAGCCAAGGCTTCAGACTCCAGAAGCAACTGATACTCACGAGTCACGAGTTCCTCCAAAATGAACGAACATTCAGATACAGCCACTCTTACGAGAGGTCTCAAACTGAAGGGTCTCCAAGCGGAGATCGTGAGAGGCAACACCACCAATGCATGCAAATATAACCTTATCTATACGAGACCACTTTGCAGCCAAAGGAGAGGTAGGTCGGGTGTCAGAAGACGTCGAGCTAGTGCTGGTAGAAATCTCAAAGGATAACGGGGTCGATCTTGAGCCATTAGCATACCCGCACAAGTAAAAAGCCGCAAGATTCATCCGGAGGGTGGATGGATGACCATAGTAAAAAATGTGACGATTAGGTGAGCTAGACATCCAAAATGGGAAGCGTGATCGGAGCTCCCATGTTGGTCGTCATCTAAGCTCGAAAAGTGCAGAAGCTTGCTTCCTATTTGAATGGACAAGAAGAGTTAGCGACAATAATACTTAAGTGTTACAATATTTCAGTCCAAATGTATTGTTTTTCAGCCCAAAAGTAGTTAGGAAACAGTTCAAGTACCCACTGTATCTTCAGCCATACATAATATTTGTAAATAGCTCAAGGTATAGTACCATGCTGCAGTAGCTAGGGGTGTAAAAAAAGCCCACTGGCCCGAGCCCAACCCGACCCGGTCAACGGCCCTGCTCAGCCCGAAAAATGCATGGGCCTAGCTCGATCGGACCGCCACCTTGAGCCCGCAACCCAGCCCGGCCCGAAAGGAAGCCTGTGAGCCCAACTCGAAAGCCCAATCCAAATACTATAGTTTTGGACCTTTTGGTGTATATATATATATATATATATATATATATATATATATATATAAAATGTACATGTATATATAAAATGTACATGTTGTTCATTAATAATAACTAGTGCAGTGGTTTGACTATGCTATAAACTTTGTGAGGTCTTGAGTTCGAACACACAAAAAAAAAAATTAAAAACCATACAGTTCTTAGTCTAAACCCGACCCGACACGAAATTCTTAATATATATATACATGGGCCGGGGACGGGCTCATACCCTTGGTCCAATGCCCAGCCCGGCCTGGCCAGACGAGCCCAACGGGCCTTCCCGTGCTTAGGATCTCTAGGCCCGACCCGGCCCAACCCGAGGTATAATAGGCTCGGCCCGACCCGGCCCGTTTTACACCCCTAGCAGTAGCCCACAAACCTAATTGGAAAACAAACTGAAATGCACAATGAAAGGCCCAAATGTCATGTGTGTGGTAAAAAAAGCCCAAATGTGTGTAATGGGTGTTGGGGGCAAATAGAATGAACCAGCTGAAATAAATGTTGTGGCTAAATGAAAACAGAAATGAACCGGTTGCTAATGTTGTGACTAACTGAACCGGGGAAACAAATTAAACAGCAGGGCTGGAGCTAAATACTATTGAACCTGAAAATAAATAAATAAATCAGCTGAACCGGAATGTTGCAGCTCACTGAATTGGGCTCAAACAAAACTTAATCGGCACGATTGTAGTTAATCGGAGATCCGTAAAACTCAAATCGAAGCTCCGCTTAACAACTAAAACCAAAAAAACAAAGTGGATTACTAACCCGACCTGAGATCAATCATCTTCCTCATAAACCTTAATAGGGATAAGAGTCACAGCCATCGCACGACGAGGATGAGGATGCAGAGCAGAATAAGTTCTGATCCAGTGAACGGATCGTAGAATAACAGCGAAAAGAAAAAGATGTCGATTCCCCTCTTTTTTTTCTCCTCAGAGCTGAAGTCTCACTGAACCAAAGACAAGCCAACTGAACAGCCGAAACCGAAGATAGAGATGCTGGAGCAGGGTATTGACAAGCTCGGATGTGTGGATTTCCTCGTCGGTGATCCTTCATAGGTTGACAATGAGCACAGATCTGACGATGAGGCTTCGAATCCAACTGTCGTCGATTGATGAAGCTTCAACGATGCCAAGATGATGTCGTCATTGATTGAAGGAAGCTCACAAACAAGGAAGAAGAGCTTATAGATCCGATAGCAGGATAGCACTAGAAGGAGGTAGGAGAGATAGAGATTGGGTGTGAATAATGATACACTCAAAAAGGGTAATGGCCCTATATAGGTTGTACATGAGATGTAGTCAACCAAGGTGGACGTACCCCAGGGAATGGACTAACCTAAGTTGACCTGTTTGGGTGGGAATTTGATGGGATCTGAGTACACCTAGAGCACAGGTGATGAGTTTTAACCGTTGGATCGTCCAGATTGTGTGTTTCGACTTTGGATATTCCCGAAGATGACTATCTACCGTTAGATTGCCAGATAAAGGCTTTGCATCGAAGGAGTTGTCGAATCTAATTCTAAGGGCGCCGAGAGATTCAGAGCAGTAGATTTACATAGAGAAATATCCTTTTTATTTTATTAGTATTTATTTTTAGTTATTTGAGCAGTTATTTAGAATATTTGTCCTTTTACATGTGTCAAAACCCAACTTATAAGGGTGGCTTGAGTTATTAGATGTCCTAGGCCTTTACTTTGTTGGTACACAAGTCCTATGAATTTTTGTATGGCTTGGATGCTATAAAGGCCCCAAAGCCCTCTCTTTTGAGATAATGTTTTGATTAATGAAAAGCTTTGTTTTGGCAATTGTTTCTCCTTTGTATGATTCAAAGAGTCCTCTGAGTGATTCCGTTGAACCGAAGCGAGTCTGGAGAGGTGCAAGGCATCATCTATCATCATCATCGACTATTCTTTTCCCTTCTCATCACGCTCATCATCTCCGCCAAGAATACCTCGCAAACCATTAACCTGCATTATCATCCAACATTACAACCCTAGGAATTATCACAGCTGAACCTGAAACCTCGGCGCAAACCTATCAAATCACCTTCAAATTCTACGGAACCAAGTTCCCTAGCTTCCCACATCTTCCCTCCATTACCCTACACATAAGGCCCCAAAAGTAAGAGCTAAATTGAACCCCAATTGAAGCCAAAACTCAATTATGGAAATACAGTTCAGATTTTGAAAAACCTTTGAAAACCCTAGATTAGTCCGAATCCAAAAAAATCCAGACCACATATCACTCATCCCTAGACCTATAACCCCACAAAATTTCATCGCAATCTGATCATTGCAACTTAGATCAAAACCCTACTTTCCTCGTTGCTTCCCTGAAAATCTGCACCTTCCCAAACCCAATATTTCCACCTACAGTTATAATTCACACTTTTACAGGACCCCCTAATACGTCCTTCATCAAAATTATAAATCCTTTCTCCTTTCATTTCTATGATGGTGTCCTTATTGTCAATACAAGAATTTTAGAGTCCTTTTCTTCCAACTCCAATCCATGTTATCTTATATCTGCTTTCTACTTTCAAGACCCTTATGCACACATTGGAGACCCTGTAGTCCCAAGGTCTCCTTAGATAATTGCACATGTAACCCATTTGAATCATGTATCCAAGATTTATCCTAGACTTGTGTAACTCCTGGCATTTCTTTTAACGAATGCATTCTAACCATAATCTTTTAACAAATGCATTATATGTATGAGAAACTCATTAAACAAATTTTAGATCATTTTTTGCAGTACGGACGAACATGCCTGTTCATATGCCATAAGAACAAGTGTTATCTCCTCTTCATTACTTTTTCTCTACGTCCCATATTCAGCACTTGGTGGTCTCCTTGCCTTTAATTACATTATTGCCCTCTTGTTGAAAAGACACAGCTAAAAGAGAAGTGTATGAGCATAGAGCTTTGATGGATTTAAGCATTGGCTGAGAAAACGTTTAGTATGTCTCCATTTTATAATGATTGCTATTTATTATTGTTATTAAGTATAATACAATAGTCATGCTTCATTTTAGAACATTAAAAATCAAGCAAAAAAAGACGGTTCACAAATGTGAACATAGTGAAAAGCATGTAAGAATCCTTATAGATGTGGCACAAGATCATGAAACTAAGGATCGTATGCATCATCTACATAAAAGCAATGTTAATCATATTGCAAAGCCCTTGACATCCATGGCTAGGTAAGTGTACTGAGAGTGTCATTAATTGGGGATAATGTATTATGCAGATGATGACCACCCTTGTGTCAGAATCTAATTATAAACAACATCACCAAGGACCATTGCCATATTCAGATCATGATTGAGTCTATTCCTTCAGAAGTGCAGCAGAGTTCTGTTTTAAGCATAGTAAAGCATATAATATAGATACATATTTGTATTGAAGATTTACAAATTCATGCTCTCTTCATTTCAATACTGTGACAAGTGTTGAACTTTCAAGGTATATACATATATGGCCGATTCACTAAATAATACAAGTAAAATGTCAATGAACTATTCAGAAGAGACCAAAAATGATAATTCTGATCATACGGCAGTAGTACCAGTTGTGGGTTCATCTGCAAATATGACAGATGGACTGGCAATAAGTTCACATGCAAGTGAAAGACGCTTCTTTTCACCACCACTAATTCCACGGACTTTCGCATCACCAACAATGGAATCAGCACATGTGACCTTTTGAGAAAGTGAGAAATCAATCAGGACGATGAAAGCATAATTCCATCTACCTTGTAAGCATAGTATGCAAGCAAGAAAGAATAGATCATAAGCTATTATGACTTACACAAGAACACTGCACACTTAAATAAAACAGATATCTTACGACGTTATTGAGTAGTTCCGTCATTTAATATCAGGAAGATAAATTAAAAAAAAAATAAAAATTCTTAGCAACTTGATGAGTTCCTCACGCAAGTATTTAAAGAAAGGACTCGGAAAATCATGGTCCAGAAAAGCATATGTGGCATGAATTCTATTTAAGTTTTAAAAAGGAAGAAGATTATGCAAATGATAGGAAAAACTTAGTTAATATGTTGGCTAATCATGTAACATTGTCATCTCGCGTTTTTTACCGACCATCCTTTTTCCAGAAAAGCGTTGATAGACCTTTTCAATTACAAAATGTTTTGGCTCTGAAACCTAATTTAGTTTGGCTCGAGTTCAAAATATTGGTCGAATGTTGAATTTTAAACTCAAGCAACATTTTGAATTTTTTAAAAGCTGTAATATCATACTTACCAAGCCCATTCTGAACAAAAGCTTGCTCACATACTCATTCCTCTTCTCTCCCGACCACGTGTCGGGAAGCTGGAGCTCAGCAGCAAGCGAGAGTGTTTCCCACACAGTCAGCTGTGAGAAGAAGAGGTCCTCCTGCCGCACATAAGCAATCCTGCGGACCCAAAACTTTTCTTTAGGAAAAGAAGAAGTACACGATCAATTCACCAACATAAAACACCATTTAGAACAGCTTGTCATTCTACTACAACCCGATTCAATAGGGAACTTACTTATAACCTCCGCTGGACCTAGGCCGCCCATTGAAATCCAAATGTCCCAAAAGGCGTAACCGGGGTGACGAAGCGAGCTGTCCGGCAAGCACATTGAGCAATGTGGTCTTCCCCGACCCAGATGGCCCCATGATCGCAAGCAGCCTTCCCGATTTTGCCTCCCCACTCACATTTGTAAGCAGAAATCTCACCTGAATACATGTGACATAAAATTTAAGTTCAAAACATATTTACACAACTCTCCAAGCAGAAAAAACTTCAGATTTCTGTCAGTGTTTTTTCCAGAATTATTTGTGATTTTTTAGATAGATCGGTGGTTTTCAGAATTATTCAGTGAACAAGTGAATCCGAAGACTAAGCACCGGTTTAATCGGCAGACACTTAATGCACCAAAATTTTTTGACCGAAATTCGAAGAACTTTGCGAATCTTCGTATTTAGCTTAAATTGGGGACTCAAGATATATATATATATATATATATATATATATATATATATATATATATATATATATATATATATATATATATAGGGTCATGATCCGTAGCCAACATCGGTGCCAACACATCAATAGAGGTTCGTAGAGGTTTCAAAATTTGCTGAAATTTGGTGAGAAAGATGGCCTTCCTATAGATAGCATATCCACAAAAAATTAGGGCATTCTAAAACTTCTAGGTGTGTCAAATGATCATCTTTAAATTAACGGTTAACATGGACAGTAGATAATGCTCTCCACATTTGACGCACCTAGAAATTTTAATTTTAGAATATTCTAATTTTTTGTATACTTGCTATCTATTGGAAGGTGATAAAGCTCTCTATTGGAAGGTCGATAAAGCTCTCCACATTTGACGCAACTATATATATATATATATATATATATATATATATATATATATATAGAGGAATGGGATCCTGCCTATCAAAGCAAGAAAAAACCCTGCTTTGATTCATTGTTTGACCATCCTAGAAGTTTTGGAATTTGATGAAATTTGGTGAGGGTGTTGTCTAGGGTAAGATCATCATCCTCACAAATTTTCATCAAATTCCAAAACTTCTAAGTGGGTCAAATGGTCGAAGCAAAATCTGCATTTTTGCAGATTTTGCTTCGACCATTTGACCCTCTTAGAAGTTTTGGAATTTGATGAAAATTTGTGAGGATGATGATCTTACCCTAGACAACACCCTCACCAAATTTCATCAAATTCCAAAACTTCTAGGATGGTCAAACAATGAATCAAAGCAAGGTTTTTTCCTGCTTTGATAGGCAGGATCCCATTCCTCATATATATATATATATATATATATATATATATATATATATAGAGAGAGAGAGAGAGAGAGGAATGGGATCCTGCCTATCAAAGCAGGTTTTTTCCTGCTTTGATTCATTGTTTGACCATCCTAGAAGTTTTGGAATTTGATGAAATTTGGTGAGGGTTTTGTCTAGGGTAAGATGATCATCCTCACAAATTTTCATCAAATTCCAAAACTTCTAAGAGGGTCAAATGGTCGAAGCAAAATCTGCAGATTTTAACGGTGACTGCAGATTTTGCAGATTTTGCTTCGACCATTTGACCCTCTTAGAAGTTTTGGAATTTGATGAAAATTTGTGAGGATGATCATCTTACCCTAGACAACACCCTCACCAAATTTCATCAAATTCCAAAACTTCTAGGATGGTCAAACAATGAATCAAAGTAGGAAAAAACCCTGCTTTGATAGGCAGGATCCCATTCCTCATATATATATATATATATATATATATATATATATATATATATATATATATATATATATATATATATATATATATATATAGGATTAGGATCAACAGCCAACACTTTTGGTGCCAACACATCAAAAGAGGTTCATAGAGGTTTTTAAATTTGCTGAAATTTAGTGAGGATGATGACCTTCAAATAGATAGTAAGTCCAAAAAAATTTATAATATTCTAAAATTTCTAGGTGCGCCAAATATGAAGAGCTTTATCCACCGTCCATGTTAATTGTTAATTTGAAGATGATCATTTGACACACCTAGAAGTTTTAGAATGTTCTAATTTTTTGTGGGCATGCTATCTATAGGAAGGTGATCATCCTTACCAAATTTCAGCAAATTTTAAAACCTCTATGACCCTCTATGCATGTGTTGGCACCGATGTTGGCACCATATTAGTTGGTTGCGGATCCTGACCTATATATATATATATATATATATATATATATATATATATATATATATATATATATATATATATATATAGGGGAGGGATACTCTTACTCATATAGTTACCTATGATCCGAGCCGTCCATTAGATCCCAACGTACGGTTCAAATTAGATGGGGAGTTAAAGCAATGGTGTCCGCATTAAATGTCCATATTAAAAGCAAGCATTTAAAGCGGACACCATTGCTTTAACTCCCCATCTAATCTGAACCGTACGTCGGGATCTAATGGACGGCCGAATCATAGGTAACTATATGAGTAAGACGCCAAGAGTAAGAGTATCCCTCCCCATATATATATATATATATATATATATATATATATATATAGAGAGAGAGAGAGAGAGAGAATACGGGGTATGAGCTGACAGCCCATTTGCTGAAATGGGCTGTCAGCAGGAGCCGTCCGATTGGATGATCACCACCGTTCAAAAAAAAAAAAAAAAACCAACTGCTGTTACAACCCTTTCTCTCTCTCTCTCTCACGAGCTCGAGCAGCAGCCTCTGTTAAAACCCCTAGACCAGGACCACCGGCGAGCCCCGACCCCTCCGGCGGCCTCCGTCCCCACCCGGCGGACATCCGACGAGCCCCCGGCGGACATCCGACAGACACCCGGCGGATACCCGACCCCCCGGCGGACCACCGGCGAGCCACGACCCCCTCCGGCGACGCTGTCCCCCTCCGGCAGCCCTCCGACGCCCTCCGACAGCCACCCCGGCGCCGGGGTGGCTGTCGGAGGGTGTCGGAGGGCTGCCGGAGGGGGACAGGGTCGCCGGAGGGGGTCGGGGCTCGCCGGTGGTCCGCCGGGGTGTTTGTCGGGATGTCGCCGGGGGTCGGGTGTCCGCCGGGATGCTGCCGGGTGGGGACGGAGGTCGCCGGAGGGGTCGGGGGTCGCCGGAGGGCTGCCGGGTCGGTGAGGGGGCTGGAGGGGTACGGTGGTTTTAACAGAGGCTGCTGCTCGAGCTCGTGAGAGAGAGAGAGAGAAAGGGACAGCTGTGTGTTAACAGCTGTAACAACAGTTTTTTTTTTTTGGACGGTGGTGATCATCCAATCGGACGGCTCCTGCTGACAGCCCATTTCAGCAAATGGGCTGTCAGCTCATACCCCGTATTCTCTATATATATATAGGGTCAGGATCGGATGACCCAACAAATAACCCAGCACCCTTTGATGCACTTAGAGGTTTTAAAATGGGCTGATTTTTTGTAGGCATGTTGTCTATGGTATGTTGATAATCCTACAAAAAAATCAGTCCATTCTAAAACCTCTAGGTGCATCAAATGCGCTCTTCAAATCAACGGTTAAAATTGATAGTCGAAAACCGTTGATTTGAAGAGCGCATTTGATGCACATAGAGGTTTTAGAATGGGCTGATTTTTTGTGAGGATGATCAACATACCATAGACAACATATTTACAAAAAATCAGCCCATTTTAAAACCTCTAGGTGCATCAAAGGGTGCTAAGTTATTACTGGATCAAAATTTGTTGGGTCAGTATATATATATATATATATATATATATATATATATATATATATATATATATATATATATATATATATATATATATATATATATATATATATATATATATATATATATATATATATATAGGGGGCGGGGAACCTGCACCCGAGGTGTAGCATCGTTGCTGCACCTCTCGCTTGTTTACCCCCCTACAAGTTTTGGAATTTGATGAAATTTGGTGAGGGTGTTTTCTAGGGTAAGATAATCATCCTCACCAATTTTCATCAAATTTCAAAACTTCTAGGGTGGTCAAATGGTCGAAGCAAAATCTGTAGATTTTAACGGTGACTGTGGACGGCTGATTTTGCTTCGACCATTTGAACCCCTAGAAGTTTTGGAATTTGATGAAAATTGGTGAGGATGATCATCTTATATATATGGGAAAAGGGAGCGTGGACCTGAGGTGTAGCATCGCTGCTGCACCTCAGGCATTGTTTGACCATCCTAGAAGTTTTGGAATTTGATGAAATTTGGTGAGGGTGTTGTCTAGGGTAAGATGATAATCCTTATAAAAAATCACCAAATTTCAAAACTTCTAGGGGGGTCAAATGGTCGAAGCAAAATCAGCCGTCCGCAGTCACCGTTAAAATCTGCAGATTTTGCGTCGACCATTTGACCCCCCTAGAAGTTTTGGAATTTAATGAAAATTGGTGAGGATAATCATCTTACCCTAGACAACACCCTCGCCAAATTTCATCAAATTCCAAAACTTCTAGGAAGGTAAATAAGCGAGAGGTGCTGCAACGATACTACACCTCGGGTGCAGGCTCCCTGCCCTCTCTCTCTCTCTCTCTCTCTCTCTATATATATATATATATATATATATATATATATATATATATATATATATATATATATATATATATATATATATATATATATGGGTAGCGATCCAGTAAGATATGAGATATATGAGATAACTTTGAGAAACCTATCTAGAGGTTTTTGAATTTGATGAAAATTGGTGGGCATGCTCTCTATGGCAAGTTGATCATCCTCACAAAAAATCATCAAATTCTAAAACCTCTAAGGGCATTAAATGTTAGAAGATTTATCGACCGTCAATTAAAACCAATAATTTGAATTGTGTATTTGATGTCTCTAGAAGTTTTAGAATTTGATGATTTTTTGTGAGGATAATCAACTTGCCATAGAGAGCATGCTCACAAATTTTCATCAAATTCTAAAACCTCTAGATAGGTTTCTCAAAGTTATCTCACTGGATTGTTATCCTATATATATATATATATATATATATATATATATATATATATATATATATATAGGGGAGGGATACTCTTACTCATGGCCTCTTACTCATATAGTTACCTATGATCCGGGCCCTCCATTAGATCCCGACATACGGTTTGGATTAGATGGAGAGTTAAAGCAATGGTGTCCGCATTAAATGCGGGAATTTAATATGAGTTTCTAATACGGGCTTTTAATACGGGCATTTAATGCGGACACCATTGCTTTAACTCCCCATCTAATCTGAACCGTACGTCGGGATCTAATGAAGGGCCCGGATCATAGGTAACTATATGAGTAAGAAGCCATGAGTAAGAGTATCCCTCCCTATATATATATATATATATATATATATATATATATATATATATATATAGAGAGAGAGAGAGAGAGAGAGGGTTGTTACAGTGAGCTGTGGGCTGCCGGGGGGGAAAGTGAACTGCGGGTATTTTGACCCCCCAAGAAGTTATGGAATTTGATAAAATTTGGTGAGGTTGTTGCCTAGGATAAGATGATCATCCTCACCAATTTTCATCAAATTCCAAAACTTCTAGGGGGGTCAAATGGTCGAAGCAATTTTAACGGTGACTGCGGATGGCAAAAATTGCTTCGACCATTTGACCCCCCTAGAAGTTTTGGAATTTGATGAAAATTGGTGAGGATGATCATCTTATCCTAGGCAACAACCTCACCAAACTTCATCAAATTCCAAAACTTCTTGGAGGCTCAAAATACCCGCAGCTCACTGTAACAGCCCTCTCTCTCTCTCTCTCTATATATATATATATATATATATATATCTATATATATATACATATATATATATATAGAGAGAGAGAGAGAGAGGGCTGCTACGTTGAGCTGTGAGCTACGGGTGGAGAAAATGAGCTGGCCTCATTTTGATCCCCCTAGGAGTTTTAGAATTTGATGAAATTTGGTGAGGGTGTTATCTAGGATAAGATGATCATCCTCACCAATTTTCATCAAATTCCAAAACTTCTAGGGTCATCAAATGGTAGAAGCAAAATTAACGGTGACTGCGGACGGTAGATAATGCTTCTACCATTTGATGACCCTAAAAGTTTGGGAATTTGATGAAAATTGGTGAAGATGATCATCTTATCCTAGACAACTCCCTCACCAAATTTCATCAAATTCCAAAACTCCTAGGGAGATCAAAATGAGGGCAGCTCATTTTCTCCACCCATAACTCACAGCTCACTGTAACATTCCTCTATATATATATATATATATATATATATATATATATATATATATATATATATATATATATATATATATATATATATATATATATATATATATATATATATATATATATATATATATATATATATATATATATAAATAATTGCAAAAATACCAATAATACACAGTTCGGTTCAGAGACTGAAACCAGCTCGGGACTACGTCAGGGAGAGAGCACGTTAGCAAAGCAAAGGTTTGGCGCCATCCTCCACAAGTAATATAGTAAAATCATGCTTCTTCTGCTAACGAACGCAGTGGGGGAAGAATAAAAATAAAAAAATGGATCAAATTAGGGAGGGAAGAGAGAGGTTTTGAGCTCACTGTTTTCCCACGCTTGTCGGTGAGGGAGCAAGTGACGCTGCTCCACCTGATAGTCACTGGACGGACCTTTCCGGAGGTCGGGGCTTCCTCGTCGTCGGGCTCTCCGGCGGGGTCAAACCCGTCCTCCGGCAACAGTGCGGGGCCGGGGCCAGTGACGATCCGGAGGAAGAGCGCCGCTGCCAGCGCCACCAGGATCTGGCCCAACCCTTTCCCACGGAAGCCCATCATCATGTCTCTCTCTCGCTCTCTCTCTGTCTCTCTCTCTCTCTCTCTCTCTCCCAGCGAGCGAACACGCGCGTTCTCGCTCTCGAAGAAGATACAGGCGGAAATGGGACAATTGGATCCAACGGCGTAAATTACGCAGCGAGATTCGCTCGCTTTAGTGGAGAGATAATGTTAGGCTCACTGGGCCTGGGCGGGGCCCGTGGTACACATATGGACTTGCTGGCCCTGGCCCCTTGCCCTATATTCAACGGTAACTCAGCTCATTCCTGCTTCTCCACACAACAGATCACGGTGAAATGGGATGGACTACATCTCCACCCAACAGAAAGTTTAATTAACTCTTCTGGTTTTTCTGGGTGTGTTCCGCTTCCCTTCTCCCATTTAGCTATTTAATGAAGATAATAAATTAAAACTGCAGAGAAATTCGGCACAAGACTAGCTTCCTTCATTGTAAGAAGTTGGTAGAGGACTAGCACCCGGACATTCTTAACTCTGAGGACAAGAGGGGGGAGGGGGGGGGGAGGGATTTAGATTTGATAGGGATGTAGAAAAGTTTTGTGCCTGTGTGAAAGATAATAGTTTATTGATCGAGGTTTTAGAGGTGCCCAGATTACTTGGACCAACAATCAGAAAGGGGGTGATCAAATTTGGGTTTGTTTGGACCTAGTGTTGTGTTCTCAAAAGTGGATGGATTTATTTTCCCGAGGTGTATGTGGAACACTTTGCCTGCATCGCCTCAGATCATTGTACGCTTCTGGTGGCCCTTGAACCTACGATTGAGAGAGGGAAGCGCTCTTTTTGATTTGAACATTTTTTTGCTTCAACGCCCAAACTGCACTGTGGTGGTGGATGGTGCTTGGAATGTGCAGGATAGATTTGGTAGTCATCGTGCTTTTGATTGCAAACTGGTGGCTACTAGAAGCGCCCTGCTATGGTGAAACAAATACACCATAAGTAACCTGACCATTAAGATTGGGAAGCTGAAAAGCTGCAATGAGAAAGCCCAAGTTACATAGAGTCTTAGGGCCCTGACCCAGGTGGAGAAAGATAACTTAAAACCAATATTGTTGATTACCACAATCTTTTAGACATGAAGGAAACCCTATCACGGCAGAAATCTAGAGTCCAATGGTTAAAAGGGGGGGGGGGGGGGACAGGAACCCGACTTATTTTCACAGGTAGACTATTATCAGGAGAAACAATAATAGGATCCGCTCCATCTTTAATGAGAATGGAGCTATAGCTGAAACCTTTGTTGATATAAGTAGGGTGTTGGTCTCTCATTTCAAGTGTCAATGGAACCTCCCAGGTACTCGGGAGGACATGAATATCTTGGATGCTATTACCACCCTTGTGTCGGATAGGGATAAGGTGATGCTAACTAGGCGAATTGAAGAATCCTCGAAATCCCGTCTCCGAGTGCAAGGATTTCGAGCCGACGGAAGAATCCCTTGCGAAGACGATGGCGAGCCTCGAGATTTTCTCCTCCTCTTTCTCCTTTCTTCCTTCTCCTTCCTTCCTCTTCCTTCTCCCTTCTTCTTCCTCTCTTTTCCTTGGCCGAAACCACAAAGGAGGAGGACTAGGGTTCGGATTTTTGGAGGGGAGGGAGTAAAACCATTAGGGTCGGCCCTCCCCTCCCTATTTCCTTTATAGGGCCGGTCTCCCATGGCTCCAAGGAGCCTAGGGCCGGCCCCTAGGTGGATAGGGATGAGGGGGTGTCGGATTTAGGTCTTCCGGGTGTCTATCGTGAAGTCCGGACGAAAACGCTCTTCACGAAAAGCGGAAAACTGAAAGTGAGACTGAGTGAGGTGCGCTGCTCAAAATCAAGTTCCGTCAGCGCCTGTGAGCTCCTGGAATTATTCCGCTCAATCTAAGATCCATATTCAATATGTTCTGAGCTATATTTTAGTATTTACCAAAATACCCCTACGGCCCGTAACACATGTGAATTAGGTTCTTTGGCTCCGGGCTTGCGCTCCATCGCGCTACTTCGCATCCAACGTATCCAACTAGGTCGGGGAACAATTCCTATACGCAATGACAGGGTGGAACCTTCAGGATTCGGGATCTCTAGCTCCAACCGGATCCCTGATTAACTGTTCCGGTGACACACCGAAAGTTCCGTTAATCAGCCCTAATCCGAGTAACCCGCGTAGCCACCCAGAGTGCGACGCGAGTTGAACTCTAGTGATCCTAAACTTATGTTACTCCCTCGTAACCCTGTTCTCTACTATACTCCAATAATCCTCAGCCCCTCCTATTACTGGTGCTATGATACAACTCGGGCGGTGGGGAGCACCGTCAGATCCCGATCGATCATCTGACTAGGGTTTGATGACTGGTCATCTATAACACCACACACCTTCCGATGCTATGCCTAGCATCCGGAATATCGTCAGTCATACTGACAACCACCAGGCCTGGGTTAACTGTGTGGACAGATTGACTCATCAAAATGCACTCATCCAACACTGGACGTCGGATAACCTGTAGGGATTACATGTCACTCAAGCGCCAGCCGGGTAACCCAACGTACCGTGGTATTGGACTATGGAAGGTCCGCACACGTTGGCACATCAAAGCACCACTCAACTTGTTGGCCCAGTGAGCATGGTCCCTCAGGGTTAAGGACAGATTATCTATAGTAGTAAGACGGTTTCTGCACCAGTGTCTGAATCACTGAACTGTGCACCGTCTTGGTTCCTGTTCAACACGATCATCGTGCTTGGTCAGGTAAATGGGAATCCCACGTTCCCGTGGTGGAGACTTCACCACATCCTCTACCTACCAACAGCTTATGCTCGGTGAAGCGACCAGCATCACCAAAGCTGTGAACTAGTTCTAGGTCTACACAGAGCTAGTCTACTGAGTCTCCCAAGCATGGATCCTCCATGCGCCTCAGTGGCCTACTGTGTTCCCTAGGGTTCTTTTATTATATGAGTATTATCATACACCAGAGTAGTATTCTAATTAAAGCAATAACCAAAGTCATCTTTATTAATGTTAATACAGAAAATCCACGCTAAGGACACACGAGCTACAACACAAGGTGCTATCCAACAGTTTCCCTTGCGATTCAAGTGCGATTCTTCATCGTTCCGTAATCTCCGGATCTTAGATACATAAGATATGATGAATCTAAACACCTAAGTAGATGCATGCATGTCTTCCGTAGATCGTAGTATGCCTCTAGGGTGTCCGCACATATGCTAAGGTCATAGATTTGCATGTAGATTGTTTTGTATCACGAATTGTAATGAAACATACACCGTATGATCTTCGGATCTTTCTTTTTGCTTCCACTGCGACTCTGATTAGCGGAACCCAATTCCAACAATTGGTATCAGAGCACGCTTTGGTGTATGTTTCATGTATGAATTCGTGAAAACATCATGTGAATATATGATGGCATATGTTTTCGTCGGGGTTCGGCGTAGATCATGCATATGGATTGTGCTATGTATCGTCTTTTTGCAGGTGCCGCGCTAAATAGTAATCTGTGATTGCATGCATCCGGGGGTCGGACCCCGGATTTAATTTTGCATTGATTTTTATTGTGGATTGTAAGGCTCTAGATGGGCGAGGGTGGGGGTTGACCATCCTTGGTTCCCTAGCCATGTTTCTAGGATTGTCTTCTTTTCTTTCTAGCAAAATTGTACACGAACGAGTACTTGCTCGGAGCGTGTTAGTTTTTCGGTCACAGGAAGAAGGAGATGATGCTACATCCACGGTTCGGGCAAGCGGTACCATGGTGTGCAAAGACCCGGCAAAAGCATGCACGTTGGCGATGAAAGGGATCTTCGTCAGAGATCGTGCAGAACGGAAGAGCATGATATCTTGGCTGTGCTATTCAGGTTCAGGGGTCGGACCCTGGACTTGATTCAGTTTGGATGCTTTCTCTGTTGTTTCTCTTTATTCAGTATTTAGAGAACCTCGATGATAATGTGATTATCATTCTTGCTTGTGAGTTAGTCTCTAGATCAGGCTTAGGGTTAGTACTAAAATTATGGATTCATTGGTGTCTCTATATGCTTCTAACACGTGTGAATCCGGTGGCTAGCTAAAAGGAAATACGGTAACCACCCTCGTGGTAGTTCAGGTAGCCAAGTACTGTGCACCGAGATAGACGCAGTGTTAGATTTATTTAGAGATAATTAACTAATGTCTCCATAAGAAGTATGATAACCCTAGTGGGATGCCCTTTCCCCACGTGGTCCTAGCGACCAAGTTAGGTTAGGATTTCACTGTGTGATACCCGTTTCTAGATGACGTTTGATGGCAGTATGAACTCATCACGATTTGGTTATGCCACCATTAGGTTGAGATCCGGCGAAGGTTGTCGGATGTCCCTATTTGGCCAGCATCGAAACCTGTAATGAGATGAGGTCTACTATGACATCAGGCATCAAATTGTGAACGAGGCGTCATCGTAGTGGGAGTCCTTTCCACGTTGACCTTAGGCTAGGCTCCAGATCTTAGGATTATGGGCAAACTAGTGAAGTATCGGGATCCTTGGAATCTATATAATATAATCCTTGCAAGAAAGGCAAAAGCTAAGTATTCAAGGTAGGGACTATGATATTTTCCGAGGATACTAATGCTTTGTGCGAGGGTTTGTAATCCTAGTGGGAGCACGGTAGACCAGGGTCTAAGTCTAGGAGGTCGTGACCTTTCTAGATATGCATAAAACCTCATAAAGAAGGGATGTGCAAGAGGTTCCCTTCAAAGGGGAGCCTCTGGCCTCCACAATCAATAGGCTAAGGATCTGAGTGGGAGGTACGCAGTTCGATATTCCCACCGGGTGAGAGCTGTGTTTCCTTCCATGCTGGTTCGCCTAGTGGTTTCCTTCGGGACATGGAGGATGCCGGTGGCAGTGGGTGACGGTTTTATCCTGCACCGCGGGAGCCTATGAACCCCCCTGCCGACACCACCTAGATTTGTGGAAAGCATCCGAAAGCTTGTGTGAAGCCGCTGTTGCTGTGCACGCGGGTCATATAAAGCTGGCCAAAAGGAGACTGGGAGGTCTTTCAGTTTGCAGTGGGTAATTCTGATGAAGACTGGGTCGTAAAAACCCCGTTGGCAGAAGCGGTTGCATGCTCTCACCGAGATGCTGTCTCCAATTCAGGGCCGATAGTCTCAGTGCTCGAGCCCAGGGAATTTAGATTCCTGGATGTCTCCACTTGAGGTGGTGAAGACATAGTGGCTGGAGTAGACATTATCTATTTATAAATTCCATGAAATAGATTGTAATAGACCCTAACTATAGCTTTAAACCATTATTTATAGAAATCATGACCAAGCTCGACCCCCTTGCCTCCATACTTAATGATAACAAACTTACGGGACCAAACTACGAGGACTGGAAACGTAACCTAATGCTCGTTCTAAGGGTTGGCAAACACATAATTGCCTTAAGTACCCCTCAACCGGCCATGCCGGGACCAAGTGCAACTGAGGCCCAGTTAAAGGAATGGAAAGAATGGCTAGATGCTGATGAGATGTGCAAGTGCTACATTGTGGCATCCTTGCAGACCGTTCTTTAGAAGCAAGTCGAAGACATGGCCTTTGCTTCAGACATGATGCTCTACCTGAAGGAAATGTTCGAGGGTCGTAGTCGGGTAACTCGTTACCTGACCATCAAGAAATTGGTGTCCACGAAGATGGCAGAGGGGACTTTAGTTTGGGATCATATGCTAAAGTTGTTTGGCTATGTGAACGAGCTTGGTTCCTTCGATGTCATCTTGGATGCAGAGATCCAGACCGACATTTTCCTCGCGTCTCTGTCAGGAGCGTTTGAGGGCTTCGTTACCAACTTCAACCTTAACCGGTTGGAGATGTCTAACGTAGAGCTCCTAGCGGTGCTCCAGGCGGCAGAGGACGGGATGAAGGTAGGAGCCCAATCCCTAAACGTGGAGCGGAATTCTTCTCTGAAAGCCAAAGACAAGTTTCAGAAAAAGAAAGTCTACGAAGCCCGTGAAGATGGGCCAGGTACAGTTGCAGGTTCCCAAACAGAATAGTCCGGCGAAGCCCAAAGGAAAATGTTTCCGATGTGGCAAGAAGGGGTACTGGAAGGGCGACTACCGCGCGGCTCCCAAGAAGGCTGAGACAGGTATATCTCAAATCTACAAAGTGGAATCCCTTGTAGCATCCAGTTGTTCTCCAGTTTTATGGATTATGGATTCTGGTTCCACTAACCATGCTTGCAATAATTTGCAGGGGTTCAAGGAGACAAGAAAACTGGGTGATGGGGAGATAATCCTAAGTATGGGAACTGAGGCCGTGGCAGAGGCTGAAGCAGTTGGAGATGTCATCTTGCAATTCCTTGATGGAAGAAGTTTATTACTTAGAGACATACTTTATGTATCGTCCTTGAGACGTAATTTAATTTCTATTTCCTTATTGAATAATGAAGGTTTTTCAGTTTTATTTGATGTTTCTGGTGTGTCAATTAAATTGAGTGGTTCCTTTGTTTGTAAGGGAAAGATACATAATGGTCTTTATGTAATTAACTCCAATCATAAGCAGGATAACATAACTGAAGCTTGTGTGATTAATTCATCTAAAAGGAAAAACCTCTCAGATAATCCAACACTCCTTTAGCATCTAAGGCTTAGACACATAGCCTCAGACAGAATTCACAGGTTGGTTAAGGTAGGACTCTTAAGTCCAAATGTTTCAGAAAGCCTACCGACGTGTGAGTCTTGCCTGGAAGGCAAGATGACTAAAAGGTCTTTCCGAGCCAAAGGTAGCAGATCTAAGGAGGTATTGGAGTTGGTACACACTGATGTATGTGGGCCCATAAGTGTCCATGCCATAGGAGGCTTCGAGTATTTCATCACCTTCACGGATGATCACTCAAGGTTTGGATACATATACCTAATGCGGCGAAAGTCTGAATCCTTTGATAAGTTCAAGGAGTTCAGAGCTGAAGCAAAAAAGCAGACGGGTAAAAGTATCAAGTCTCTTCGATCGGATCGAGGAGGCGAATACCTATCGGATGAATTTATTGGGTACCTGCGTGAGCATGGGATCGTATCCCAGTTAACTCCACCAGGGACACCACAACAGAACGGTGTATCTGAGAGGAGAAACATAACTTTGTTAGACATGGTTCAAACTATGATGAGTTATGCAATATTGCCATCTAGTTTTTGGGGATATGTCCTAGAGACGGCAGCATATACTTTGAACTTTGTTCCATCAAAGTTAGTACCCCTAACTCCTTGGGAGTTGTGGTTAAAGCGAAAGCCAAGCCTACAGCAGTTTAGGATTTGGGGTTGTCCAGCACATGTGCGGAAGGACAAGCGAGATAAGATGAAGTCAAAAACTAAGGTATGTCTGTTCGTTGGGTATCCAAAAGGGACAAAGGATGGTTTATTTTATGATCCTGAGGATAGAAAGGTTGTCGTCTCGACGAACACCATATTCCTGGAGCAGGATTATTTAATAGACCATAAGCCCACCAGTAAAGTAGTTCTTGAAGAATTGCTTGGTACTGATGGGAGTATGCAGATAGAAAACGTAGTGGGAGCCAATACCACTAAGATTAACAGTACTATAGAATCGACTCCTATGAAACCATCGCAGGTTCGTCGTAGTGGGAGGACCACAAGTGCTCCTGATAGATACATTGGAGAAGCCTTTATGGTTGATCCAGAGTTTCAAGAGAATGATCCTCTGAACTATAACGAAGCGATGGTATCCACTGACCATGCAGCATGGCAGGAAGCCATGGAGGCAGAACTGACATCGATGTCCCAAAATTCGGTCTGGACACTTGTAACACTACCTCACAATATTAAACCTGTTGGGTATAAGTGGGTGTACAAAAGGAAAAGAGGCCCGGATGGTACCATTGAGACTTACAAAGCTAGAATAGTCGCTAAGGTTATACCCAGCGAGAAGGGATTGACTATGACGAAACCTTTTTGCCAGTGGCTATGCTTAAGTCTATCCGGATCCTCTTGTCCATTGTAGCCCATTATGATTGGGAGATCTGGCAAATGGATGTCAAGACCGCATTCCTCAATGGGGATTTGGAAGAAGACATCTACATGTCTCAGCCTCCAGGCTTTGTCGCAAAAGGTCAGGAAGGTCTGGTGTGCAAATTGCAAAGGTCCATTTATGGACTGAAGCAAGCATCCAGAAGTTGGAACATGCGTTTTGATCAGGCTATCGAGTCTTATGGATTTGAACAGAACGTGGATGAACCATGTGTTTATAAAAGGAGCGATAAGACTGCAGTAGTTTTTCTAGTGCTTTACGTGGACGATATCCTGCTTATCGGAAATGATGTTGGAACGTTGTCTACAGTGAAGGTGTGGTTATCCTCTCAATTTGACATGAAAGACCTGGGTGAAGTGAGTTATGTTCTGGGGATCAAGGTAACTCGAGATCGCCAGAACAAGATTCTCTCGCTGTCACAGTCAGCCTACATAGATACTATCTTGGTCAGATTCAGTGTACATAACTCCAAGAAGGGACTGGTTCCATTCAGACATGGAATGAAATTGTCCAAGGATTAGGGTCCTAAGACTCCTAAGGAGAGGGCAGAGATGTAGAACATACCTTATGCTTCGACAATAGGGAGTCTGATGTATGCCATGCAGTACACGAGACCAGATATATGCTATGCAAGGCATGATGGGCAGGTATCAGTCAAATCCGGGTCCAGGGCACTGGATTGCTGTGAAAAGTATACTCAAGTATCTCCGTAGGACGAGAGATTATGAGTTAGTTTACTCTTCACAGGAACTGATACCGATTGGATATACGGATTCTGACTTTGCGTCAGATCCGGAATCCAGGAGATCGACGTCAGGGTTTGTGTTTTCATTAGGAGGAGGAGCTGTCAGTTGGAGGAGCGTGAAGCAAGGATGCATCGCGGATTCGACGACAGAGGTTGTGTACGTTGCGGCGTGCGAAGCAGCTAAGGAGGTGGTGTGGCTCAAGAAGTTCCTTACGGACTTAGGATGCGTACCGAGAGCTCAAGATCCTATTGTCCTTTACTGTGACAATAGTGGAGCGGTAGCACAATCCAAGGAGCCAAGATATCACCAGAAGAGCAAGCATATCGAGCAGAAATACTATATTATCCGGGACTTGCAGAAGTGAGGGGAGGTTGCAGTGACTCAGGTGGCGTCTGCAGATAACATGGCGGACCCTTTCACAAAGGCGTTACCGACCAAGGCTTTTGAGAAGCACGTGGATGCCATGGGAGTTAAGACTGTTGTTCCCCGTTAGGCCAAGTGGGAGATTGTTGTAGCTCGTGTGTCCTTAGCGTAGATTTTCTGTATTAATATTAATAAAGATGACTTTGGTTATTGATTTAATTAGAATACTACTCTGGTATATGATAATACTCATATAATAAAAGGACCCTAGGGAACACATTAGGCCACTGAGGCGCATAGAGGATCCATGCTTGGGAGACCCAGTGGACCAGTTCTGTGTAGACCTAGAACTAGTTCACAGCTTTGGTGATGCTGGTCGCTTCACCAAGAATAAGTTGTTGGCAGGTAGAGGATGTGGTGAAGTCTCCACCACGAGAACATGGGATTCCCATTCACCTGACCAAGCACGATGATCGTGTTGAACAGGAACCAAGACGGTGCACAGTTCAGTGATTCAGACACTGGTGCAGAAACCTTCTTACTACTATAGATAATCTGTCCTTAACCCTGAGGGGCCATGCTCACTGGGCCAACCAGTTGAGTGGTGTTTTGATGTGCCAACATGTGCGGACCTTCCATAGTCCAATACCACGGTACGTAGGGTTACCCGGCTGGTGCTTGAGTGACATGTAATCCCTACAGGTTATCCGACGTCCAATGTTGGATGGGTGCGTTTTGTTGAGTCAATCTGTCCATACAGTTAACCCAGGCCTGGTGGTTGTCAGTATGACTGATGATGTTCCGGATGCTAGGCATAGCACCGGAAGGTGTATGGTGTTATAGATGACAAGTCATCAAACCCTAGTCAGATGATCGATCGGGATCTGACGGTGCTCCCCACCGCCCGAGTCGTATCATGGCACCAGTAATAGGAGGGATAAGGATTATCGGAGTATAGTAGAGAACAGGGTTACGAGGGAGTAACATAAGTTTAGGATCACTAGAGTTCAACTCGCGTCGCACTCTGGGTGGCTACGCGGGTTAATCGGATTAGGGCTGATTAACGGAACTTTCGGTGTGTCACCGGAACAGTTAATCAGGGATCCGGTTGGAGCTAGAGATCCCGAACCCTGAAGGTTCCACCCTGTCGTTACGTATAGGAATTGTTCCCCGACCTAGTTGGATACGTTGGATGCGAAGTAGCGTGATGGAGCGCAAGCCCGGAGCCAAAGAACCTAATTCACATGTGTTACGGGCCATAGGGGTATTTTGGTAAATACTGAAATATGGCTCAGAACATATTGAATATGGATCTTAGATTGAGCGGAATAATTCCAGGAGCTCACAGGCTCTGACGGAACTCGATTCCGAGTAGCGCACCTCACTCAGTCTCACTTTCAGTTTTTCGCTTTTCGTGAAGGGCGTTTTCGTCCGGACTTCACGATAGACACCCGGAAGACCTAAATCCGACCCCCCCTCATCCCTATCCACCTAGGGGCCGGCCCTAGGCTCCTTGGAGCCATGGGAGAGAGGGGGAGGGCCGGCCCTAATGGTTCTACTCCATCCCCTCCAAAAATCTGACCCCTAGTCTCCTCCTTTGTGGTTTCGGCCAAGGAAAAGAGAGGAAGAAGAAGGGAGAAGGAAGAGGAAGGAAGGAGAAGGAAGAAAGGAGAAAGAGGAGGAGAAAATCTCACGGCTCGCCATCGTCTTCGCAACGGATTCCTCCGTCGGCTAGTAATTGCTGCACTCAGAGACGGGATTTCGAGGATTCTTCAATTCGCAAAGGACAAGGTGCTATCCAACAGTTTCCCTTGCGATTCAAGTGCGGTTCTTCATCGTTCCGTAGTCTCCGGATCATAGATCCATAAGGCATGATGAATCTAAACACCTAAGTAGATGCATGCATGTCTTCCGTAGATCGTAGTATGCCTCTAGGGTGTCCGCACATATGCTAAGATCATAGATTTGCATGTAGATTGTTTTGTATCATGATTTGTAATGAAACATACATCGTATGATCTTCGGATCTTTCTTTTTGCTTCCGCTGCGACTCTGATTAGCGGAACCCAATTCCAACACGTGCATCATCGTCGGTGAGCAAGAGAGGCATTCCCCTAACCAAACAAGAATATGAAACACGACTCCTAAATTATGATAATGGTACAAGGGTCATGCAAGGCTTTTTTCTAAGCTACTTGCAATCTGTCTTTTCTAAATTACCTGCTTTGCCAAGTATCATTATCAATAAGCAGGAGAGGCATCCCCCTAACCCAACAGGGATAAGGTACATAACTCCTACAGCATAATAATGATACCATACGCATGCCAGGATTTACCGATGCTAATGTATGACTAATCTATCCTAACTTAACTATGACATAATACGTCACTCACAGGGAGAGGGCAACACATTATCTTTTGACCTAAACACGGTAGAGGATAAATCCTCTACACGCTGTAGAGGTACCTTAATTTCAACTATTTATTCCATAAGGAAAGTCCTTATAATACTAAGCACCACTAGTCTAGGATACCTGCAAAGAACCACCACCATCTAAACAACTTGTCCCCACCCAAAAGGGCCACGAGGAACTTCTAAGTCAAATGCACTAACTGTGCAAGTTCAAGGTAACCAAGTCCACCCTCATACCATACGACAAGCAATGTTATGAGTTAGACTTAACCGGAAGTACGTGTGGTCATTGCTTCCCCTAACTAGGGCTAATGCCCGGATAACCTATAAAGATATCCCAGGAGGTCTAAACGATAAATAGAAACTAACCCTAACCTTAGTAAACTTAGATAGGTTCAGAGAGTTAGCTCAATATAAACTGAAAAAACGGGCATAGCTTCCACTCCCTTTCCAGCATATTAAAATATTCCCTGGCCCGAAGATCATTACTCGACTGTGATCAGACCACACCTATCCTTAGACCAATTGGTGCCACACTCTTCTAAGAGAGTGGGATAACGCTTTTAAATAGGCTAAGGACTTGACTCAATACTTGGAGGAAAAACGGGTAGAGCTTCCGCCCCCTTTCTTGGATATTGATGCGGTCCCTGGTATGAAGTTCGATCATCTTCTACGGTCAAGCCGCACCTATCCTTAGAATCTACAGGGTTATCCTTAATGTTAGGTTACGTGGTGGGTTCAACCGTCACAAACGATAGTTTGACCACCTACTGTAATATCTACGGGTTCAAACCCTAATTTTCTTCCGGACCCGAACAGATGGCCCGAACAACTTATTTTATCTTTCTAACTGGTCGCCCACTATACTATGTCGACTGCACACGACTCAGGCAAATAATATTCTTTTATTTTTATTTTTGATTCTCAAATTTAATTAATTAATTGGATCCAACATTGAAGCCAGTTTTGGGCGGCCCATCTGGTTACTTTAGCTATCACTGCTGGATGCCCGCCAACCGGCCCATCAATCTAAAAGGATCCATGAATGAAATCCGGAGCCTGACCGGAACACGAAAAAAAGTAGTTACAAAACCAGATAATGACTAATGATGCTAGAACTATATATACGGAAATGGGCTTACCGTGACTGCTCATCGCACCGATTCTTATTTAGTTGCTTCGAACAACTAGAAATATCCGAATTAGGTGATGTTAGCAAAAAGGTTTTGAATTAGTCCCCGGTAAAGAAAGGAAGCAAAACGTAGGCTCGGCTCGAACTTTAAACTCATCCAAAATGCTCGAGAAGGTCCTCGGCTACGCTGGAGTCAGAAGTCCCCAAGTTAGCGTATTATGGAAGATCATCAAGCATATCCGGCAAGGATCAAGGGAGATCTCGTTGTTGCGAAAGATGTGGTTGGTCCGGCAGGGCGACCATGCCTCCATTCCTAAAAGGCCTTCATGGATCGTTGTTTCATGAGTGTGAAGAAAGTTGACTCCTTTTCTTTGAAGCGCTTGGTGACATGATTCCTTCCACAAAGGTCCACTCGGTTCCTAAACTGGAAAAACACTTGGCTCTCTCATTTCTGTTGCGAGATGCTCAAATAAGACTTGTGTTGGATCATAGGCAATGGGGAGTCTTTCAGTTGTTGATCCCACCGATCTCGATCGGAGTTGAACTCCTCTACACGTTGAAATGAAAGCCAGCCTTTAATCAAACCACATTCTTGTGCCCTATTTATCATCCTGCTAAGAGCATCCGCCTCGGATCCTCGTGGTCGTTTTTCGCTCTCACCAGTGCTGGCGTGAAAGTTGGAAGGTACGAACTCAATGTTACACATCTACTTTTTGCTGACGATATACTTATTTTTGGATCAGTCACCAATGAAGATATTTTGCAAGTCAATAGATGTCTTCAACAGTATATAAGAAATGAAAAAGAATTGAGGAACCTTCCGCTCTTGGCGTTCCTTTTTTCTTGGGCTTGGAATGCATTATTTTCGATCTTGTACTAAAGTACACTTCACACCTCTCGATGAAAAAAAGAAGAAAAATACCCGCCTGACCTTCCCTTTCTTTTTTTGGCCGTGTCCCGGATAGGAGTACTTTGCAAGTGCACCAATCTCCTAGAGGAAGGAAGATATGAGTTAGAGGTTAATTAATAATTAAATTTAATATCATTTATTAATTTAATTTACTTATTAAATAATTTATTTTATTTATTTATTATTTAAATGATGTCATAAAT
This sequence comes from Chamaelirium japonicum, assembly GCA_947650365.1. NCBI lineage: Eukaryota > Viridiplantae > Streptophyta > Magnoliopsida > Liliales > Melanthiaceae > Chamaelirium > Chamaelirium japonicum. The sequence continues at coordinate 4,725,914 of OX393553.1, forward strand.
TGTTTATTTAGATTATTATTTCATTATGATGTCACGAGATGTCATAATTAGATTATTTAGTTATTTAATAAAATACGGTATTATGATATCATAAATACTTTATTTAATTATTCAAAAACATGTTTGGATGAAAGTGTTTAAGTTTCATGGATCGAAATCTACCATTTTCGAGGTTTTCATCTCGGATCTTCAAAGAATCGAAGAACGAAACTGTTCTCCTATAATACCAAAATCGGGGGTTCGATTCACTCCGAATCGAATCCCACCAAGAAGGAAAGTTGATCCTAGCATTCTAATCATCAAGCCTAACAAGTTTTGCACAAACTACTTTATGATATTCCGATAAAAATCCGAGGGTTTGTAGATTTTCATCGCAAGTTTTCAAAAACCCGAAGAACCCGACGTGTTATTCGGAAAATACGAGATTCGGGGATCGAATCGATCCCGAATCGAACTTTGTAAAATATGAGAGTGGGTAGAAAAAATTATAAGAACATGCTCATGGCATCAAATAAAGCTTTTAAAAATAATGATTTTACCCTTCGTGTGCGAAAGGGGCCCGGTTTCTCTATACACGAGCCTAGACCCCGGACGAAGTGAAAACACACCCGGGGAGAGTATTTCCTATCCCTGAGGTGATGTTAAAGCACTCCCAGAAGACTCATATGAGTTCCGGAGTTAGTGCCTAACAGGCCCGATCGGACGAAAAGTCCGTATTTTCCTATGCGCAGTCTCTGCGCATCATCTCTCGGACTTAATCCCTATGCACTTACATTCCCGTAAGCGCCACAGGATAGTCTCGCACGTGCCACATAACACTTCACTAACATTCCACAGAAGAAAAATAATATATTTATATTGTTTTATTACAGGGAAAAATCAGATCTTTACAAGATTGGCTGAAACCTCCTCGCAAGCCGTATTGACATTATCCAAGTCGGACTGAAGTCCCTGGACAATGATAGCAGTGTTCTGATCCTTCTCGTTCGCCTCCAGCTTGGACTGGAGTTTAGCAAGCTCCACCTGAAGTCTGGTGGCCTTTTGCTCAAACCACACTGTATGAGCCTGCAGAGCCTCGACCTTAGAGTCTCTCTGTGTAAGAGACTCTATAAGGCCAGACAGCTCAACCTTAAGCCAAGTCACCACCACTGCCCTCCCCCTGCAGATCCTCTACATCCGTCGTGGCCTCCGCAGCTACACCCTGCGCCCAACGAACTTTTCTCTTCTCCTCCTCCACCATCTCTGTAAGAAAGGCGTTCACGTGGACCAGGCGCAAGGCGGGATGGACATCTTCAGGGCCAGGGGTCTGATCGGAGAGCTCGCAGAATAGGCAAAGCTCTCGAGACTCTTACGTGGCCCTCTCACCGACTTGGATGAGGCCCGTGAGACCCTACGATGAGGGAGCGATAGTCAGACACACGGAGCATTGGCGGGAGACAAGAAAAGTGAGAAAGACATACCTGAGTGAAATGCAAGATGGAGCTCCTAAGAAGAGGGGCCCACAGCTTTGATACATCGCCATCATAGTCTCTATGGAGGATAAAACCCCGAGCCAGGGCGATAGCACCCGAGGGATCCACTGAGCTATCGTCCCTCCAAACAGGACGACTACACCCTTATCCATCCCGCACCATAAGTGCAGGCCGAAATAGGCGGCGTCCGGGTTTGCGGGTTTCACCACCCGGAGCATTGTTGGAGGAAGGCCCCGGCTCTTCGGTGACATTAACCATGGGCTGCTAGCCCTCGACTGCATGATGAAGAAAAAATTATAGACAAATATCTACAGGAAAGAAGAACTTCAAAGACGCTTCACAAGAAGCCTACCCGTAGTTTCAGGCTGAGTTCCTACGCCTGGGACCTCTCTCGTATGTTGGGCATCCACCTTTGCAGATGCCGCCACGCTCGCATCGCCTCCGACTGTTCCTGGCCCCTCTAAACCGACAGCTATGACCGGTAGGACCTCCGGGGCTGGACCTTCCTGGTGCCCCTACTTAGGTAAGGCTACGGGGACGTCAGCCAATCCCTCGTGTGATCCATCGGCTTGCTCCTTCTACAGCCACACCCGCTTTGTCTGGTGAATCCACTAGAGAGCTACGAAGAACTCATTGGAGGAAAGGAGTACGCCCTCCATGGTGCCACCTTCATGGTCCGCTCTGGAAATGAACACGAGGGGCACTTCCGTGACAGAGCCGTCCTCAAGCCCTTGGGGCTTAACTGGGGAAGGTTCATGGGCTCTCTTCTCCACCCAGCCGACATGAGAGCCTTTTGGAGGATCATCCTAAGCAGGCACCTCCCTCAGAATCTCCACGCTAGAGTCTGAGCGCGTAGGGCTCAGGGCTAGACGATCATGGTTGGGGCTGACCTCACCAGACTCATCACCACCACCGCCGTCGCCACGACCATCGCCATCTCCATCACCACGGCCACTGTCGCCACCATCATTGCCACCATCGGGGCCCTCTCTGTTCTTAGAGCTGGCGCCCCCACCGCCATCACCATAGCTATCATCTCCTTCACCACTGCCATCATCTTCCCTGAGCTCCCCGCTGCTGCTTCTATTACCGTCACCTAATGACTCTCCTGCTCGACTACTCTCACCAAGGGACATACCCAGAGGTATATCCCCGACCTAAGCTACGGTTGTTGGAATTTAATCCTATTATCAGAGTCGCAGCGAAAGCAAAAGATAGATCCGAGGATCTCATGGTGTATATTTCATTACAATCTATCTTTCAAATAATCTATATGCGAATCTATGATCCTAGCATATGTGCGGACACCCTAAAGGCATACTACGATCTACGGAAGACATGCATGCATCTAGTTAGGTGTTTAGAATCATCATACCTTATGGATCTTTGATCCGAAAAGAATGGAACGATGATGAACCGCATGAGAATCAAGAGGGAAGCTGTTGGATAGCACCTTGTCCTTTGTGAAGGGAGGAACCCACGATGTCCTATCTCTGAGTGCAAGGACGACTCGCCAACAAAGGATGGTACGTAGCGAAGTCGATGGCGTACCTCGAATACCTCCTTTTTCTCTTTCTCTCTTCTTCTTACTTCTCCTTTCCTTTCCTTTCCTTCCTCCTTTCTTTCTCTTTCTTCTTCCTCATTTGTCTTGGCCAAAACCATAGAGGAGAGAGAGGGGGGTCGGATTTCTCTAGGGGAGGGAGAAAAAATTTGGGTTTTTCCAAGAGAGGGGAGAGTAGAACTTGCACACACCTCGGGCCGGCCCCTTATCCCCTATTTCATCTTATAGGGTCAGCCTCTTAGAGATAGGGATGAGAGGGGGGGGGTCGGATTTCCCATAGTTAGGGCTTTCCTTTATCTCCTAGACACTTTGGACGAAAATGCCCTTATGTCAGGAAACCCCTGATAGAGAGATAGATTGAGGTACGCTAGTCGGAATCGAGTTCCGTCAGCGACTATAAGCTCCTGGAATTATTCCGCTCATTTTAAGATCCATATTTAATATGTTCTGAGCCATAACATATGTAAATTAGGTTCTTAGGCTTCGGGCTTGCGCTCTATCACGCTACTTCGCATCTAACATGTCCAACTAGGTCAGAGAATAATTCCTATATGCAACGACATGGTAGAACCTGTAGGGTTTAGGATTTCTAGCTCTAACCATCCTGATTAACTGTTCTAGTAACACACCGAAAGTTTTGCTAATAAGCCCTAATCCAATTAACCCGTATAGCCACCCAAAATGTGACGCGAGTTAAACTCTAGTGATCCTAAACTTATATTACTTCCTCGTAACCTTGTTCTCTACTACACTCTGATAATCTTTAGTCCCTCCTATTACTGGTGCCATGATTCGACTCGGGTAGTTGGGAGCACCGTCATATCCCAATCGATTATCTGACTAGAATTTGATAACTTGTCATCTATAACATCACACACCTTCCGATGCTATGCCTAGCATCCAAAACGTTGACAGTCATATTGACAACCACCAGGCCTGGATTAATTATGTGAACAGATTGACTCATCAAAATGCACCCATCCAACATTAGACATCAGATAACTTGTAGGGATTGTATGCTACTCTAGCACTAACCAAGGATCAAAATACCGGCCGGTACGAACCGTATTGGCCAGTTCAAATCGAGAACTGGATCGAACAGCACCGGTATCCAGTCGATACCGGTCGCAAGGCTTAAATCACCTAAATACCAGCCGGTACCGGTTCGAACCTGTTCAAACCGGCCGGTTTGAACCGGTACCGGGTATGAAGTATGGTTTTGGGTGGTTTTTTTATTCCGATTTTATTTTTTTGGACATCTTTCTTCATTCCCACATGAGGTGAACCTCCATACTAGCTGGATTTGCAAGATTTGAAGCCAAAAACTCGGATTTGCAAGATCAAAATCACATTTGAAGGTATGTTTTCATAATTTTTTTTTTATTTTTCTTTTGTTTTGTTGCATTTTTTTGAAAAAAATCAAATAATTATAGTGAAAATGTTGAAATGGGCTAGATCTATGCCATCAAAGGTTAGATCTATAAGCATCATCTCCAAATTTGCATGATCGGTTCATGCAAATTTGGGGGTTTTTAATTTTCTTTTTTTTTAATATTTTTTTTTAAAATAAACCAAATAATTGTGGTGAAAATATTGATATGGGTTAGATCTATACCATCAAATCTTAGATCTATAGATCTATAAGCATCATCTCCAAATTTGCATGATCGGTTCATACAAATTTGGGGTTTTTTTATTTTTATTTTTATTTTTTATATTTTTTTAAAAAATAAACCAAATAATTGTGGTGAAAATGTTTATATGAGTTAGATCTATGCCATCAAACTTAGATCTATAGATCTATAAGCATCATCTCCAAATTTGCATTATCGGTTCATGCAAATTTGGGTTTTTTTATTTTTATTTTTATTTTTATCATATTATGTGAAATTATAAAATATGACTCATGTACTTGTATTAGTTGTGTAATTCATGTTTGTATAATGTTCATGAATTGTGTTTTGTAATTCCTAAGGATAATACAGTGAAAATAATGACTTTATAACTTAAAAAGACCGATTCATACCTATAACTAATTTACTAATGAAAAAAAACATCACAAACCAGTATTTTAGATTATTCTGGATTTTTTGGTTATTTTTTTAAATTTTTTTAAAGCCAAAAATCAATTCACACCGGAATAGACTGGTTGAGACCGATACCGGTTTATATCGCCCGGTTCGAACCATTTTTTCGGCCGATAGATAATTTGTCCGCGATCGATATTTTTATCTATGGCACCAGCCAGATAACCCAACGTACCGTGATATTGGACTATGAAGGATCCGCACATGTTGGCATATCATAGCACCATATAACTGGTTGGCTCAGTGTACATGGTCCCTCAGGGTTAAGGACATATTATCTATAGTAATAAGATAGTTTATGCACCAATATCTGAATCATTAAACTGTGTACCGTCTTGGTTCCTGTTCAACACGATCATCTTGCTTGGTCAAGTGAATGAAAATCCCATATTTCCATGGTGGAGGCTTTACTACATCCTCTACCTGCCAATAGCTTATTCTCGGTGAAGCGACCGACATCACCAAAGTTGTGAACTAGTTGTAGGTCTATGCAGAACCAGTCCACTGGGTCTCCCAAGCATAGATCCACTATGCGCCTCAGTGGCCTACTGTGTTCCCTAGGGTCCTTTATTGTATATGAATTAACATACACCAAAGTAGTATTCTAATTAAAGCAATAACCAAAGTCATCTTTATTAATGTTAATATAGAAAATCCACACTCAGGACACACGAGCTATAACAATGGTTACCCGCCCGGTTACAGGCACATCGGGATCAACGTGGAATATGATCTCCCAATGAACTGACGTGCGCTTATAGATGTCCGTGATCTGATCATCAACAAGATCTTGCTCCTTCTGTGACCTCTTCTCCTTAAGGGGCGTATAGTGGCAGGAGAGGTCCTCGGGCACAAAGCAGGTGAAGTTGGGTACCAGGAAGCCTCTGCTCCAATCCCCAGCTAGGTGCAATAGCACAGCCGTCCAGTTCGGGTCCGACTCTAGGAGCCCATCGATGATCGGAGCCACCAAAATTAGACCGCTGAAGTACACCCCTGAGACTCCTTGGATAAGAACCATCTTCACGAGGAATTCGCTGAAGAACCAGTCGAGGTTGATCGTAACCCCTTGGGCATGGAAAATGTCACAGCAGTGGAGAATTCACTCAAAGTTCCCACCCAACTGGCGTGGGCAGAGCTGGAAATAGGACAGGAATAGCCCAGAGAATAGTCTCAACGGTAGAGACAAGTCTGTGCGTAGCTTCCCACCGAAGACGATGGTATAGCTGGGATCGACGGAGACGGTGATGTCAGTAAACCGAACATCAAACTGGTATAGAAAGAGAAATTCATCCTTCAGCACGAGGAGCTACTCCTTCGGTGCGAGCGACAAAAGATCCACACATCGAGCCATTGCCGGACGAGGAAAACATGAGCAGAAAGCAGGACAGAGAGAGAAGGAGATAACAAGGTAAGAAACTGGCATCCTGTTCTTGTACCAAAGGAAAGTATTTGAATGGGTTGAAGCGCTGCCTGCTTTTCAGAGTCGACAGAACCAGAGCGGTGGATCGATCCAAAGCATCGGAAGGCCGGAATCTAATAGCCAGAAGATCAACCGCCTTGATAATCGGGTCCCCTATTCAAAGATAATGGGATTACAGCCCCTACCATAGGAAGCGAAGAAAGGCAATGATGATCACCCATCACATTAGCGAGCCATCGCTCTGAATTCAGGACACATGGCGAAACCCCATTGGACAGGACTTTCAGCCCGTGGTCTCTAGACACTTGGACCAAAAACGGGCCTTTGTAGAAGGAGTTTCCCGCCACGCCAATCAGATAACGATATGTGTCACCCGGTTAGACCTAGCATGTTGGTATGGAGAGCTAGACCGGTTGAGCTGGGGCCAATCGGCCCAATACGGTCCACGATCTGCACCTTATGCAAAAGACTGCGCCTAGGAAGGAGATCAGAGAAGCTTAAGCTCCAAAATCGGATCTAGGTCAGGGAAAGGGTCGGCTAGGTTATGGACCTGACCTGATAGTCCGGACCCACTTAAGTCCTGACCTGATCGGCGCCGAAGGGCCATCCCTTGGTGAGGAAATATCGGAGGGTGCCTGTAACAGCCAAGCGCATGTAACGGCCAGGAGATCCACTAGTCTGGAGGAGGCCCGTAATATCTCACCCATTCACATCATGGGTCACCCATGACTTATTAGGGGCCCATGATCAACAGGAGCATAGATGGAAAGATATGAAGGGTGTCCGATTGGAAAGGATCTGCCATAACCATCCTAAGATTCTCGAAGGATATTCTATGAGCTTTATGTGCATGTATAAGAAAGAGGCATAAATGAACCTCGCCTCTTCATGGGCTGGTAAGCAATTTCTCGCTTCCAAACCCACGACCATGCTTTTGTTATCTCCCTTTCCTGACCTGAGCGTCGGAGGGGCCTTGGCTCGGAGGTGAACCTCAGTCTTCTTGCAGGTACCACGGGAAGGAGGTGTAGGTGAGCTACTCTATCGAACAATCTGGTATGGCCGGAGGGAAATCCACCCACATTATCCACACCCCTAACAGAAAGTGCGTTCCTTAATTTGACTTATATCATATTAAACCCTTGCCAGGTGGTCATCAGTTGGACTATTGACCGGATCCGGTTACTCGGTAGAGTAATTAGAGGTACAACGTACATGGTCAATCTAGAAGAAACTGAGTTATATGAGTACTCAAGTCTGACGGTATTCTCTACCGCTAGAGTTGCATCATGGTACCAAGTGGAGGGACAATGGGTTTACCACTACTAAGCGGAGAGCAGGAGTATGCGAGAAAACATAATAAGTCCGGGGGAATTGGAGTGCAGTCTGCGTCGCACTCTGGTTGGCTATACATGTTAACTCAGACTTAGAGGGTCAATGGTACACTCGGGTAGTGTATCGATCAAGTCCAGGTTGGAAGCCATGAACCTTGGTCCCTGAAAATTCGACCTTATCCACATTATGTATGGTCTTTGAACCATCTCCTTATTTCACAGGACGTAGTTAGAGGAATTAATTAGTCCATCCCTAATACGCTCTGTATGTGCATCATACTAGTGCACGGTAGTTGCATATACATTTGTGTGTACTAGGGGAAATCCCGGATTAGTATAGACACACACGTAGTCATCTCTTTACCCTAGTGGGTTTCGCTACATGGGTACGATGCATCGATTCGATCATATTGCAAGTTGACTAGTTGATTTTATTTGGAGCACCCTAGGTGTTTACTAAGGGCACCCCGGTGATAGTGGAATCACTAGTCATAACCCAAGTAAGTGCACCATGTGAGTTTCCAAGCGAGAGGGGCAACCAACTAGTGGTATGGGGGTATTTTGGAAAACCAAAATATCACCATGCGCTAGGTTAGCCGTTCCTAGCACATAGGGACAAGTATGGGCTGGGCCCTCCCCTAGCTTGTAGGAGTTGCAAGCAAGAGTATAGGGGAGTGGGGCTTAATAAGGGAGTTTTGACTTTTAGGGGGACCGGCCTTGTATGGTAACAAGGGGCCGGTCCTATGCTACACGCAAGGCAAAAGGGAGAAAGAGGGGGGGCCAATAACTCCCATACGCAAGGTATGGGGGCCGGTCCCTATGTATAGACAAAGGGAGAGAGGGGGCGGCCTTAAGTTGAAACCCTAGCCGTCATCCTCCCCTTTTATTCTTCTCCTCTCCCGTCTCCCTTCGCATGTGTGCATGGGTGGGGGTTTGGATGTGGTTCTTCTTTCTCATATGATGAGTCGAAGGCGAAGAAGGCTAGTCGCATGGAGGCACTCAGAGATCCATCGATGAGGTACCGTGCATCATGCGAGATAAGGTGAACTAGAAGGCGCTTCCTGTAATCTTTTGTTGTCTAGATTTTGCACAGAAGATGAACAATATTTCTATGACTGCGGGAGATGATACAGAAATCCAAAGGACCTCAAACCACCTACAAATGTTACGTCTCGATGTTGTCTACCTGTAGTCTAACTTTCAGCCCAATCGGAGTTCAGGGTGAAATGTTATGGCCGTTGCACCGAAGCTATATCGAGCAAATCCGAGGCCGTCTCCAAAAACAGAAGAAATTTGTCATGGTGAAAGAATCGCATGGAGGTATGACTTCTAACTTATAGATATAGTGTAGATTGAATATGTATGCATGCTAGGTTGTTCTCTAGGGATGGTACGGTGTGGTTTTGGGCAAAATCGAAACCGCACCGCAATACCAAACCGCCACACCGAAATCGTAACGCACCACGACGATATACCGTATGTAAAACCGAAACCACACCATGCATTGCGGTGCACCATGGTTAAACATTATAATGGTCTAAATGGTGTGGTTTTTTGCAGTTTTGGGCAAAACCGAAACCGCACTGCAACACCAAAACCACAAACCAAAATCGCACCGTACCGCAATGGTTTTATATTTTGGCATACCAAAACCGCACCATTCGGTGCGGTTTTTCATGGTTCTCGATTTTAAACTGCACTGTTGCCATCCCTATTGTTCTCTTTGCTAGATTGACATTAGGGGATCACGTTTTTGCCATACTATATTCATACACGCATATGTAGATGGTTTCGATGAACGTTTTGATATGTAACGTACACCACTCACGGTCTTCGGATCTATACTTTGCTTCTATTGTGGGCCTCTAATATTGAATTATTTCTAACAAATATTTGTGTGGTGCTTCGGTGGGGAGCTCTGGAGCTGATTCTTTTTTCAGATGGTCGACTTTGTTGTCAACTATCCTACCACTTCTAGGAGCTATGACACTCTTTGCTTGTTCGTGGTAGATATTCTTGTGAACTTCGTCAACTTGATTTTGGCTCCTAGGATTTGGTATTGATCGCCTAAGAGGCTTTCCCTCCTTGCAATGGTTAAGTGCATTCACTAATTGTCCCATTTGGGACTCAAGTTTCGATATAGATTGAGTATGGGAAAACAAGAGTTATATGTTTACCTTGAGGTTTTGCAAGGCGACCAACACCTTATCTTTGAAAGTTGGGTTTCTTTAAGAGAGCATATTAGGGTTCTGGTATTGTGGTTGAGGCAGTCGATAGTTTTGATTGGAGTTTGGGAATGATGGACTTGGAGGCTATTGTTATGTCTCGTTATGTTGCCATTAGTTTTTAACGACTTAAACAAACCTACTTTACTGGTGTAGTAAGTAGCTATAAGCAAAAGTCGGAAGGGAAAAGTTCGGTTTGGCTATGTTACGATAAAGAAGTACTATTGCAGTCAAAACCACTACTATCATCCTCTTCCACGATGCTTAGGCATGGAGGTATATTTCTAAACTCTTTGGAAAAAGACTTTGCTCGCATAATTAGGGTTTGGATGCATAATTAGCTAAACACACACACTTTCACTTAGTTCCATTCGATCTTTTTTATCATTTTTGTTCTCGCATGCATGTTCATTTCTATTTAAAATATTAAAGATGTATGGGCATCTATTTTTAACTAGCAATGATAACATGAGCATGTTAGACTTTTTCGTTTTACCTCGTTCAGAACAAGGGCCATTGCCCTACACTTAGTGTGTGTATAGTAGGCTAGTTGTGCGCATGACTGTGGCTTAGTCTAGAGGTGGACATAAGGTCCTCTTTGGGAAACTAAAGTCATGCACATTACTCCACAGTCGTGCGCATTACTTTTACTTAGTCTTTCATTGAGCTCGAACTGGTATTGTGATTGGCTAAAGTTGTGCGCACGATCCTAGTCGGTCATACACTATTTGATGTCCACCTTAGCCCCTACATGGGACGGTCCTATAGCACGATGACACATTAGAAAGTCGTGCGCACGACTGGGTCTAGAACATACTGAAAAAGTTAAGTCGGTAGGCTTAACCAATCCAATTATTACACGTGTTGGTCATGCGCACAATATGGCTGAAACAGACCCTTGATGATAAGGGTCTCTCCTTTAGTCTTAACCATCCACCTAAGGGCTCCCTTGGGCTATAAATAGCCCACTCCTACACCCTTAGCTACTAATGAATCTTTTGGTTTAGAGAAGAATTAAAAGAGGTTTTTAAGGTTTTGTGAGTTCTCCATTGAACTCCATTACCTCTCTTCTTTCCCTTCTCCTCCTCTCTTCAACCTTCTATCCAAGTATGGAGGTTGGACTCACTACTTGTATAGTCAATTGAGAGTCTCCCAACTCCTTGTGATCATACAAGTAAGAAAGGTCAAGGTTTAGTGAAGGATATAAGGTGTCATCCAACACTTAGATCTTGATCTATTATTTTTATAGCTTGAATCTCATAGGTATACTAGGCTTAGAGGCATATATCGAAGGTCTTGAAAGAGATCTAGGTTACCCTCTACCTTAGGTTACTTCTTAGGTTCAAGTGTTTCTTTTCTTTTCCATTTTGTTTCTCCCCATTTCACTTTGCACACACTAAGTGTGTTCCCACCGTCGTGTGAAAGGCTCTTACGAGAGCACTTCGTGACGTCATTCATGTCGAGTACCCTTAGTGACGTTGTTCACTTTGGGAGGCCTCTTTGGGGAGAAGAACAAGCGGAGAAGAGGAACGACTACAGAGGTGCAAGAGTCAGCTTAATTCAACACCTATAAAGTAAAAGCAATGTCTCTACTTCACTGAAGGCACGGGTTGTGGACCTAGGGGGCTAAAGGGTAATCTCTGTATAGCGACGTCTTAGTTTGCTTGTAACCTTGTATGGACCTTCTAAGGGAAGCTAGACCTCTCTGTATGTATGGTCTAGGCCCAGTTTTGACCAGAGGATGATTTTCATCCCTGTTAAGGGTTCTTATCTATAAATAACTTGTGCGCTCCTTCGCATTGTATCTCATGATCATTGTTTGCTTAACTTTATCTATTCTATAGATTGTGCAATCTAAAATCCGTGCTTGCATCTGTCCGTTATGAGGCACGCCAACTAGTTTCGACTAGTTGGTCTCTTAATGCACGGAGTTTAGCTAGCCAAACGTTGGTAGCTATACATTAGCTTTATTTTTCAATTGGTATCAGAGAAGGTCTCCCTTGTTGGAGCTAACACTCCTGGAATAGATCTATTTTAGATTGCATATCTTTCACACGTGATCACGTGTATTTGTTCACAAGTTTTGGTGTGTGCTAGTGGGACCCTTTTTAGGGCTCTTTGCTTTGTTTGTTGTTGTCCATTTTTTAGGACTTTTTTAGCTTATGTGCTTATTTTTGGGCAACCCAATGATTTGTTCTTAACACTTCCTTAACGTGATGACTTCACGAAGAGAAGAAAGTGCTATTAACAAACATCCCTTGTTGGATGGCACAAACTATGCACATTGAAAGTGCAAAATGCAAGCATTTCTTTACCGTATGAGCAAAGAAGTGTATATTTGTGCTAGGGATGGCTGGGCTCCATCGATCCTTTCGATGATGGAGGGTGGTGAGATAAATACGAGCCTCAAGCCTTTTGACTTATGTGATAACCACGAGAAAATTCTTTGCACATCCAAACAGCGTGGCCTTAGTGTTATTCATTTCAGTGTAAATGAGAGTGAATTTCGACAGATTTCCGTCGCCCAAACCTCCAAATAGGCCTGGGATATCCTCTCCGTCACCCATGAAGAAACGACCTCCGTAAAGGATGCCAAGCTTCAACAATTATCTTCTCGTTTTGAAGCTTTGGTAATAGAGGAGGAGTCTTTCGACGAGTTTTACGCCAAGTTAAATGACGTAGTTAACTCCTTCTTTTGTGTTGGGTAAACAAGTATCTAACAAGAAGATATGCCGTAAGATCCTTAGATCTTTTTCTAATAGATTCATGCCGAAAGTCACGGTAATTAAATAGACCAAAGAGATCGGGAAGCTCGTCCCTGAAGAACTTGTCGGGAACCTCCAGACCTACGAGAGCACCTTTAGGAAGCCCACCTCTAAAGGCAAGGGGCTTGCCTTTAAGTCTTCCACGAGTGCTTGTAGCACTCCAGAAAGTGAAGGATCCATCTTGGACCTTGAGAGAGTGGACGCTATGATTTCTACCCAATTCAAAAACATCCTAAAGAGGAATGAGGGAGATTTTGTCAGGGCCAAAGATGCACCCCGTGGTCTAGCTAGACCTTTTCGGGGTGACATGGGTAAAACTCCATTTATGGAGAGACCTAAAGGAGACGCTCCTATAAAGGAGCTTAGCAGTCGAGGGAAAACATACGACAATCTTCACTGGTGTTTCAATTGTAAAGGCTTAGGCCATTTTGCAAAGAAGTGTCCCACCAAAATGCCAGTTTCCAGAGATCAATCTCTTAATGCATTGTGGGATGAGTCGGACTCCGAACTTGAGGAGAATGTGAACGAATCGGCCAATTATGGCCTTGCCTATATCGTTGCCTTCGTTTCCTCTGTTCGCTCTTTCGAGAGTGATGGTTCTAGCACGCTCGAGACATCTTCTCAAGGTTGTAAACCGAAGTTTGATCTTGCTATGACCTACAAGCTCACTTCTACTAGGTGTGCTTTGTTAGGGGAGGCCATTGAGGACATAGATAGTAAGATTGAGTGTCTCCAAAGGGTGGCTTCTGAAAGCTCAAATCTCATATCTACTCTTCGTGCGGACTTGGACAAGCTCAATCTTAAGCTTGAGGACTTTCATGTCAAATCTATTAAGTCCGAGGGATTGCTTTTAAAGCAATATACTAGCAATTGATCCTTGATCCACATCTGTGATCAGGCGAGAAAGGGTAATTTTCTTAGGGTGATAGGCTTCGACAAAGCTAGCACCTCTAGCTAGGTGCCTTGCTTCGTCAATGGAAGTCCTTATGATGAAGAGCTTAGTGCTACTTCTATCGCCTCTTCCCCCCCACTACCTTTGAGACTTCTGGCCTAACTTTTCCTATGGAAAAGAGAAGGCACACCCATCCTCGTCTCTCTAAACGTGCTAGTATACCCTCTTCCATTAGTACTCTCCATACTCTTGTGCTTTCGACGAACCCTTCTGGTCAAAGGCCTCTCTCAGACCCATCTCGGGTCTTGGTTAACCTAATAGCCGAAGTGTTCGTTGCACTCTTTCACCCTTTGTTTCATATTTTCGTACCGCTCAAGGTACGCAAGGGTGGGTCCCAAAGAGTGCTGTGAACATTGTTCAGAGCTTCACTGATTAGTGGATTTCAGGAGACACACCTCCTGGGAGTCACACTTCTAGCCACTAGTTTGGTCGGTCTTTGGGTAGGAGCTACTTGTTTGTGGTTTCTCTGTATCTTCTACTCCAAACCCTTAGACTACTACATATCTAGCCTGCCTGTTTGGCATGTCTCTATTCTTTTGGCTAGTGTGTAGCGTGTGTGTTTTTCCCCACTTTCTAGTGTAGGATTTGCTTAGTTTTGCTTTTTCTAGGTTTTTAAAGTCGAATTTCTTGCAAATATTTTTAGATTTCAGTGGCATGCAGTGACAAGGAGCAGTGTTTTTGCCCTTTGCTAACTATTAGGGTTATTCTTTACCTCTTGTCATCTTTTATGGTTGAAATGACCAGGGTAGTATTTATAGCTTCTTATTCACTTAGGCTATCATGTATTATATTAAAAGGTCTGATTGGCATGCCATAGCATTTGATAAAATTGCTTAAGTTATAAAATGATAAAGTGTGATTGTTGGAAATAAACTTAAAGCATTAGCATTGATAATAGATTCATTTTTAGCTTGAGTAATCTAACTATATACTTAAATCAAATTATGTTGCCTCTGTTAATTAAATTTCCTTCTTGAACATATTTCATTTTATAGATGGAGATCTCGAGAACATGACCCAAGAAGCAATGTGCTCGGTGCCCAAAGCCAACTGGCTCGGAGTTGCCGGTCGTATTCTCGTTATATGAGACTCTCTATATGGTTCCTTAGACTTTTTGCAACCTGCTTCAGTAAAATGGTTTGTAGGGGCATCTTGAAGCCCGACACTCCTGGCCAACTGGCGAGGGGATGTCAACCTATATTCTTTATCTAAGAAAGTTGGATTAAGTAAAACTAAGGGGAAAAAAAGAGAAATTGTGAAAAGAACCAAAAATGGCCAAATGTGTTCTTTATCGAAATTCAATCAAATAAGAGTGTCCTTGTTTGGATTGCTGATATTGTGCTAAAGTATAAATTTATGATTTTTTAGGCCAAAATGATATGAAATGCAATCATATCCTTGTTCTCTATTAGTTTGAGGTCACACTTATACATATTTACAATTTAGTCCATGTATATTATGTTTATTCACGTCTAAGTCCAAATTAATATAATACTATTGATCTTAAGTGTTTACTTGCTCTAAATACTTCACCTAGGTGTATTCTTCAAGTTTATATGACATTAGATAGATTTGAACCCTTAGGTGTCAATATTTTACTATTTTGCCCCTATTTGCATTTTTGAGATTTGTGCACAGCCACCACACACAGATCATTCCAATTGTCGGTTTTGCGTGCCACCACTGCTCACACAATCCCTAAGGGATCCTCGACATGTGGCAACTGGTTTGGAGTCGATCGGGGCTAAGATCGTGGCATGATCTTGCTTTGAAATCTGAAATTTCAACAAGGTCGTGCACACAAGATATTAATAAACCTAAAACAAGTGCGCACGACATGTCGTGCGCATGACTTTTAGTTCTTTTAAACTCGTGCACATGAGTATGAGCAATTGTCATATTCTTTTAAAACCCGATCCGAGCGGTTCGTGCACAAGAACCGCCACCCCTTTCTTCTCCTCTCCGAGCTCCCCTCCGTCTCCTTCGGGTTCTCCCTCCTTCTCTCCTAGGTAAGACTTGTTTCTTCCCTATTTTCATCGCAAAATCCCTTCTTTGATTCATGATTTTCTCTCCGATTTGGGTTTTTACCCGAATTTTGGGATTTCCTTTAGGGTTTGCTTTGATTGTTAAGTATTCTCTCGATCACCATATCGAGGAGGAAGAATCCCACTTGAGGGCATGTAGGGGAGTCGAGTGCTATGCCGCCTCAGTTTTCGAATCGGGATTTTTGATCCGATGAGGCTTTATTGAACTTCACTTCTCATTTTGCTTCTCGCAACGTCATTTGCGAGCAGCAAATTGACCTTGCCTCCTTTGATCCAGCTCTTCGTACCATTTTTTATGAGTCCTCCCTTTCCTAGCCCAGTTGGAACGACCTCTATCAAGATCTCTTCCCAGAATATCCACTTCTTACTCGATAGTTCTATGCCATCATGTATTTGACAGTTGTGATACCTAGACAGGGTCATTCTTTTTCCACGCATGTTCAAGGGGTCTCCATGACTATCACCCCGAGCATACTGGCTCAGATCTTAAGGTTTCAGCGTCCGACCTACCCTTTTGCATCTTCCCCTGACTCATATGACAACCGAGATACGGCTTCTTTGGCTGCACGCGCTGGCCGAACCCCATCACGACCACTTCCTTTACGCCAGTCACTCCAGCTTTCAGTGACCATCCTTACTCCTCTACATGGCAATCTTCGTAGGTTTGTTAAGTACAACTTGCGGCCTGCCAAAGAGAGCAAGGATATCGTCCTTTGGGAGACGAGCTAGCTTATGTTTGAATTAGTAGGGGTGTCCTTTCTTTTTTTGATGTTTGCAATTATATCACTTATTATATGGTTCTATGCTTTGACATTCGTGCCGATCGTAGAGCATCATTTCTTCCCTTTTATAGTCTAGTCACTAGGAATCTTCAGTTCTTCCGTGTACCTTTTCCTTCTGGTCTGGAGATTGCTCGCCCTATGTAGCCCATAGGGGCTGAATCTCTTCTGAGGGTTACTCGGGCTCAGCGAGTGACTGTCGACCTCATCTATGATGATAAGAGCGAGGAGTTCGTCCCAGATGAGGCTGCAGATGACAACGACGAGGAGGAGGATAAGGCAGACGAGGACGAGAACGAGAAGGAGAAGATGGACAAGGACGAGGCCGTTGCAACTCCACAGCCAGGAAGACCCCCGACTCTTGAGGCTCTCTTTGCACAGATGGCCCAGATATGGGCCTATCAGCAAGAGACTCACCAGTCATACCAGGCGGACCTTGAGCACTTCTACAATGAGCAGCTCACCCAGCACGAGATACTCGAGAGGCTGGAGCAGAGGTTGAAGAGGTTGGAGCAGAGGTAGAGGAGGCAGGATAGGAGGCTGAGAGAACTCACCACCTTTTTGATGCCCGGACAGCAGGACGATGACTCTGACTCCGAGGAGTGAGCAGTGGACCATGAGCATCTAGCTTAGGTCGTTTTGTAGTTGATAGTACACTGAGATGGTATTTTTTATTTTCTGTTTGTATTGTTAGTGGTTGTGATGCATATGACTTGTACCACCCTATGAGGCATTTGCATGAGACTTGTTTTGTTTTATATATATATATATATATATATATATATATATATATATATATATATATATATATATATATATATATATATATATATATATATATATATATATCAGCTGTACTGCTCTTTTGTCACTTCTGAGTTATGATATGTATATCTCTGAGATAGTTAGAACTTCCGTAAGTCCACACCCCTCCCCGCTCTCATATTGTCTTTGTGTGTTTCTGTCAGTTGGGTCACCGATGCTTTCTATTCATATCTCTTAGTAAGCCTATATGTTGTAATATATATGATACTAGTTAGCATATGTTTATGACATATGTGGCGATTGGGTGGTGACCTACCTTAAGCCCTATGTTTAAAGGGGTATTTTTGAGCGATGCACTCCTCATCAGGGAGGCATCCTCAAAGGGAGGTTGGGAGGTGTCCTACCTCAAGCTATGCTCGAGGGAGAGTTTTTACTAGTACCCTACCATGAACTTCGTAAACATCTGCTAGGGTTGCTAGGGTCCCCTCTATGTTTAAACGAATCTATCTTTAAGAGGATATTTTTTATGCTCTCACTTGAGCAGCACGTTCTCTTTCTTCCTTTTGTCACTTTTGTGACAAAAAGGGGGAGGAAATCCTTACGGATTCCACAAGATTGGTGGATTCATTCCATAAACTTCTTATAAATTTTGATTTATAAGACTAGTGGAATTTATTCCATAAGTTTCTTATGAACTTCGGTCCATAAGATTGTTCCTTATGAATCTCAGTTCATAAGACTGTGGCTATCCCCTTAGAGGGAGTTTGCCTTTTTCACTAGACCTAATAAGAGAACTTGTCATCCTTCTTGAAATATTAAACATATGGTATCACCTTTGCTATACTTAAATTGCTTATTAATCGCATAGATGGTATCATATATGTTCTTTCATACTGACATTAGTTTTGCAGGAATAAAAGTGAATTTAACCTGTGTATTTGAATTCTTTCAGGATTTACATGTTTCCTCTTTTTATCTTTCTCTGTTTAGAGTTTAGGGTTTTTTCACTGGGACACTTAGGGGCCTAGCTTAGTAGAATTGGTTGTATAAGAAACTCCCCTCTAGTGGTTTGTGTAATGAGGTACTTGTTTTTGTCACTAAAAACTATGACAAAGAGGGAGATTGTTAGGTCTCCTTATATTGCCATTAGTTTTTAGCGACTTAAACAACCCTACTTTACCAGTGTAGTGAGTAGCTGTGAGCTAAAGTCGGAAGGGTAGAGCTAGGTTTAGCTATGTTATGATAAAGAAGTACCGTTGCAGTCAAAACCACTACTATCATCCTCTTCCATCATGCTTAGGCATGGAAGGTACATTTCTAAACTCTTTGGAAAAAGACTTTGCTCAGATAATTAGAGTTTGGATGCATTACTAGCTAAACACACACTTTCACTTAATTCTGTTCGATCTTTTTATCGTTTTAGTTCTCGCATACATGTTCATTTCTATTTAAAATATTAAAGATGTATGGGTATCTATTTTTGACTAGAAATGACAACATGAGTGTGTTAGACTTTTTCGTTTTACCTCATTTGGAACAAGGGCCATTGCCCAACACTTAGTGTGTGTATAGTAGGCTAGTGCACAACTTTCCAAAGTTGTGTGCATGACTGTGGCTTAGTCTAGAGGTGGACATAAGGTCCTTTCTAGGAAACTAAAGTTGTGTGCACGACTCCACAGTCATGCGTACTACTTTTACTTAGTCTCTCATTGAGCTCGAATAGGTGTTGTGACTAGCCAAAGTCGTATACATGACTTACACAAGTTGTGCGCATGATCGTAGTCGACCACACACCATTTTATGTCCACTTTAGCCCCCATATGGGACGGTCCTATAGCATGACAATATGTTAGAAAGTCGTGTGCACAACTTTAAAGTCATGCGCACGACTGGGTCTAGAACATACTGGAAAGGTTAAGTCGATAGGCTTAACCAATCCAATTATTACATGTGTTGGTCATGCGCACGACATGGCTGAGACAGACCCTTGATGATAAGGGTATCTCTTTTGGTCTTAGTAATCCAACTAAGGACTCCCTTTGGCTAAAAATAGCCCACCCCTACACCCTTCACCTACTAATAAGTCTTTTGGTTTATAAGAAGAATTAGAAGAGATTTTTAAGGTTTAGTGAGTTCTTCCTTGAACTCCATCACCTTTCTTTTTTCCCTTCTCCTCCTCTTTTTAACCTTTTATCCAAGTTCGAATACTATGGAGGTTGGACTCACTATTTTCATGGTCACTTGAGAGTCTTCTAACTTCTTGTGATCATACAAGTAAGAGAGGTCAAGGTTTAATAAAGGATCAAAGGTATCATCCAATACTTAGATCTTGATCTATTCTTTGGGGGTTTTTGTAGCTTGAATCTCTTAGGTATACTAGGCTTACAGACATGCATCGAAGGCCTTGAAAGAGATCTAGGTCATCCTCTACCTTAGGTTACTTCTTAGGTTCAAGTGTTTCTTTTCTTTTCTATTTTGTTTCTCCCCATTTCATTTTGCACACACTAAGTGTGTTCCCACCGCCGTGTAGAAGGCTCTTGTGAAAGCACTTCGTGACGCCATTCATGTCGAGCACCCTTAGCGACGCCGCTCACTTTGGGAGGCCTTTTTGGGGAGAAGGACAAGCGGAGAAAATAAACGACTACGGATGTGAAAGAGTCAATTTAGTTCAACACCTATGAAGTAAGAGCGTCGTCTCTACTTCACTGAAGGTGCAGGTTACAAACCTAGGGGGCGAAGGAATAATCTTTGTATAGCCATGTCTTAGTTTACTTGTAACCTTGTTTGGATCTTCTAAGGGAAGCTAGACCCCTCTGTGTGAAGGGTCTAGGCCCGGTTTCGATCGGATGGTGGTTTTCATCCTTGTTAAGGGTTTCCATTTATAAATAAATTGTGCGTTTTTTTGTGTTATATCACATGATCATTGTTTGCTTAACTTCCGTTATTCTATAGATTGTGCAATCTAAAACCCGTGCTTGCATCTGCCCATTGTGGGGCACGCCAACTAGCTTTGACTAGTTGGTCAATTAATGCACGGAGTTTAGCTAACCAAACTTTGGTAGCTATACATTAGCTTTATTTTTCAGCTGTGGATAAGAGATGACAAGAGTTTGGGGCTTCCACGCGAAGTTGTGGTGGTTCCTCCATCTTGGGTTATATGTGTTGGAGAGTAGGTTGTTCTCTTGATAGGTGCCCATAGTATTTTGCTCTTGCACAAATTCAAGATACTAGGGTGCTAAAGATCATGTACTAATGTGATGATTGGGTAGAGAAAATAAGGCATAAACTTTGGGTTAATAAAGGGGGTCAAATATTGGGTTGGCGAACATAGGTGGGTCCCTATAGATAAAAGTTTATCTAGTTTTTGAGCTAGAGCATCCACTTTGTTAGAAACATCTGTCGAGTTTGAGAGCTCGCACAGGCCTCCTTATTTTGATATGGTAGCAGGGTTTGCCCTAGTATCTCTACCATACAAGGCATGTTGTAGGGAATTATTTGAGAGGTTTTCAAAGAGTTCTCATGCCTCGTCTTTATTTTTTAATATAAAAGTTCCTCCATATGTCGTATCAATCATGTAGAGTTGGTCTCAATCAGTCCATCATAGAAGTTTTGGACGATTTACAATTATGGTACGACGTGATGAGGGCATTTTCTAAGTAGGTCTTTAAGTATTTCCAAGGTTTTGTGAAATTGTTTCCTATCCAATTGAGAGAAGTTAGTAATAGCTCGTCTATATTGGTTGGTTTTTCCAATTAGGAAATACTTTTTAAAAGATTCTTGTTATAGCTGTGTCGAAGATGGTGGCGTTTCCTAGGGCTTGAAGCCAATATTTGGCCTTCTCTTTAAGTGAAAAGGAAAACAACCACAATTTGGTGGCTTCATCATCTAGGGTCTGCAGTTTAAAGATCGTGCATAATTCTAGGAATTCGTCCAGGTGTTTGTATGGGTCCTCGTTGGAGAGCCCATGGAAAGATGGTAGTATATTAATTATACTGGACTTGATTTTGAAGTTTTTCGCCAGGATGTTGGGGAGTCTTATGCATGACGGGGAAGTATAGGCATTAGGCGTAAAGTGTGCCCTAAGTGTTCAGGGGACTTTAAGTGCCTCCTGTGCCTCATGCGTATTGTTTTGCGGTGGGTCATCCACATTGCCTTTCATTTTGGATTTATAAAGGTTATTACGACAAGATCTAAGTGTACGCTCAAGGTCGGGATCTAACATGATTAGATGCGGCCTTAACGAGCGACAGCCAAGCATGCAATAAACAAAAAGTAATATATGGAAAGTAGATTAACTAAATTAATTAGAGTTGTACCTACTTTTAATAAGGACGACAAAAACACACATAAATCTTCTCGATTTATATGCCGAGCTTTCACAGGCAGGCATATTATATATATATATATATATATATATATATATATATATATATATATATATATATATATATATATATATATATATATATATATATATATATATATATATATATATATATATATATATATATATATATATATATATATATATATATATATAGTAGTGATACATTGCGGCAGGATTAACGTGCGGCTTAACGTGCGGCGAGCTGGGGTGTCTACAGGCTGTTCGATCACCGGATCCAACGAACCGGATTCACCCAGACCACCGAAACAGGCCGTTACTATGGCGGCCACAGTAACAACTATTTGGTGGTCCGGATGAATCCCATCTGTTGGATCAGATCCATCGAACGACACCAAAACATTTCGCTGTTACTGTAGCGGCTACAGTAACAGCGAAATTATTTTGGGCCGTTCGATCCCTACTGATCCAACAGATGAGATTCCGTTTAGTTTGGGATGAAATTTAACCGTTGGATCGATAGGGATCGAACGGCCCAAAATAATTTCATTGTTACTGTAGCGGCTACAGTAACAGCGAAATGTTTTGGTGTCGTTCGATGGATCCGATCCAACGGATGGGATTCATCCGGACCACCAAATAGCTGTTATTGTGGCCGCCATAGTAACGGCCTGTTTCGGTGGTCCAGGTGAATCCGGTTCGTTGGATCCGGCGATCGAACGACCCGTAGACACCCCGGATCGCCGCACGTTAAGCCTGCCGCAATGTATATATATATATATATATATATATATATATATATATATATATATATATATATATATATATATATATATATATATATATATATATATATATATATATATGGGTCAGGATCGGATGACCCAGCAAATTTTGACCCATTAATAACCCAGCACCCTTTGAGGCACTTAGAGGTTATAGAATGGGCTGATTTTTTATAGGGATGTTGTCTATGGTATGTTGATCATCCTCACAAAAAATCAGCCCATTCTAAAACCTCAAGGTGCATCAAATACGCACTTCAAATCAATGGTTTTTTACTATCAATTTTAACCGTTGATTTGAAGAGCACCCTTTGATGTACCTAGAGGTTTTAGAATGGGCTGATTTTTTGTGAGGATGATCAACATACCATAGACAACATGTCTACAAAAAATCAGTCCATTCTAAAACCGCTAGGTGCCTCAAAGGGTGCTGGGTTATTAATGGGTCAAAATTTTGATGGGTCATCCGATCCTGACCCATATATATATATATATATATATATATATATATATATATATATATATATATATATATATATATATATATATATATATATATATATATATATATATATATATATATATAAACTAAATTAAGCAAGGATAACGACTGAAAATAAAAACATAGAAGAAAAAAGAAGATTGGGGGTACTTATTTGGAGAAGAGCTGGTTGATTCTTGTCTTTCGTTAATAAGGTACCTGAAAAGAAAGAAAGAGAAAGCAAGTACCGAGATTATAAAAAGAAAATCTAAGAAATTAACTCCTAAAATTATTCCTAAGTTACCGTTAACAATCCTCGGCAACGGTGCCAAAAATTTATAATTGTTCCCAATCACACCGGTATTCGTAGCTGAATCGTTTGTAGTAAAAGGTTAAATATCGGTATCATCCCCAAGGATTGTGACTGTGTAACTTAAGGTCTAATTTTAAGGGTTAAAACAATTAGAGAGAGGAAGTTTGTATGATGATTGTGAAATTATCTAAAACTAAAGTTGAACGACTAAACTAACATAGGAAATAAAAGAAGAGAGTCTAGGGCAGAGAATCCACCGCTAACCATAAACTAGTCTAATTATATAAATTAGGATTTATTAATTCCATTGGAGCGTCTCGATTCGTTACAATGGAAATTGTAATTAATCTCAACGCCAGTTATTATCTTCGACGGCATGAGTTATCTTTGGTTGGCACTATCCATCATTTGGGGGCACAGATCATCTTCCCTTAGCATAACTCATCTTATAGAAGAATAATATATTAAACACAAGATATCCTACCATAATGCATATGGCATACACCATCTTAGTTTCGCACGGTCTATCTTTTTATGGTACGGACCGTCTTTCTAGGCATGATACATCTTTTGTGGAATGGTAAGAAGCATTAAAAACATAGAGCAAGACAAAGATCTGTTCAAAATAAGGAGATGAACAACTACATGCAAAATAAGGAGATGAACAACGAATTATAAATTATAAGATCCTTATCAAGTTAATCTCCAATTGGAATTACAAAAACCTAAGAGGGCATAAAAAGAACTAGAACAAGGCTAGGGCTTTATCGAAGCCCTAGAAGGGGTTTAGCCTATAACACCTGTGGTGTTAGATTTGGGAATAATAAAAGTCCTTCTTGGGCCTTTTCGTTCTTTTGCAATCAGACTTTTTCTCTGAGCTTGTTTCAAAAGAATGGGTCGTAAACCCATAAAATGTTTTATGTTCACTTTCTTCATAACTTTGAGCAGATCGCATTGGTGCGTACTTGTAGCCAATTTTGATAGCCCGATAGTATACCCTAGAATATCAATAATTAACCAACCTTCAGCATTATTTTGTTTAACACAGGAGATTGGTTGATTGGATCGTAGCAAGGCTAGATATATTGGGTGGGGCTCTGAGAGGGATTTTCAACGAGTCTGAGTTAGGGTCGATCCGGCACCTGGGTGATGAGTTATTACTATTTAAAATTTTGAAGTATTTCCTTCTTTATGGGAGATCTAAAAGTCAGAAAAATATATATTAAGCACCGACGTGTTCGCGTCGACGAGACCTTTCCAACGAATCCTCTCAGGCCCTTTTGTGACCTTCGATTTGTGAGTTATGACTTATTATTCTTTTCAGCCTGGTGGGTAGATCGATAAATCGCACCCGAGTTCCAACCAAGTCCAGTTCAAGGCCCCGGACCGAGCCCGACCATCCCTAGGATTGTCTTCTAACCTTGTTCGTAGCTGGATTTAAGTTCCTTAGATCTCTCTCTCTTGGATTTAAAATTCTAATTTCGAATGAGAAAAAATGGAAAGAGTTAAGATGATAAAATCGGATCTTTTCTTCCTTTATTCCCTCCTCTTTATTAGGAGTTAAAAGCCTTAATAACCTATAGCCTTAACAACCTGATCCCCTAACCCTTTTTACCACCATAACAACCCTTCTCCTCTTTATGAAGAACCGAGAGAGAGAAAAAGAATGACAAAATCAAGAGAGAGAGAAAGAACAAAATAATTCTTATATTTAGAGAGTGAGATAGATAAAGAGAGAGACATAACAAAGAGCAAGAGAGATTGAGAGAGAGAACTATAGAGAGAGGAGCAGGGGCCTCGCCTCCTCCCCCGACTCTGGTTAGCACCGAACCAAGGTCAGCCCTTCTCCCTCTCCTCCTCTCCTTCACCACGTGACCCAACCCGTGCGGCCACCCTGTCTCTTTCCTCCACCCGAACCCAACCCAAACCACCCTTACTCCTACCTTGCTGTGGCCAAACCCGAGCGAAGATCCCCTCCCCTATCACCTGTGGACGTTGCCAGAGTAGTCTGTATGGGGAATGATTTTGGCCATCATACGTAACCCTCCTCCAACAGTCGATTGAAGGTTTAACCCTTCAAAGTATAGCACGCTGTGAAGCACGATGATATTGAGTATTGAGCTGTCATACAATCACTGTTGAGATAGAGAAATAGGGAGCTGAAGAATTGATACAAGGTATAATGATGGAGTTCGGTCGAAGCCTATGTCTTCGTGCGATAAGATGCAACCTTTGAATCAATTATCTCTGAAAATGTAAAGTTACTCTCGACAAGCCGAGGAGTGCTTGTTATAGGTAGATAGAGGGTAGAGAGGGTTTGGAAGTCTGAAGACCAGAAGGATTAGCGAGCTCTGGAAAATAGAAAGTGGGATATGGAATTATGAATTCCGGTCTGGATTATTTACAGGATTGGCTATATATAAGGTTTTGAGAATATTCTAGGAATATTCTCTAAAATATCAAGAGTTTAGGTAATTATCCGGGGGATTTACCAATCTCTGAATGGCATGTGCGGGCCCCAGGAAGGGCTGCGGGTCCCACTGTCATCTTTATGGGACCCAAGCAGGGCTGCAGGTCCCACTGTCATCTTCGTGGGCCCCCCAAGCAGGGCTGCTAGTCCCATTGTCATCTTCGTGGGCCCTAGGCAGGGCTGCGGATCCCACTGTCATCTTCGTAGGCCCCAGGCAGGGTTGCAGGTCCTACTGTCATATTCATGGGCCCCAGGTAGGGCTACGGGTCCCACTGTCACCTTCGTGGGCTCCCCAAGCAGGACTGCGGGTCCCACTATTGGGTGTTAACCAGATTTTGCACCCACAGTTACCCCCACAGTTACACCCTCCCAGCTAGGCAGGTGCTAACCTAACTGGCTAGGATTCTATGGTATGAAACTGCTTTATCAACGTTGAGGCAGCTTGATGAGCGTTGAGGAGAAACTGCCGACCCCCTGCCAAGGGCCGACCAGGGATTTTGCAGTACCCGAGTGTCTTTCACGAGGCTTGTTCTGGCGGAATCTAGATATCAAATAATGGCATTTGCAGTTATCTTATTGTGGTGTCCGATCGTCATGTCTTCAGTCTTTGATGTGAGATCTACCATGAGTTTTAGCTGGATTGGTTTTAAATCTATGGCTTCTGATGCATAAGTAACCTGGGCATGCGTCTCGTGAGGAATCTGTCAATCCCCTACCAAGGGCCGACCAAGGATTTGTCTACTGACCCACTGTCTGGGGCCGACCATTGCATCTGCTGAGCCCCTGTCTAGGGTCGATCGCTGCGTCAGTCGACCCCCTACATAGGGCCAACCGGGATTACGTTTGCCACTTGTTGCTTGGGGCCGATCAAGGTGTCTGCCGACCTCCTGCCTAGGGTTGACCGTTGGGTAAAAGTGTTGGAATTAAATCCTATTATCACAGTCGCAGCGGAAGTAAAAGATAGATCCGAGGATCTTATGGTGTATGTTTCATTGTAATTAATTCTATAAAACAATATATATGAAAATCTATGATCTTAACATATGTGCGGACACCCTAGAGGCATACTGCGATCCACGGAAGACATGCATGCATTTAGTTAGGTGTTTAGAATCATCATACCTTATGGATCTTTGATCCGAAGAGAATAAAATGATAATGAACCACACGAGATTTGAGAGGGGCTGTCGAATAGCACCTTATCCTTTGTGAAGGGAGGAATCCTTAAAATCCTATCTCTGAGTGAAAGGATTATGAACTAGCCAA
This sequence comes from Chamaelirium japonicum, assembly GCA_947650365.1. Taxonomy (NCBI): domain Eukaryota; kingdom Viridiplantae; phylum Streptophyta; class Magnoliopsida; order Liliales; family Melanthiaceae; genus Chamaelirium; species Chamaelirium japonicum. The sequence goes on from OX393553.1 coordinate 4,752,976, forward strand.
CGAATTATCACGTTGCGAACATGATAACACTCCAAAGCCTTTTCTTCTCTTTCTCTCTTCTTCTTCCTTCTCCTTTCCTTCCTCATCTATTCCTCTTTCTTCTTCTTTTTCTTGGCCAAAACCACAGAGGAGAGAGAGGGGGGTCAGATTTCTCAAGGGGAGGGAGACAATTAGGGTTTTTCTAAGAAATAGGAGAAGGGACTTGCACATACCTTGGGCCGACCCCTTCTCCCCTATTTCCTCTTATAGGGCCGGCCCCCTACTTGCTTACACAAACTAAGGCCGACCCCTTAGAGATATAGATGGGGGGGATCAGATTTCCCATGGTTAGGGCTTTCCTTTATCTTCTAGACACTTTGGACAAAAACGCCCTTATATCGGGAAATCGCTGATAGAGAGATAGATTGAGGTACGCTAGTCGGAATCGAGTTTCGTCAATGCCTATGAGCTTATGGAATTATTTCGCTAATTTTAAAATTCATATTCAATATGTTCTGAGCCATATTTCAGTATTAACCAAAATACCCCTTGGCCCCTTAATATATGTAAGTTAGGTTCTTAGGCTTCGAGCTTGTGCTCCATCGTGCTACTTCGTATCCAATGTGTCCAACTAGGTCGGGGAACAATTCATATATACAACAACAGGGTGGAAACTTCAAGGTTCAGGATCTCTAGCTCCAACCAGATCCCTGATTAACTATTCTAATGATATACCAAAAATTCCATTAATCAGCCATAATCCAATTAACCCGTGTAGCCACCCAAAGTACGACGTGAGTTGAACTCTAGGGATCCTAAGCTTATATTACTCCCTCGTAACCCTATTCTCTACTATACTCTGACAATCCTTAGCCATTCTATTACTAGTGCTATTATTCGACTCGGGCGGTGGGGAGCACCGTCAGATCCCGATCGATCATCTAACTAGGATTTGATGACTTGTCATCTATAATACCACACCTTCTGGTACTATGCCTAGCATCCGGAACGTCATTAATTATATTGATAACTACCAGGCCTGGATTAATTGTGTGGACAAATTGACTCATCAAAAGACACCCATCCAACATTGGTCGTCAGATAACCTGTAGGGATTGCATGCCATTCTAACGCCAGTCAGGTAAACAAACATACCGTGGTATTGGACTATAAAGGGTCCGCACATATTAGCATATCAAAACACCATGCAACTAGTTGGTTCAGTGTACATGGTCCCTCAGGATTAAGGACATATTATCTATAGTAGTAAGATGGTTCATGCACCAATATCTGAGTCACTGATCAATGTCATTTCTTGGTTCATGTTCAACATGATCATCGTGCTTGGTCAGGTGAATGGGAATCCCACGTTCCCGTGGTGGAGACTTCACCACATCCTCTACCTACCAACAACTTATTCTCAGTGAAGCAACCGACATCATCAAAGCTATAAACTAGTTCTAGGTCTACGCAGAACCGGTCCACTGGGTCTCCCAAGCATGGATCCACCATGCGCCTCAGTGGCCTACTGTGTTCCCTAGGGTCCTTTATTATATATGAATTAACATACACCAAAGTAGTATTCTAATTAAAGCAATAACCAAAGTCATCTTTATTAATATTAATATATAAAATCCACGCTCAGGACACATAAGCTACAACAATCTTCCAATTGGTCTAGCGGGGAATAACAGTCTTAACTCCCATGGCATCCATGTACTTCTCAAAAGCCTAGGTCGGTAACGCCTTTGTGAAAGGGTCTGCCATGTTATCTGTAGATGTCACCTGAGTCACTGCAATGTCCCATCGCTTCTGCAAGTCCCGGATAATATTGTATTTTCACTTAATATGCTTACTCTTCTGGCGATATCTTGGCTCTTTGGATTGTGCTATTACTTCACTATTTCACAGTAAAGGACAATAGGATTTTAAGCTCCCGATATACATCTTAAGTCCGTGAGGAACTTTCTGAGCCACATCGCCTCATTGGTTGCCTCTAACGCCGCAATGTACTCAGCTTCTGTCATCGAATTTGCGATGCATCCCTACTTCACACTCCTCCAACTGATTGCTCCTTTACCTAAAAAAAATACAAACCCTGACGTCGATCTCCTGAATTGTGGATCTGCTGCAAAGTTAGAATCCGTGTATCTAATCGGTGTCAATTCCTGTGAAGAGTAAATTAACTCATACTCCCTCATACTACAGAGATACTTGAGTATACTTTTCACACCAGTCTAGTGCCCTGGACCTAGATTTGACTGATACCTACCCATCATACCTACGGCATAGCATATATCTGGTCTCATGCACTGCATGGCATAAATCAGACTCCCTACAACACAAGCATAAGGTATCTTCTGTATCTTTGCCCTCTCTTCAGAAGTTTTAGAACCCTGATTCTTGGACAATTTCATTCAATGTCTGAATAGAACTAGTCCCTTCTTGGAGTTGTGCATACTGAATCTGACCAAGATAGTATCTATGTAGGCTGACTGTGACAGCAAGAGAATCTTCTTCTGGCAATCTCGAGTTACCTTGATCTCCAGAATATAACTCGCTTCACCCAAGTCTTTAATGTCAAATTAAGAGGACAACCATACCTTCACTATAAACAATATTCCAATATCGTTTCCAATGAGCAGGATATCATCTAAAAAAACTATTGTAGTCTTATTGCTCCTTTTATAAACAATGGTTCATCCACGTTCTGTTCAAATCCATAAGACTAGATAACCTGATCAAAATACATGTTCTAACTTCTGTATGTTTGCTTAAATCTATAAATGGACCTTTGTAACTTGCATACCAGACTTTCCTGATCTTTTGCGATAAAGCCTGGAGGCTGAGACATGTAGATGTCTTCTTTCAAATCCTCATTGAGGAATACTGTTTTGATTTCCATTTGCCAGATCTCCCAATCATAATGGGCTACAATGGATAAGAGGATCCGGATAGACTTAAGCATAGCCACTGACAAAAAGGTTTCGTCATAGTCGATCACTTTTTGCTAGGTATAACCCTTAGCGACTAGTCTAGCTTTGTAAGTCTCAACGGTACCATCTGGACCTCTTTTTATTTTGTAGACCAACTTATACCCAATATGTTTAATATCGCAAGGCGGTGTTATAAGTGTCCAGACCGAGTTTTGGGACATCGATGTCAGTTCTGCTTCTATAGCTTTCTGTCATGCTGTATGGTCAGAGGATACCATCGCTTCATCGTAGTTTAGAGGATCATCTTCCTGAAACTCTGGATCTACAAAGAAGGTTTCTCTAATGTATCTATCAGGAGCTCTTGTGGTCCTCCCACTGTGATGACCCTACGGTGGTTCCATAGGAGTTGATTTTACAGTATCGTTAATCTCAGTGGTATCGGCTCTCACTATGTTTTCTGTTTGTGTACTCCTATCAGTACCAAGTAATTTTTTAAGAACTACTTTACTGGTGGGCTTATGGTCTATTAAAAAATCTTGCTCTAGAAATACGGTGTTTATCGAGACGACAACCTTTCTATCCACAGGATCATAAAATAAACCACCCTTTGTTCCTTTTGGATACACTACAAAAAGACATACCTTAGTCTTTGACTCCATCTTGTCTCACTTGTTCTTCCATACATGTGCTGGACAACCCCAAATTTTAAAGTATAGCAGGCTTGACTTTCGCTTCAACCATAGCTCTCAATAAGTCAAGGGTACTGACTTTGATGGAACAAAGTTCAAGGTATATACTGCCGTCTCTAGGGCATATCCCCAAAAACTAGATGACAACATTGCATAACTCATCATAGTCTGAACCATGTCTAACAAAATTTAGTTTCTCCTCTCAGATACGTTATTTTGTTGTGGTGTCCCTGGTGCAGTCAACTGGGATACGATCCCATGCTCACACAGGTACCCAATAAATTCATCCGATAGATATTCACCTCCTCGATCCGATCGAAGAGACATGATACTCTTACCCGTCTACTTTTCTGCTTCAGCTCTGAACTCCTATAGCACGGACACTTATGGGCCCATACATCAGTGTGTACTAACTCCAATACCTTCTGAGATCTGCTATCTTTGGCTCGGAAAGTTCTTTTGGTCATCTTGCCTTCTAGGCAATACTCACACGTTGGTAGGATTTCTAAAACATCTGGACTCAAAAGTCCTACCATAACTAACCTGTGAATCCTGTCTGAGGTTATGTGTCTAAGTCTTATATGTCAAAAGAGTGTTGGATTATCTAAGGGATCTTTTCTTTTAGATAAGGTAATTATACAGGCTTTAGTTATATTATCCTGCTTATGAGTGAAGTTAATTATATAGAGACTATTCTGTGTCTTTCCCTTACAAACAAAGGAACCATTCAATTTAATTGACACACCAGAAGCATCAAATAAAACTGAAAAACCTTCATTATTCAAAAAGAAAATATAAATTAAATTTCGTCGCAAGGACGGTACATAAAGTATGTCTCTAAGTAATAACTCCATCTATAACAAAACTACAAGATGATATCTCTAACTACTACAGCCTTTGTCACGGCCTCGGTTCCCATACTCAGGATGATCTCCCCATCACTCAGTTCTCTTGTCACCTTGAATCTCTGTAAATTATTGAAAGCATGGTTAGTGGAACCAGAATCCATAATCCATGAGACTCGAGAGCAACTGGATGCTACAAAGGATTCCACTATGTGAATTTGAGATATACAAGTCTCAGCCTTCTTAGGAGCCGCATGACAGTCACCCTTCCAGTGTCCCTTCTTGCTGCATTGGAAATATTTTCCTTTGAAACCAGGTCTTATTAGCCTTGAAGTTTTGATGATCGACCTCAGAAGGGCCTTCTGAGGCTGATCACTAAGAAAATGAGGCCGATAGGGGTATCGACCTTGTGAAGCCGATCAGGGTATCGGCCTTATGAGGCTGATTATGAAACAAGACCTTATCGACCTTGAGGTTTTAATGATTGGCCTCAAGAGGTCGATCATAGAAGGGGTGTTGGCCTTGTGAGGTCGATCAAGGTATCGGCCTTAGGAGGCCGATCAGGGTATCAGCCTTGTGATGCTAATCAGGGTATCGGCCTCAGGAGGCCGATCATGAAACGGGGCCTTATCGGCCTTGATGTTTTGAAGATTAGCCTCAAAAGGGCCTTCTAAGGCCAATCACTAAGGAAAAGAGGCCGATAGGGGTGTCGGCCTCGTGAGGCCGATCAGGGTATCGATCTCATAAGGTCAATCAGGGTATTGGCCTTGTAAGGCCGATCAGGGTATCAGTCTCAAGAGACCGATCATGGAATGGGTCCTTATCGGCTACAAGGTTTTGATGATCGACCTCAGAAGGGCCTTCTGATGCCAAGCACTAAGGAAAGGAGGCCGACAGGGGTGTTGCCTTCATGAGGCCGATCAGGGTATCGGACTCAAGAGGTCGATCATAGAATAGGGCCTTATCGGCCTCGAGGTTTTGATGATCGACCTCAAAAGGGCCTTCGGAGGCCCATCACTAAGGAAAGGAGGTCGATAGGGGTATCAGCGTTATGAGGTCGATTAGGGTATCGGCCTCAAGAGACCGATCATGGGACGGGGCCTGATCGGCCTTGAGGTTTTGATGATCGGCTCAGAAGGGCCTTTTAAGGCCAATCACCAAAGAAATAAGACTGATAGGGGTATCGACCTCAGGAGGCCGATTATGGCACAGAGCCTTATCGGCCTCGAGGTTGTGATGATCGGCCTCAGAAGGGCCTTATGAGGTCGATCACTAATGAAATAAGGCCGATAAGGGTATTACCCTTGCAAGGCTGATAGGGATATCGGCCTCATAAGGCCGATCACGGAAGCTGATAGTAAATCTAACTTGGGAAAATTGAACTTACCACATATGTTTGATGTTGACATGGCATAGGCGATGACGTGGCGCAGATACTGACGTGGTGCTCATGCACGGTTGTTGACGTGGCTATTTGGGAGGTGAAAGGTCCCACTGGTAATGTAACACCTGTTGTGTTAGATTTGAGAATAATAGAAATCCTCTATGGCTAGTTTCGTCTTTTTACAGCCAGACTTTTTCTTTGGGCTTTTTTCCAATAAATGGATCGTAAACCTATGACATGTTTTACGTTCACATTCTCCGTAACTTCGAGCGTGTCACGATGGTGCGTTCCGTGCAACGATCAGGTGTATGCGCAGCCAGCTTCGGCAGCCCGACAGGTAAACCCTAGAAAAACGATAATTGGCCGATAGTTGTAACTGTTTTGTTTCTTGCGAGAGATCGGGTGATTGGATCGTAACGAAACAAGATACGTTAGATGAGGCTCTGAGAGAGCCTTCCAATGAGCTTAAGTTAGGGTCGATCCGACACCCGGGTGAATAGTTATTACTATTTTAAGTTTTGGAGTCTTTCCTTCTTTTTGGGAGATCCGAAAGTCAGAAAGTTATGTACCAAGCGCTAACGCGTTTGCGTTGACGAGACCTTTCCAACGAATCCTCTCGGGCCCTATTCTGACTTCCGGTTTGATAGTTACAGGTGATTATTCTTTTCAGCCCGGTTGATGGACGAATCGCACCCGGATTCCAACCGAGCCCGGTTCAGGGCTCGGGACCGAGCCCGACTAGCCCTAGAGCCTACCTCCCGGTCTCCTAGCATAATTTAGGCTCTCTTGACTTCCCTCCCCATTTATTTAAATTCCGAAATTCGGATCAGAATTATCGAGCAGGATTGGGATGATGTATCGATCCCTATCTTTCTTTCCTTATCCTTTCGCCTTAACCGACTCTATCTCCCCAACCCTATCCCCCGTCCCTTCTTATCACAACCTCCCCCTTTTCTATAAATAGAGAGAGAACGGGAGAGAGAGAGAAGGACGTATAGAGAGAGAGAACGAGAGGAGAGAGAGAGAGAACGGGAGAAATAGATAGAGAGAACGGGAGAGGGAGAGAGAGAGAGAGAGAACTAGAGAGAGAGAGGAGCGCCCGCAGCCCCTCCGAGCACCTCCCCGACTCCAGCGTGCCATCACAGGTTAGCTTCCTCCCATCTTCTCCTCCACCGCGACCCAAACACCGGCCACCACCATGGCTGCGACCCAAGCCCCCTCCACGCGCAGCCGGACCTCCAACCCGACCCCACCCGCGACCGGCGACCCACCTTCCTCCTCCCTTGCCGCAGCCCGCACGGGCGGACACCGCCGCCGCAACCGAGCCCCTCCCGACGATCCCCGGCGCACCACCACCGGCCGCAACCCCATGCGAGCCCCTCCGGCCGAGCCTCGGGCTCCGACGGGCGCTCCGGCCACCTCCCACCGCGCCTCCTCCGTAGGGGTGGCGCGGGAGAGGCCGGCCGAGCGCTCGCCGGCGCTCCAGGCCGCTCCTCCCACCGGTCGCCGTCGCACAACAACCAGCCCACCCGCTGGTTTTGTGAAGAAGATGAAGTTGGGGCCGGGGGGCAAATAGGTAATTTCCTAGGTTAGTTAGTTAATCCCAGACCCGATCCATTAAACTGCAGACCCGACCCGACTGCACTGCAACCCGACCCGACTGCACAGCAACCCGACCCGCTTAAGTGCACAGCAGACCCGGCCCAACAGTGAACCGGTCTGGTTCACCTGAACTAGACCCGTGAACCAGACGATTTTGGTTCGACTGCCATTTCTCCGTCCGAACTCGGAATTGGACGAAACCAGCGCCATTTCGACCGGCTCGGAAAATACTACCTGTTGGCCATAGTTTAGAATAGTATTTCTATTGTTTGTTACCCTGTTTATTCCTTTGACCCGATACTATTGCGGTACCGTGGTTTGACCGCCGTTTCATCATCCGAACTCGGATTCGGACGAAACTAGCGGCATTGTGCTCAGAACATTGAGCCCTACCTTTTAAACCTAGAAGATAATCCTAGAACCTCTTCTACCCTAGTGAACCAACCATGCGATCGATTTTATCGGTTCTACGTGATTTGACCCGAAACCATTCGACCGAAGTCGGATTCCAGCGAAACTGGAACCATCGGAAAGGGTTCTTCGAGCCCGATTCGATGAGTAGGTTAAGCTTCTGTTTACTTGTTTGACCTAGTATTGTTTAGGTTCGACTTCTTCAGTCGCACGGTTTTGCGTACTGTCGACTCAATATTGGTCCCCTATCGAGGGTGCCCGACTATTCTTGGCATAGAACCCTCGTCGTTGACTCTTATGTTTTAATCGATAGAGTTGTGATGCGGAGCTGTGGTTATTATCAGACCTTGATCGTGGTGATCCAGCGGAGACGGATCAGAGGCAGCTAGCAGGAGTCGTGTGCGATCGACAACCAGGTGACATCTACTACCATTGCGTGGTCTTTAATAGTGGGAAATGAGAATGACTAAGGGTAGGTGTCCAGGACACTGCATGCGGGTCCCGCCGGGCATCGTCGCATGTGGTCAAATGGACCCCGCCTTGCATGCGGAGTCGCGAGTCCGGCGACGCATGCTTAAAATATTAATAAAATGATAATAATGATTGTTTTTGATTGTATGGACACCGTAATTAGGATTCCCTTAAATTAAACATTAAATTGAATAACTAATAATTATCGGGGCCCACCCTCCTGAGAGGAATATGGCAACCCTAGCACACGGGTCACCGGGATGAGTGCCTTACTTTATTTATTTATTATGTCGCATGGGTTGCGAGAGCAGTACGGGACCAGGGGTAAATTGTTGGAAATTGATAAGCATTAAATAGACTTTTTTGTAGCTTCATTGTATATGTTGAAATATGTTATGTGTGAATCTACCTGGTTAGAAGGTAGGGACCCCGTGTGCGCAAGGGCCGTGAACCACCCTGTGCGTACAGCCGAAGTTAAGTAGGTTAGGGGTCACGGGCAAGGGTTGTGGTAAAGCCAATAGGTGGTGCCCTCGAGTAGGGATTGGCCTAGCAACCCTGTCCCGGGGAGTTGAAGTCCCCATAGTAAAGCAAGTTGGGCGGTAGAGCTCCACCGTGAAAGACGGGAAACCCCTTATGATCATCTGGGTGACTAGTGCATGGTGTTGGTGGATGCACGGCGAGAGAGTTGGCCCTCTACATCGAAATAAAAGGCCCTATAGTAATGCCCGACCGGGGGCAGGATGAACAAAATATCCGGGGTTCACATTTTGTTAGTGTATGTGTTTTATCTATTTATGAATTTAGAATTGTATGACTGTTTACATGATGACCTTGTGACTTCAGATGAACGTCTTATTTAATTTGCTGTAGAACATCGAATGGACTTCATGTTAGATAACCTAGTGACAGTAGGAATTGCATGTGAATATAGACTACTGATAGGTTTAGGTATTATTTCTGCAAACTTTGATTCTACTAGAACTGATAAGATCTCATCTTAATTTATTAAGATTAGTTGTCTCATATTATTAAAGACTATTAGGATGTCACTAGCCATTAATTTGGCTAATCTCCCAATTTCCTATTGGGGGCTACTCTTTCCCACGAGTAGACTCAGTGCAGGTCCAGAGGCTCAGGAGTAGCAGTAGGAGTCCAGAGGCGGAGTTAGAGTTGCAGTGTTACCTTTCTGCTTAGTACGCTGATCTTATAGTCTTTTCTCTTCAGACAAGGTAATTGTATTGGAATAAGAGTTTTCATTAGTTAGTTAGTATTCTATGGTTGTAGTTGCAATGGTTCCAGCTGAATTCTTTTGGGTAGGCCTCTCCTTAAGGCCCCAAGCCTAGGATAGATCATGATGAAAATATAAGTGCATATAAATGACTAAATTGATTAACCATGTAGATAGGAACCCTATACTGGTGCACCTGAGTGTTAGGGAGTGGATGAGACCACTTGGCTAGCTGTAGGAGGTTTGAGCCTCGTGCTCCCTCAGATAGACTCCTGTCAGTATGTAGTGGCACCGACAGGTCACACATACTGAGAGGATAAGACTTTTGAAGGTCGAGCCGGACTAGATAATGTCTTCCCTCTATTGACAATTCTTTTCTTTGCTTTTTAATAAAAATGTTTTCCGAGAAACCAAATTCAAAAGATTTCCCTCTTGTTTCTCCCTCCTCCTTGTTTTTCATATTAGAGAGCGTAGAGGAAGCCCTGTGAGAACCCAAATTGGTGTAATTAATTGACCAAACCCAAAACCCTCTTCCTTTTCTCATTTCACACCCCAGGGATCGGTCTTCAGATTTCTGGGGCGTGACAGCTGGTATCAGAGCCTAGGGATATATTCCTAGGGGCTTCGTTAGGATGTGGTTCGTGTCTTGCGATTCTTTCTTCGGAAAGTTTAGACTCTAGTGGTGTTAGAATGTTTTCTAGAGATTGTATAGATATTGAGTCGATAGAATTATCGTAGTAGCTAGTGGCGGTATAGCGATTATTTCTAGGGATAAGGACCTAGAGTTAATCATACTTAGAGAACTGGTTTTGTTTGAGGAATTGATCTGTAACTAAGAACTGTCTATGATTGAGTTTTTGATTGATCGAGAATCGTGAATCAATCAATATGTCGTATGAGTATGATTGTATTTGAACTCTGAGGTGCTATAATGTTTAGGTTTAGAGTTAGTCGTTGTAACTCGGGTGTTAGTTCTTAAGAAGGAGCCACGTAGAAAATCTTAACCAAAGGTGGTATTTCTTGATCTCTAGGCAGAAGTATAGTGTTTGAGTCTATATCAGAGTATAGGTTGGGAGTCTTCTAATATGGATTCTTTTGAACTTTCTTGTGGTAAGGAGCTGACCAAGGACTAGATATTCAACTCTAGTTAGTAATTTGGTTGATTGGTTTTGGAATGGATGTATCTGAATATATCTGGAAGGATGTATATCCTTGATGGTTTATCTAGCATGGTTGTGAGGTTACTCTTTTTGTTGGTTTTGTTATTCTTCGTTGACCCTAAGCGCTAGAAACCTAGTCGGTGTTTTATGATTCCTTGATCTTTGTTGACCCTTAGTATTCGAGACCTAGTCGGTGTTTAGGATCCCTTGATCTTCGTTGACCCTTAGTACTAGAGACTTAGTTGGTGTTTTAGGATTCCTTGATTTTTGTTGACCATTGGTACTAGAGACCTAGTTGGTGTTTTTAGGATTGTCCATTATCTCGATATAGATGTAATAATTATATTAGTTTTCTTGTTAGATCTCTCTGGTGTATCGTGGGTTATAATTAGTTTGGTGTAGAGCTTGTGTGCTTTTTAATAGATCCTATGAGTAATGATGATAACCCTTAGGGGCAGTAGTTTCAAAGAGTGTACCAGGAGATGAAAATCTCAGGTAGTAGTTGAGTTCACTTGGTTCCCAAATTTCGGGATGTCTCGGTGGAGACCTTCGCGACAGGATACACACTCTTCCTCGAGAAATTTGGAGGTGGATTATGACTGTCCGGTAGAGGACATTGTGAGGCTACGCACTTTCTCTTCAGAGGATTTGGCGGATACATACGCACTGACTCTTCGGAGACTTTGGCGGTTGGTTTTGCAGTTCCTGTTGGAACTTGCAGCAGAGCGTGCACTGTTTCTTCGAAAACTTTGGCAGCTGGCAGAGCTTGCACTGTTCCCAATCAAAACTTTGGCAGCTAGTTACGCAGTTCCTGTTGGAACTTGCGGCAAAGCGTGCACTGTTTCTTCGGAAACTTTGGCAGCTGGCAGAGCTTGCATTGTTCCCAATCGGAACTTTGGCAGCTAGTTACGCAGTTCCTGTTGGAACTTGCAGCAGAGCGTGCACTGTTTCTTCGGAAACTTTGGCAGCTGGCAGAGCTTGCACTGTTTCCAATCGGAACTTTGGCAGCTAGTTACGCAGTTCCTGTTGGAACTTGCGGCAGGGCGTGCACTGTTTCTTCGGAAACTTTGGTAGCTGGCAGAGCTTGCACTGTTCCTAATCGGAACTTTGGCAGCTAGTTACGCAGTTCCTGTTGGAACTCGCGGCAGAGCGTGCACTGGCCATAGGGCAGTGACTTGAGATGAAATTTAGATAATTGAGTACTAGAGTGTTGTTAGTGACCATGCTAAGGGACTTGCTTACGTTTTTAGAAATTGGGAATGCATTATCAGTTGGAATCTTAAGAATAATCATTATTTAGGGGATTCACTTAGCTTTGTTTCTAATTGTTTTGGTTTAGAACCGATCAACCAATCTTGTAGAAAGATATTGTCAGTATAAGGTGTAATCATGTCGGTATCCCAGTCTTCGACTCCATTTGGTCAGTAGGTTAGTTGTTCTCGTAGTTGAGTATTTTCTACACGAGTAGTAAGTTTCCTCGTATATCTGAATTGTACATCATAGTGTATCTTTTAGAAGGTTTCAAAGTCATGCCACAATAACATAGTTGGGAGTGTTAGTACTGGGTCTTTCTTTAAGTATTGGTGTTTTACGATTCATCATTGTTCCCTCCTTATTCTCGTTCGTTTGGGGCATAGTTGTGCTATCTTGGACTCAACTTTTTCTAGGTTAGTCAGTGTGTATGTTGGGATATCCAATTCGTATCATAATAGTGTCTTCCTTGTAGGTTAGTAGTGGTTGTGTAGGTAATAGAGGTATTTCCTCCAGAGAGAAATCTCGTAGAAATTAAGTCTAGATGCATAAGTTTGAGTCGTCTAGTTGTCGTTTTCAGTTTGGATCTATAGGTGTATGAGGGTAGTTCTATGTGTATATACAAAATTTTTTTTTTATACCGTTAGATTATAGTGACCCGTGATCTTATTTCATGAGTCAAACTGTTACCTTACTTCTGGATAAGGGGGACGCTCTTTATCCAGAAGAAGGAGACAATCTGAACTCATGAAAGTCTATATTAGTCCTTAATGATTAGAATGGAAGATGAAGACCAAAGCTCGTATCCGCGGTGCGAAAACTTGGAGATTCATCTCTATCCTAATAATTATGAGAGCCGACTCGTATAATGTTTAGGTTAGTAGAGAGAGTAGAATTGTGAGTAGTAGAGGGTCAGGGTTTTCTTTTAGTAAGATTTGGTGCAGTGACTTGACTTTCTTATTGGCAGTGATAGTGAGGATGTTTGCGCTCGTTGTAGTTAACTTTTCATTGTTATATAGTTCTTGTTTTGGTAGTAGTGATGAGTGGACTCGTATATTTGGTTTTTGTAGTTGAATTTTCGGGACGAAAATTTTTTTTAAGGTGTGTAGGTTGTAACACCTGTGGTGTTAGATTTGAGAATAATAGAAATCCTCCATGGCTAGTTTCGTCTTTTTACAGCCAGACTTTTTCTTTGGGCTTTTTCCCAATAAATGGATCGTAAACCTATGACATGTTTTACGTTCACATTCTCCGTAACTTCGAGCGTGTCACGATGGTGCGTTCCGTGCAACGATCAGGTGTATGCGCAGCCAGCTTCGGCAGCCCGACAGGTAAACCCTAGAAAAACGATAATTGGCCGATAGTTGTAACTGTTTTGTTTCTTGCGAGAGATCAGGTGATTGGATCGTAACGAAACAAGATACGTTAGATGAGGCTCTGAGAGAGCCTTCTAATGAGCTTAAGTTAGGGTCGATCCGACACCCGGGTGAATAGTTATTACTATTTTAAGTTTTGGAGTCTTTCCTTCTTTTTGGGAGATCCGGAAGTCAGAAAGTTATGTACCAAGCGCTAACGCGTTTGCGTTGACGAGACATTTCCAACGAATCCTCTCGGGCCCTATTCCGACTTCCGGTTTGATAGTTACGGGTGATTATTCTTTTCAGCCCGGTTGATGGACGAATCGCACCCGGATTCCAACCGAGCCCGGTTCAGGGCTCGGGACCGAGCCCGACTAGCCCTAGAGCCTACCTCCCGGTCTCCTAGCATAATTTAGGCTCTCTTGACTTCCCTCCCCATTTATTTAAATTCCGAAATTCGGATCAGAATTATCGAGCAGGATTGGGATGATGTATCGATCCCTATCTTTCTTTCCTTATCCTTTCGCCTTAACCGACTCTATCTCCCCAACCCTATCCCCCGTCCCTTCTTATCACAACCTCCCCCTTTTCTATAAATAGAGAGAGAACGGGAGAGAGAGAGAAGGACGTATAGAGAGAGAGAACGAGAGGAGAGAGAGAGAGAACGTGAGAGAACGGAATATAGAGAGAGAGAGAACGGGAGAAATAGATAGAGAGAACGGGAGAGGAAGAGAGAGATAGAGAGAACTAGAGAGAGAGAGGAGCGCCCGCAGCCCCTCCGAGCACCTCCCCGACTCCAGCGTGCCATCACAGGTTAGCTTCCTCCCATCTTCTCCTCCACCGCGACCCAAACACCGGCCACCACCATGGCTGCGACCCAAGCCCCCTCCACGCGCAGCCGGACCTCCAACCCGACCCCACCCGCGACCGGCGACCCACCTTCCTCCTCCCTTGTCGTAGCCCGCACGGGCGGGCACCGCCGCCGCAACCGAGCCCCTCCCGACGATCCCCGGCGCACCACCACCGGCCGCAACCCCATGCGAGCCCCTCCGGCCGAGCCTCGGGCTCCGACGGGTGCTCCGGCCACCTCCCACCGCGCCTCCTCCGTAGGGGTGGCGCGGGAGAGGCCGGCCGAGCGCTCGCCGGCGCTCCAGGCCGCCCCTCCCACCGGTCGCCGTCGCACAAAAACCAGCCCACCCGCTGGTTTTGTGAAGAAGATAAAGTTGGGGCCGGGGGGCAAATAGGTAATTTCCTAGGTTAGTTAGTTAATCCCAGACCCGATCCATTAAACTGCAGACCCGACCCGACTGCACTGCAACCCGACCCGACTGCACAGCAACCCGACCCGCTTAAGTGCACAGCAGACCCGGCCCAACAGTGAACCGGTCTGGTTCACCTGAACTAGACCCGTGAACCAGACGATTTTGGTTCGACTGCCATTTCTCCGTCCGAACTCGGAATTGGACGAAACCAGCGCCATTTCGACCGGCTCGGAAAATACTACCTGTTGGCCATAGTTTAGAATAGTATTTCTATTGTTTGTTACCCTGTTTATTCCTTTGACCCGATACTATTGCGGTACCGTGGTTTGACCGCCGTTTCATCATCCGAACTCGGATTCGGACGAAACTAGCGGCATTATGCTCAGAACATTGAGCCCTACCTTTTAAACCTAGAAGATAATCCTAGAACCTCTTCTACCCTAGTGAACCAACCATGCGATCGATTTTATCGGTTCTACGTGGTTTGACCCGAAACGATTCGACCGAAGTCGGATTCCAGCGAAACTGGAACCATCGGAAAGGGTTCTTCGAGCCCGATTCGATGAGTAGGTTAAGCTTCTGTTTACTTGTTTGACTTAGTATTGTTTAGGTTCGACTTCTTCAGTCGCACGGTTTTGCGTACTGTCGACTCAATGTTGGTCCCCTATCGAGGGTGCCCGACTATTCTTGGCATAGAACCCTTGTCGTTGACTCTTATGTTTTAATCGATAGAGTTGTGATGCGGAGCTGTGGTTATTATCAGACCTTGATCGTGGTGATCCAGCGGAGACGGATCAGAGGCAGCTAGCAGGAGTCGTGTGCGATCGACAACCAGGTGACATCTACTACCATTGCGTGGTCTTTAATAGTGGGAAATGAGAATGACTAAGGGTAGGTGTCCAGGACACTGCATGCGGGCCCCGCCGGGCATCGTCGCATGTGGTCAAATGGACCCCGCCTTGCATGCGGAGTCGCGAGTCCGGCGACGCATGCTTAAAATATTAATAAAATGATAATAATGATTGCTTTTGATTGTATGGACACCGTAATTAGGATTCCCTTAAATTAAACATTAAATTGAATAACTAATAATTATCGGGGCCCACCCTCCTGAGAGGAATATGGCAACCCTAGCACACGGGTCACCGGGATGAGTGCCTTACTTTATTTATTTATTATGTCGCATGGGTTGCGAGAGCAGTACGGGACCAGGGGTAAATTGTTGGAAATTGATAAGCATTAAATAGACTTTTTTGTAGCTTCATTGTATATGTTGAAAGATGTTATGTATGAATCTACCTGGTTAGAAGGTAGGGACCCCGTGCGCGCAAGGGCCGTGAACCACCCTGCGCGTACAGCCGAAGTTAAGTAGGTTAGGGGTCACGGGCAAGGGTTGTGGTAAAGCCAATAGGTGGTGCCCTCGAGTAGGGATTGGCCTAGCAACCCTGTCCCGGGGAGTTGAAGTCCCCATAGTAAAGCAAGTTGGGCGGTAGAGCTCCACCGTGAAAGACGGAAAACCCCTTATGATCATCTGGGTGACTAGTGCATGGTGTTGGTGGATGCACGGCGAGAGAGTTGGCCCTCTACATCGAAATAAAAGGCCCTATAGTAATGCCCGACCGGGGGCAGGATGAACAAAATATCCGGGGTTCATATTTTGTTAGTGTGTGTGTTTTATCTATTTATGAATTTAGAATTGTATGACTGTTTACATGATGACCTTGTGACTTCAGATGAACGTCTTATTTAATTTGCTGTAGAACATCGAATGGACTTCATGTTAGATAACCTAGTGACAGTAGGAATTGCATGTGAATATAGACTACTGATAGGTTTAGGTATTATTTCTGCAAACTTTGATTCTACTAGAACTGATAAGATCTCATCTTAATTTATTAAGATTAGTTGTCTCATATTATTAAAGACTATTAGGATGTCACTAGCCATTAATTTGGCTAATCTCCCAATTTCCTATTAGGGGCTACTCTTTCCCACGAGTAGGCTCAGTGCAGGTCCAGAGGCTCAGGAGTAGCAGTAGGAGTCCAGAGGCGGAGTTAGAGTTGCAGTGTTACCTTTCTGCTTAGTACGCTGATCTTATAGTCTTTTCTCTTCAGACAAGGTAATTGTATTGGAATAAGAGTTTTCATTAGTTAGTTAGTATTCTATGGTTGTAGTTGCAATGGTTCCAGCTGAATTCTTTTGGGTAGGCCTCTCCTTAAGGCCCCAAGCCTAGGATAGATCATGATGAAAATATAAGTGCATATAAATGACTAAATTGATTAACCATGTAGATAGGAACCCTATACTGGTGCACCTGAGTGTTAGGGAGTGGATGAGACCACTTGGCTAGCTGTAGGAGGTTTGAGCCTCGTGCTCCCTCAGATAGACTCCTGTCAGTATGTAGTGGCACCGACAGGTCACACATACTGAGAGGATAAGACTTTTGAAGGTCGAGCCGGACTAGATAATGTCTTCCCTCTATTGACAATTCTTTTCTTTGCTTTTTAATAAAAATGTTTTCCGAGAAACCAAATTCAAAAGATTTCCCTCTTGTTTCTCCCTCCTCCTTGTTTTTCATATTAGAGAGCGTAGAGGAAGCCCTGTGAGAACCCAAATTGGTGTAATTAATTGACCAAACCCAAAACCCTCTTCCTTTTCTCATTTCACACCCCAGGGATCGGTCTTCAGATTTCTGGGGCGTGACAGGTAAGTAAGGTGTCGAGCTCTTGGACGTTGAATCTAGGCAAGTCTGTTCACCTCCCGCCTTTACATTTTTCAAGGTGCAGTACTTCGAGGGCTATATGTATGGCTCTTGCTGGAAAAATCATTTTTACCGTCAGAGAATTTCTAGAGCTAGAGCCTTTGATTTGATTTCCTTGAGTCTTTGAGTAAAGAGTTGCGATGGCGTCTGAGGGTGCTTCCATTCCATCTGTTTCGACTTCCTCTGGGAAGTTGAAGTTAAAGGGCCCCCACGAAGATTTCTGGGGGTGCTTCTGCTCCCTCCCACCTTTTTGCTTCGGGGAAATGGAAGATCAACATCGTCCCCTTGAACAACAGGGGATATGAGTCAAAGAAGGTATCAGATTCTGCTTCTGTCTGCCCCAGTGGCCCTGTTGGCACTGGAAAGGGGATAAGGAGGTACAAGGACTTGGACTTCTACTCTGTCCCCTGTAAGCCGAAGATTATTCCGAAGGTGCCATGCATCCTTAGTCCTTTGATGCCTCTAGCTGATGAGGAAGTGATTGGATAGGATATGGGCCTCCAGTCAGCGGAGTAGCAGCGAAAGGGATGGGCCTCGATGGTGAGGAAGTTTAAGGAGAAGGAACCAAGGCCCAAGCTTGCCTAAATCAGGAACTGTTTCGGCATTGACTCTCGAAGGACCTTCATCTCAGTCCCGAGTCTGGAGATGATTACGGGCACCATACTGTCCGTTGGCCAGATGAACAGCGGGTTGAGGCTACCGCTTCCTCTATTTGCCGTGAGTCTGCTCAATACTTCAGACTTAGCGCCGGGGCAGATCAGTGGTAACGCCTGGCTTGTCATCTATGCCTTTTGCCGCCTGGAGTCTGATTGCTGAGAAGAGCTAAGGGCCTACTACTCGGAGATCCCGGAGGGAGAGGAACCGAGAGTAGAGTTGGGCTACTTCTTCTTCCACTACAGGTGGAACATGGGTAAGGACAGAGCCTTCGCCCACTAGGTTGGAGAGTCACCACTGTGACCTATTGAGGAGACCTTGCAGTCAGACAAGAATTATATGTTCTGGCCGATATCCGTCTCCGAGGAGTGGACTCTGCTCCCAATTCCTATTATGGAAAAGAAAGAAGTTTCTTTCTCTATGCTGCGCTACATCTGTAACGACGGTGATTTTGTAATGATGTAAATTATTAGCTTGCACCTATTATGGGAAAATTTTATATAAAGAAAATTAGCGTCATAATGACCTTGTCATCAGTAGGATCCCAACGGATCTCATTTCGCTCGAATCCGATTCTAGGATTTTAAGTTATGGAAATTTGAACATTCTTGTTGCGAGACCCGGACCGAAGGGTTCGATCTGGACCTTAAAGAACAAAGGGAGACTTAATTCGCATTCATGTTACAATATAAATACGAGTATATCGGGAAAAAAAAAAAAACCCCAAAGTACTCAATTGCCCCCAACTGATAAAAATCAGAGGGCAAATGAGGTAAATCGGCAAGGGTTCCGTCCCTATAAGAAAAGGGTGGGGACCGAGCAGCAGTTCTTCACAACATCTCCATCCCCAACCAACCCGAACCCTGCGCCTCTCTCTCTCTCTCTCTCTCTCTCTCTCTCTCTCTCTCTCTCGGTTATCACCGGCACCGGCCGGCAAGGCCTAACGGGCTGTGGCCGAGCGGGCAACGGCCAGCACTCGGCATCCTCTCCAGCGAAACCCCATCGACCCACGGCTCCGCCCCCCTTCCATATCCGACCCGATCGACCCCTCCCCGGCCTCCGATCGTGCCGTCGGTCCTTGGTGAATCTCCAACCACCCTTCTCCCTCTCTTTCTCTCTCAAATTCTTTCCTTTCTCTCTCTAACCCTCACTAATTCTCTCTACAGGTGTGTGTATGGTTGAAGGTGAACCGCCACCATTTTTCCCTCTTTTTCTCTCTCTATAAAGCTCACTCTTCCTCTCTCTCTCACCCTCTCTCAAAAATCTGTATGTGTACGTGATGAAAAAAAAAAAGAAGAAAAGAAAAAGAAGGTGGTGAGAAATGATGGTGGTTGGCGAGGGAGGATGCGACAGGCAAAATGATGGTTGTGATAACAATGCTGGTTTTGGTGATGAGCACCTATTAATGATAGTTGGACAGCACAATGGTCGGCAAAGCCGCCTGCATTTCAACGATCATCAAAGATGGTCGTCATAACCATCTATGATTCTTCTTATTATTATTAATATTAGTTCCTTATCGATAAATTATTATTATTTGCTGTAAAATATTTTTGATAGCGTTTACCTATTAATGAAAGTTGGACAAAACAATGGACGGCCGAGCCGCCAGCAGCATCCGACAATCATTAAGAGTAATCTCCATCCGAAAAAAATAATGAACTGATCAGCTATTCAGTTAAATAGTATAATATTCATTTCAGTATTTTCTTTTATACTGGTCATTTTCCAGTGCCTTTATTTTCTTTTATACTGGTCCTTTTTCAGTGACTTTTATTTTCTTTATACTGGTCCATTCCAGTGCTTTTAATTATTTTTCATCCTCATTTAAAATTGTCTTTATTTAGTAACATAACTAATTACTTCTAAAATCATCTCTAGCTCTGTCTTAGAAATCGGAGTGCGACTAAAATAGGGGGAGTCCCAGGGCAAAACGACCCCTCCCCTTCTCTAGGGTTCATCTTTAGTCCCTTTTCTCTCGGTAAGGCAAGTGCAAGTACAAATACATTAGGGGAGCCCCAGGATGACATGGTCCCTCCCCTTCTTAGGACTTCCTCTAGTCTATTTCTTGTGGGTAAGCAACTATAAATTCATAGTCTAACTAACCGATCCTCTTTGATTAAATGATAAATGAAAATTGGTGTTGGGGTTGTGAGGAAAAAGGAATGAGAAAGAAAAAGATAAAAATTTGTGTTTTCTTCTCCTACACCCTTTTTATCTCAATCTCTCTTATTCTTTCTCCAGGAAATCCCTCTCTCCACATCGAAGCCCACTAAGAGCAGCGGGAGTTCTTGAACCTCGACAGGTGACATTAATCCTTTATGGGAATAGTTTTTAATAATAAGAAATAAAGCAACATAAAATTAAGGGTTAGGCATCCATCATATTGCACGCCAATCCCTTGGGATTCTTAGCATGCTATCAATGTGATGCAGGCACCAATAAGGCACACTACAATCCTGAACCCGTTTAGGGTTTTCTTTGGTCAATAACTAGTACTTGATTATCAATATAGCGACGTATAGATCAAAAGGACAGCAAGCAAAAGTTATATCACGCAGTTCTAAAGTTTATGCAATCAACATAAAGCAGATGTATGACTTAAAAACAATTAAAGAGCGCAATACTATCACAAAAAACTGATTTCAGCACATAATAGGGTCAATCGCAGCAATAGATATGTAAATTGGACAATAGGCATGCAACAGATTTTCACTAAAATAGGTTACGAATGCTTGCTAGGGTTACCGACAGACGATATATGGCGAATCTAATAAATAGGTAAAGTTATGGCTTCAACTAGCGATGAAAAGGATGATGACGGCTGCGATGCGGAGCGGAGGCAATGGAAACTAATGAAAACGAAGCGGTTGCGATGGGAAAATAAAGGAAAAGGAAAGATACTGCCTGGGGTTTCCCGCCGTGGGTCGATTGCAAGGATGCGCCGACGATCCTGCACACGGAGCAAGGCCGGACGTCGGGAGAAGCCGGAACCTTCGGAAAACGAAGCCCAAAGCCTTCACGAGGCGAAGTCGTGGAATCGACGAGGGTCGGGGACTCGAGTCTCGCCCGGAAGCACTCACGAAGAGGCACGAAATTCAGCAACTATCAAAAATCTGATTTCTTCTTCTCCCCTCATCTTCTTGTAGAGTTAGGGTTTTATTTCGATGGCTAGGATTAAAGGCTAATTAGGGTTTGATGGTGGGGATTCAAAGGGCTATGAAAGGCAACTAAAAGAGAGAGAAACAAGGGAGAGAAGAGAGAGAGAAGAGAGGGAACGGACAAAAGGTGGGGCCGGCCTTGGGATCCGCGCGGAAGGGGGGGTTCGGTGGTGTTCACGGGAAAAGGGAAAGGAGGGAGCGGCATCATGTCTTAGAAGCCCTATTGGGCTTAAGATAAGCCCAATAACATCCTAACTGAAGCCCATAAGTGCCACGTCATCTAAATTATGTTATTTCGCCATCTAACCGTCGGTTTTGAGATCTAATCTCGTTCGTCGGCACCCCGCAAACACACGCACCCATAATTTTATTAATATAATGCTGAAATTCACCCGAGAAGACCCGGATTCAATCCGAAAAGCCCTCGGATAAGATCATGGACATCCCCCATGAACTGGGCAAGAACAGAAATACAACTAATTGCTTAAATAAGGCCAAAAAAAAATTGGCCAAAAACTGAAATAACGTCTAACAAGTCCCAAACGGATACGAACTGAAGGTGCTGATCAGGTCTTCATCACAATGGGTCCTGCCTTGCATGTGCGGTTTCGATTCCGCCGACGCATGCAATAAATAAGAACTTAAGCGTAAATTATTTTAAGTATAACAATATAAATCCTTCCTTATATATATATATTGAGAAGTTTTGAAAATATTGGTGACCATGTTATGACAGAATGAATAGAAAAAAAAAATGTGCTAATCTCTATAGAGATAGGGACCCCACACACATCGGGAATGTGAGCCTTCCGGGGGTGTGTACCGAAAGTCAAAAGTAGGTATGGGGTCACAGGCAAGGGTTACCATGGCGCCAGGTTGGTACCCTCGAAAAAAAGGGACCTGGTTGGGTGCCCTGACCTGGTGTCTCGGCAGCCCCCGAAGAAAAGTAAGATGGGCCTGTAAGCTCCGCTGTGAAAGACGGGAAACCCAACTTGGTCGTTTAGGTAAAGTCTGCATGAATGGATCCCATGCAGGGATAGAGCTGGCCCTCTGGTGTGAAAGAAAGGCCCAATAGTAATGCCTACTGGGGGCAGGATGAACAAAATAATACCAGGGTTCACAATAGGTTAGAGAGACGTATTATGATATATATTGTTGGTAATACAATAAATCATGTGGTAAGTTATTTATTATAACCTTATGATATTTCTAACATGCAATTATTTGACATTATTGTGATAGTTTAGAAATCGTTGAGATTATGTGGCAGTACTCCAAAGATATTAATTTTATGAAATGATAATACTGTCTATTTTGATAACTTAGTTAATATCAAGTAATCTTGTTTAAAACTTGTTTAGTTCCTATTATTAAGAACTGTTATGATGTCACTAGCCGTCATTGGCTAATCTTCCAAAAATGTATGTTTTTGGGGGCTGCTCATTCCCACGAGCAGACCTACTTTCAGGATAGTGACATTAAGATTGGAGCTGCTTATAGGAGGTCCAGAATTCGCCAAGATTTGAGAATTTAGATGTAAGTGGATTATATGGCAAGGGTGTGGATGCAAATTAACATATCAATGTAATATGTTCCTTGGAAATATAATAAATAATTTTAGTTGGTTCTGTATATATTACTTTGTGTAATTCCAGCTGCACCTCTTTTAACTTCTTAAATAAATAAAAAAAAATCACATTGACGAACCGTAGTTTGGGCGGCTCAGATGGACATTCCTGGGTGGTCTGGAGTGCGGGGGCGTCACAACATCGATGGAGGAGATCGGGCCTACACTGCTGAGCGTGCAGCGGAATTCGATAATCTCTTCCTTGAGTTGACTTGTAAGAGTCGCTCTTTCAAGCAATTCCGCTGCTACCCAGTGCGTTGGAGCCTTGCCAACCTGCTCCACAAGTCAAGGGACAGGTTCAAGGACAACAACACATGGTACTCGAAGCGGGAGGAAGACAATGATGCAGCGCCCCTCCCTCTGTCGCTAATGATCGAGCGACCGAGAAAAATTGTAGTGATGCAGAAGGTGCCAACCAAGAGGAGGAAGAGTATCCCCTCTAAGGAGGTTGTCACCAAGAGGCAGTTGGGTCGAGAGAGGATGCCACTTGCCAAGAAGCAAAAGTCTATCGCCGTCCATCGCCAAACTTCGAGTGGCGCCTCACTCACTCCAGGCTAGTAGAGTGTGGAGGAGGAGGACTCTGGCTAGAGAGAAGATGGCTCAACGCCCAACAGAGTCAAGGGGGGCGAGGAAGAGGAGGGCTTCGGTTGCGGGAACCATCAGTTGGGCTATCGCACTCCTCCTGGCCAGGACAGTCTCGATGCAGCCATGAGGCATTAGAGGAGGAGATGGGGCAATTGAGCCCTGAGCATCAAGCCGAGCCGAAGTATGACTTCAGCCAGCTAAAGACCCCAATGGGCAAGAAGCGTGCCATGAAGGCAACCACTCCTCCAATTGATGTTTCCCTCATTGATGTCAACGCCGGGCCGTCGACTCCGAAGTCGGTGGGCAATGCCGTGAAAGTGGCTGCAACAATCACGACCCTGTTGGAGGCGAAGGCCATTGCCGAGGAGGAGCTGAAAAGGCCACCCCGCGGAGGTCTCCTTCTCCACCACTCCAACAGATCGAGGCGCCATCATACGGGGTTCCATCCCCTCAACGGCCAAGTGCTGGGAGTGCTTCCGGGGATGCTTCTGGTGACTCGTCTTCGAGCAAGAGTTGTACTCTATCTCCCGATAAAACGTACCTTGTGTTTGACTATTAGAATCTTTGAATTCGATAGTTGACGTAATTCGTTTTGCAGGTGGCTCCAACAACCCACCGCTGAAGTACTATGAGTTCGGCCGTGTCAACCTCAACAGACCAGGCCCCATGCTAAAATGGATAGCCTGTATGTACGACAAGATGCACGACGCTGCCATGGACTGAACATAGGGGATGGTAAGCGTAGTAATTTGAAAGTCTTGAAATATTCTATCGCCTTTTTGTATTGACTTGATTCGACTTGTGTTTGCAAATCCTCTCCTTGGTGCGGAATATAGAAAAGAGCCCTCGAGATGATGGCAAGGTCAAATATGACCTAAGAGTGGCTCAGCTTGGGGAGGAGCTGCAGGAAGCCCAGGATGCTCTCACCAAGAGGGAAGAGGTCATGGCTGAGCTGAAGGAGAGTCTCTCTTCTGTTTGGTCAACTTTGAAAACCATTTGGAACGACTCTTCGAAGTTGAAGCTAGCCTATCAGAAGCAGGCATAAGAGATGGAGAAGTTAAAGACTCAACTTGACGAGGCGGCTGCTCGTGAGAAGGCTTTGGTATAGGAGAAGAAGCAGCTGGAGGTGAACTGCGCTAGCTTCCAGGAATCTACCAACAAGGCACTGGCAGCCCTTCGAGATGCAGTGGGTTCCTCTTCTAGCAAGCCTTCTCCGAGCAAGACGTCCGCGAAGCAGAAGTCGAGTAGGTCGTAGCACTCTTGTATTTGCTCTTGTATGCCTGCAAACCTATTTTGTAACTCTTTGACTTTGATAATAGAAGTTCTATTTTTTGGCTTGAATGCTTTCTCTTCGAATGTCTCTGAAATGTCTGATTGACTTGCATTGATTATCTTGAATGATCGTTGATGTCTTCGAATGTTCAGAACTCCTGAGATGTTTGTTTGAATGTGTCGAAGCTATGGACACCTTGAACTTTCATCGAGTGCCAGGGCAGGGCCTTGGGCTTATTAAATGTCAGGATTTCAGGTGTGCAGTACTCAACATAGTGCCCATGTATCGGTTGACTTAGACTTAATGTTGTTTCGGTCGAACCTACATCTAGAGTACATAACTTTGTACCGTTGCAGGTTAGCCAACCGTGTCACAACCCGAACCGGACTAACTGTGGCGAGGCACTGTTGCATAAGTTCTTACGGGACTCGGAAGTATGTGCGCTGCCAAATATTCAGAGTACTCAGCATAGAGCCCGTGTATCGGTTGACTCAGGGTTAGAGTCGTTTCGATCGAACCTATGTCTAGGGCACATAGCTTTGTACTGTTGCGGGTTAGCTGGCCGTGTCACCACCCGAACCGGACTAACTGTGGCGAGGCACTGTTGCATGAGCTCTTACGGGACTCGGGAGCATGTGCACCGCCAAAAATTCGAAGTACTCAGCGTAGTGCTCATGTATCAGTTGACTTAGGTTTAAAGCTGTTTCAATCGAACCTATATCTAGGGCACGTAGTTTTGTACCGTTGCGGGTTAGCCGGCCACGTCGCAACCCGAACCGGACTAACTGTGGCGAGGCACTGTTGCATGAGTTCTTACGGGACTCGGGAGCATGTGCGCCGTCAAAGATTCGAAGTACTCAGCATAGTGCCTGTGTATCGGTTAACTTAGACTTAGAGCCGTTTTGGTCGAACCTACGTCCAGGGCACGTAGCTTTGTACCGTTGCAGGTTAGCTGACCGTGTTGCAACCCAAATCGGACTATCTATGACAAGACACTATTGCATGAGTTCTTACAAGACTCGGGATCATATGCGCCGCCAAAGATTCGAAGTACTCAGTATAGTGCCCCTGTATCGGTTGACTTAGGCTGGCACCATTTCGGTCAAACCTACGTGTAGGGCATGTAGCTTTATACTTTTGCAAGTTAGCCGGACGTGTCGCAACCTGAACCAGACTAATTGTGGCGAGGCACTGTTGCATGAGTTTTTACGAGACTCGGGAGCATGTGCGCTGCCAAATATTCAGAATACTTAGCATAGTATCCGTGTATCGGTTGACTTAGGCTAGCGCCGTTTTGGTCAAACCTACGTCTAGGTAACGTAGCTTTATACGGTTGCAAGTTAACCGACCGTGTCGCAACTTGAACCGGACCAACTGTGGCATTGAGCAATAGCTGAAATAGAATTTGAGTCTTTGATAGAATTAGAAACGACTGCCATTTTCTTAAGGACTCAGAGGAGGTTACATCTATTGATAGAACTTTTTGAGATGAGATGCATTCCATGATCTTGGAAGTCTTTGTCCTTCTAGGGTGTGACGAGTCAGTAGGAACCCTTCCCGCCTACTGATTCAAGGATATACAGCCCTTCCTAATTTGGAGCGAACTTCCCGCTGTCGGGCTCCTTAGTGTTTGGAAAGACCGCTCTGAGGACTAGGTCGCCGATGTTGAGATGTCTTCTGCTGATCTTATGATCGTACGCTGACTTGATCTTCTGTTGGTAGTTAGCGACTCGTATAGCTGCTTGATCACGGAGCTCGTCGGTGCGGTCGAGGTCGTTGATACGGAGCTCTTCATTGATTCCTCGTTCGATGGCAAGGGGTCTTAAGAGTGGAACAAGTTGCTTCAGTTGGTAAACCTGCTTTCGATCCATAAGTCAAATAGAAAGGTGAGAATCCAGTCGATCGACGAGGTATGGTTCGATAACCCTACAAGACCTCGGGAAGGACCTTTTCCCAGAGTCCCTTCTTGTCGTCTAACTTCTTCTTGAGAGTGCATAGAATGGCTTTGTTGGAGGCTTTAGCTTGACCGTTGCATTAAGGATATCTTGGTGTAGAATAAAAGAGTTTGATTTTGTAGCTTTGGCAGAATTCCTGGAATTTGTCTAAGTCAAACTGAGCTCTGTTATTGGCAATGAGGGCTTGCGGTATGCCAAACCTTAAGAAGATGTTGTGCCTGATGAATTTGATAACTTCGTTGTTGTTTTCTCGGAAGAGTGGCACATCTTTGACCCATTTTGTGAAGTAGTCTGTTACCAGCAGTAGATACTTCTTCTTGCTTGGAGATGGAGGGAATGGACCCAGAGAGTCCAACCCCCACTGATGGAAGGGCCAAGGACTCATTATAGGATGAAGCTCATCTGCAGGGAGATGGATCGCTCGAGCGTGCCGTTGACAAGGCTCGCATTTCTGGACGAATTGACGAGCGTCCTTCACCATAGTTAGCCAATAGTAACCTTGGAGTTTGATTTTTCCTTCGAGAGATCTTCCGCTGGAATGGTTGTCATAAGCTTCAGTATGGATGTCTACCAAGATTGTTCCTGTCTGATCAGGCTAACACATTTGAGGAACATTCTGCTATCTGATTGGAAGTAAAGGTCTTCTCCTTGAAGGCGGTATTAAAGAAGCTTTCTCTGGAGTCATCTGGCTTGAATGGGGTCTTCGGGCAATCTGCTATGCCTGAAGAAGTCAAGGATTGGATGTCTCCAATCTGATTGACTGTTGGCCAGGACAAGAGCGAAGGTTGGTTGTCTCTGACCCTTTTTGCTCTTCGCCGTGAAGATGAGACAATGCTCTAGGCTAGCCTTGGGCAGTTCTTGGTAGTAGATTTGAATTTGATGCTCTTTGATAGGATCTCTGAGTACTAAAGCAGCATTGGCGAGAGCGTCAGCTTTATGGTTTTTCACCCTCGGTACTTGAATGAACGTGACACCGGAGAGCTTCTATTTGAGTTATTGCACCAAGGCTAGGTAGTGTTGCATCATCTCTCCCTATGCTATGTACTCTCTATTGATCTGCCTGATCACCAACTGGGGGTCGCTGTAGATGGTGAGATGATCTACCCCCAAGGCTTGAGCGATTTCCAACCCAGAGATGAGTGCTTTGTACTCGGCTTCGTTGTTGGTAGCATTGAACCCAAGAAGGACGGCCTTTTGGAGATGGTCGAGCTCGGGGGATATTAGAACTATTCTAATTCCCTAGCCAACTGAGCTTGAAGCCCTGTCAGTATAGAACTTCCATCAAATAGCTATTGTAGAGGGAGCTTCAGGGCTCGATTTGGAGGCCTCAGGGCCTGGATTGCAATGAGGTTCATCGTTGTCGTCGAGACACATCTCCGGATCATCTTCAAAGGCGATAGGATCTTTCACGGGGAAGTTGGTAAGAAAGTCGGTGATGGCTTGCCCTTTGATGGAGATACGTGGCTCGAATTGGATGCCGAGTGAACTCATCTCGATCACCAATTTGGTCATTCGGCCTGCTCGACCTACCTTATCGAGGATGTCTTTGAGTGGATGCTCGGAGACGACGGTGACCAAGTAGGAGACGAAGTAGGGGCAGTGTCGTCATGAGGCTGTTAGGAGAGCTAAGGAGACATTCTCAATTCTTGAATAGCGAATCTCAGCCGGTAGAAGGGTATGGCTGATGTAATAGACGGGACGTTCAACGCCATCCCTTCTGCTGACCAAGGCTGAGCTGAGGGCTTGATTAGTGACGGTGAGGTATAACCAGAGTGGTTCTTCTAGTAATGGAGCAATAAGGATGGGAGCTCAAGCAAGGTAGAATTTGATGTCTTGGAAGGCTTGCTTGTAGATTGAGTTCCATCCTGAGATGTCAGCCTTGCGGAGCTTATCGTAGAGGGGCTTATATTTGTCTGAGGACTTGGAGATGAATCGATTAAGAGCCACTAATCTTTCTTTGAGGCACTGAACCTCCTTCAGGTTAGAAGGCGGTGGCATTTTGAGGATTGCTCGAATTTGATCTGGATTTGCCTCGATTCCTCTCCTGGTCACCAAATGACCCAGGAATTTACCCGATTGAACTCCAAAGGCGTATTTAGCTGGATTCAGCTTCATGCGGTACTTCCTTAGGATTTGGAAGGTCTCGACAAGGTCGGAAAGATGATCTACTCGAGTTTGACTCTTTGTTAGTAAATCGTCGACGTAGACTTCAACATTGTGGCCGATCTGTTCATTGAACATCTTCGTGACCAGCTTCTGGTAAGTTGATCTAGCATTCTTGAGACCGAAAGGCATGAGGTTGTAGCAGTAGAGCCCTCTGTCAATCATGAAGCAGGTCTTCTCTTAATCATCATAATACAACGGGATTTGATTGTAGCCTGAGTATCCGTCCATGAAAGAATGAAGTTCGTGACCGGCGGTGGCGTCGACGAGCCTATCTATCCTTGGCATGGGGAACGAATCCTTGGGACAAGCTTTATTAAGATTGGTAAAGTCGATGCAGACTCTGATCTTTCCGTTCTATTTTAGAACCGTAACGATATTGGAGATCCAAGTTGGGTACTCTACTTCACGAATAAAGCCCGCCACGAGTAACTTGTCGATATCTTCTCGAACTGCAACTAGTCGTTCTGGTTTGATTATCCAAGGCTTTTGCTTGATGGGGTTCGCCCCTTCTTTGATAGTTAGTCAATGGTGTTGGAATTAAATCCTATTACCAGAGTCGCAGTGGAAGCAAAAGATAGATCCGAAGATCTTACGGTGTATGTTTCATTACCATTAATTCTACAAAACAATCTACATGCAAATCTATGATCTTAACATATGTGCAGACACCCTAGAGGCATTCTACGATCTATGGAAGACATGTATGCATATATTTAGGTGTTTAGAATCATCATACCTTGTGGATCTATGATCCGAAGAGAATGGAACGATGATGAACCATACGTGAATCGCAAGAAAAGCTGTCGGATGACACCTTGTCCTTTGTGAATGGAGGAATCCTCGAAGTCCTATCTCTGAGTGCAAGGACTACGAGCCGACGGATGAATTCGTTGCGAATATGACAACGAGGTATGAGATCTCCTCCTTCTCTTTCTCCCTTCTTCATTCTTCTTCCTTCCTCCTTCTTCCTTCTTCTTCCTCTTTCTTCCTTGGTCGAAACCACAAAGAGGGAGAGGGGGTTGGGTTTTAGGAGAGGGGAGAGCCTTAGGGCCGACCCCTCTTTCCCTAATCCTTATATAGGGCCAGCCCCAACTAACATACTCAAGCTAGGGCCACCCCCCTAGAGATTGGGATGAGGGGGGGTGGTTTTTAGGGTTTCCACATGTCTATCGTAAAGCCTGGATGAAAATGCCCTTCACATAAAGTGAAACACTGTAAGAGAGATTGAGTGAGGTGCGCTACTCGGAATCGAGTTCCGTCAGCACCCATGAGCTCCTGAAATTATTCCGCTTATTTTAAGATCTATATTCAATATGTTCTGAGCCATATTTCAGTATTTACCAAAATACCCCTACTGCCCCTAACAAATGTGAATTAGGTTCTTAGGCTCCGAGCTTGCGCTCCATCGCGCTACTTCGCATCCAATGTATCTAATTAGGTCGGGGAACAATTCCTATATGCAACAACATTATGGAACCTTCAGGGTTCAGGATCTTTAGCTCCAACCGGATCCCTGATTAACTGTTCCCGTGACACACCGAAAGTTCTGTTAATCAGCCCTAATCCGATTAACCTGCGTAGCCACCCAGAGTACGACGCGAGTTGAACTCTAGTGATCCTAACGTTATGTTACTCCCACGTAACCCTGTTCTCTACTATACTCTGATAATCCTTAGTCCCTTCTATTACTAGTGCCATGATACGACTCGGGCGGTGGGGAGCACCGTCAGATCCCGATCGATCATCTGACTAGGATTTGATAACTTATCATTTATAACACCACACACCTTTCGGTGCTATGCCTAGCATCTGGAACGTCGTCAATCATACTGACAACCACCAGGCCTGGGTTAATTGTGTGGACAGATTGACTCATCAAAATGCACCCATCCAATACTGGACGTCGGATAACCTGTAGGGATTGCATGCCACTCAAGTACTAGCCGGGTAACCCAACATACCGTGGTATTGGACTATGGAAGGTTCGAACATGTTGGCACATCAAAGCACCACACAACTGGTTAGCCCAGTGTACATGGTCCCTCAGGGTTAAGGACAGATTATCTATAGTAGTAAGACGGTTTATGCATCAATGTCTGAGTCACTGAACTATGCACCATCTTGGTTTCTATTCAACATGATCATCGTGCTTGGTCAGGTGAATGGGAATCCCACATTCCCGTGGTGGAGACTTCACCACATCCTCTACCTGCCAACAACTTATTCTCGGTGAAGCGACCGGCATCACCAAAGCTGTGAACTAGTTCTAGGTCTATACAGAACTGGTCCATTGGGTCTCCCAAGCATGGATCCACCATGCGTCTCAGTGGCCTACTGTGTTCCCTAGGATCCTTTATTATATGTGTATTAATATATACCAAAGTAGTATACTAATTAAAGCAATAACCAAATTCATCTTTATTAATGTTAATACAGAAAATTCACGCTCAGGAGACACGAGCTACAACAATCTCCCACTTGGCCTAGTAGGGAATAACAGTCTTAACTTCCATGGCATCCACGTGCTTCTCAAAAGCCTTGGTTGGTAACGCCTTTGTGAAAGGGTCCGCCATTTACCTGCAGACGCCACCTGAGTCACTGCAACCTCCCCTCGCTTCTGCAAGTCCCGGATAATGTGGTATTTTCGCTCGATATGCTTACTCTTCTGGTGATATTTTGGCTCTTTGGATTGTGCTACTGCTCTACTATTGTCGCAGTAAAAGACAATAGGATCTTGAGCTCCCGGTACTTATCCTAAGTTCGTGAGGAACTTCTTGAGCCACACCGCCTCCTTGGCAGCTTCGTATGCCGCAATGTACTCAGCCTCGGTCATCGAATCCGCGATGCATCCCTGCTTCACGCTCCTCCAACTAACAGCTCCTCCTCCCAATGAAAATACAAATCCTAACGTCGATCTCCTGGATTCCGGATTTACTGCAAAGTCAGAATCCGTATATTCAATCGGCATCAGTTCCTGTGAAGAGTAAATTAACTCATAATCTCTCATCCTACGGAGATACTTGAGTACACTCTTCATAGCAGTCCAGTGCCCTGGACCCGGATTTGACTGATACCTGCCCATCATGCCTACTGCATAGCATATATCTGGTCTCGTACACTGCATATCATACATTAGACTCTCTATAGCCAAAGCATAAGGTATCTTCTGCATCTCTGCCCTCTCCTCAAGAGTCTTAGGACCCTGATTCTTGGACAATTTCATTCCATGTTTGAATGGAACCAGTCCCTCCTTGGAGTTGTGCATACTGAATCTGACCAAGATAGTATCTATGTAGGCTGACTATGACAACGAGAGAGTCTTGTTCTAGCGATCTCGAGTTACCTTGATCCCCAGAACATAACTCGCTTCACCCAGGTCTTTCATATCAAATTGAGAGGATAATCACACCTTCACTGTAGACAACGTTCCAACATCGTTTCCAATGAGCAGGATATAGTCTATGTAAAGTACTAGAAAAACTACTGCAGTCTTATCGCTCCTCTTATAAACACATGGTTCATCCACGTTCTGTTCAAATCCATAAGACTGTATAGCCTGATCAAAACTCATGTTCCACCTTCTAGATGCTTACTTCAGTCCATAAATGGACCTTTGCAACTTGCACACCAGACTTTCCTGACCTTTTGCGACAAAGCCTGGAGGCTGAGACATATAGATATCTTCTTCCAAATCCCCGTTGAGGAATATGGTCTTGACGTCCATTTGCTAGATCTCCCAATCATAATGGGTTGCAATGGATAAGAGGATCCGGATAGACTTAAACATAGCTACTGGCGAAAAAGTTTCGTTATAGTCGATACCTTCTCGCTGGGTATAACCCTTAGCGACTAGTTTAACTTTGTAAGTCTCAACGGTACCATCCGGATCTCTTTTTCTTTTGTACACCCACTTACACCCAACAGGTTTAATGTTATGAGGTAGTGTTACAAGTGTCCAAACCGAGTTTTGGGACATCGATGTCAGTTCTGCCTCCATGGCTTTCTGTCATGCTGCATGGTCAAAGGATACCATCACTTCATCATAGTTTAAAGGATCATCCTCCTGAAACTCTGGATCTATCAAGAAGGCTTCTCCAATATATCTATCAAGAGCTCTTATGGTCCTCCCACAGCGACGAGCCTGCGATGGTTCCGTAGGAGTCGATTTTACAGTATCGTTTATCTTAGTGGCCGGTATCGGCTTAAACTATATTTTCTGTCTGCGTACTCCCATCAGTACCAAGCAATTCTTCAAGAACTACTTTACTGGTGGGGTTATGGTCTATTAAATAATCCTACTCCAGGAATACAGCGTTAGTCGAGACAACGATCTTTCTATCCTCAGGATCAAAAAATAAATCACCCTTTGTCTCTTTTGGATACCCAACGAATAGACATACCTTAGTCTTTGACTCCATCTTATCTCACTTGTCCTTCCGCACATGTGCTGGACAACCCCAAATCCACAATCCATGAGACTGGAGAATAACTGGATGCTACAAGGGATTCCACTATGTAGATTTGAGATATACCTGTCTTAGCTTTCTTGGGAGCCGCGCGACAGTCACTCTTCCAGTGCCCCTTCTTACCGCATCGAAAATATTTTCCTTTGGGCTTCGCCGGACCATCCTACTTAGGAACCTGCAACTGTACCTGGCCCATCTTCACGGGCTTCTTAGACTTTCTTTTTTGAAATTTACCCTTGGCTTTCAGAGAAGACTTTCGCTCTACATTCAGGGATTGGACTCCAGCCTTCATCCCGTCCTCTGCTGTCTGGAGCGCCGCTAGGAGCTCTGTGTTAGTCATCTCCAATCGGTTAAGGTTAAAGTTGGTAACGAAGCCCTCAAATGTTCCTGACAGAGATGCAAGAAAAATATCGGTCTGGATCTCTGTATCCAAGATGACATCGAAGAAACCAAGTTCATTCACATAGCCAAACAATTTCAGTATATGATCCCGAACTAAAGTACCCTCTGTCATCTTTGTGGACACCAATTTCTTGATGGTCAGGTAATGAGTTACCTGACTACGACCCTCAATCATTTCCTTTAAATATAGTATCATGTCTGAAGTGAAGGCCATGTCTTCGACTTGATTCTGAACGACGGTTTGCAAGGATGCCACTATGTAGCACTTACACATCTCATCAGCATCTAGCTAGTCTTTCCATTCCTTCAACTGGACCTCACTAGCACTTGGTCCCGGCATGGCCGGTTGAGGGGTACTTAGGGCAATTGAGTATTTGCCAATCCTTAGGACGAGCATTAGGTTATGCTTCCAGTCTTTGTAGTTTGGTCCCGTAAGTTTGTTATCATTAAGGGTAGAGGCAAGGGGGTCGAGCTTGGTCATAATTTCTGTAAACAATGGTTTAAAGCAAAAATTAGGGTCTACTACAATCTATTTTATAGAATTTAAAAATAGATAATGTTTACTCCAGCCATTATGTCTTCACTACCTCAAGTGGAGATATCCAGGAATCTAAATTCCCTGGGCTCGATCACTGAGACTATCGGCCTTGAATTGGAGACAGCATCTCGGTGAGGGCATGCAACCGCTTCTGCCAACGAGGTGTTTACGACACAGTCTTCATCAGAATTACCTATGACAAACTGAAAGACCTCCCAGTCTCCTATTGGCCAGCTTTATGTGACCCCCCATGCGCTGCAACGATGGCTTCACACAAGCTTTTGGATGCTTCCCACAAATCTAGGTGTTATCGGTAGGGGGGTTCATAGGCTCCCGCGGTGTAGGAAAAAACCGTCACCTACTGCCACCGGCATCCTTCATGTCCCGAAGGAAACCACTAGGTGAACCAGCATGAAAGGAAACACAGCTCTTACCCAGTGGGAATATTGAACTGCGTACCTTACACCCAGACCCTTAGCCGATTGATTGTGGAGGCCAGTGGCTCCCCTTTGGAGGGAACCTCTTACACATCCCTCCTTTATAAGGTTTTATGCATATCTAGAAAGGTCACGACCTCTTAGACCTAGACCCTGGTCTACCACACTCCCACTAGGATTACAAACTTTCCCGCAAAGCATTAGTATCCTTGGAAAATATCATAGTCCCTACCTTGAATACTCAACTTTCGCCTTTCTTGCAAGGATCACATTACATAGGTTCCAAGGATCTTGATACTTCACTAGTTTGCCCATAATCCTAAGATCTAGAGCCTAATCTAAGGACAACGTGGAAAGGACTCCCACTAGAATGACGCCTCATTCACAATTTGATGCCTGATGTCATAGTAGACTTTATCTCATTATAGGTTTCGATGCTGGCCAAATAGGGACATCTCACAACCTCCGCCAGACCTCAACCTAATGGTGGCATAACCAAATCTTGATGAGTTCACACCACTATCAAACGTCAACTAGAAATGGGTATCACTTAATGGAATTCTAACCTAACTTGGTCGCTAGGACCATATGGGGAAAGGACTTCCCACTAGGGTTATCATATTTCTTATGGGGACATTAGTTATCTCTAAACAAATCTAACACTGCGTCTATCTCGGCGTACAGTACTTGGCTACCTGAATTACCACGAGGGTGGTTACCACCTTTCCTTTTAGTTAACCATTGGATTCGCACGTGTTATAACCATATAGAGACACCGATGAATCCATAAGCTAAATACTAACCCTAAGCCTGATTTAGAGACTAACTCACAAGCAAGATAGATAATTAAATTATCATCAGGATTCTCTAAACACTAAGTAAAGAGAACAGAAAAAGTGTTGAACGGCCAATTTGTGCTAATTATCCTAGTATTCTTAAGCATATATCGTCAGTTTGCTACGTAAAACTTTCATAATACACGTAAACTGCATGATTTTCTTTGCATCACTACATAATAGGCTTTGATACGAACATTACGGCATATTGGTTCGCTCTCATACATTGCATGCATAAAAGATACAGAGCCCGTTAGTCCAAATTATCCTTTTATCGATAATCGCATTCGAGCCTGATAAGCGTAATTTCATGTGTGTTTTTCAGGAGATTATCCGGATCTCGACACGCACGACTACCAGGGGCGGATCTAAGAGTGGGCTCGGCCGGGCTACAGCCCGGCCGAGATTTAGCAAAAAAGTTTGTTTTTTAGGCCCAGCCCAGCCCTGCCCCACTGATATCCCGGCCCACTAGCCCAGCCCACTGCCCCACAGAATACCCGATCTCCTCTAAGAGCATCTCCAACCGGCTCTGAAGCTCGGAGCACCTCCGAAGCAAGTGGGGCCCGTATTTTGCTGCCACCTCATCGGAGGTGTCCTTGTTGAGAGGTTCAGCTCCAACGGCCTCCGAACGGGATATCCGAGCCATTTGCATGAAACACCCTATATATTTACAAGTTATCCAAAGTCTCCAAAGTTACACCAAATCTGTTAAAAAGTACATGTTTTGATATATATATAAAATAATTTATGAAGTTCCGGGGGGTTTTTTAAAAAAAGACAGAATTTTTTATTCGTTCAGAGGCTCCGAAGGAGCTCTGTTGTATGTGGAGGGCTTCGGAGGTCCGGGCCGCACGTGGCATGCCACGTAGGCCTTCAGAGCATCCTTCGGAGCCGATTGGAGCGCCCATTTCTATTCGGAGTGCCACGTGGGCCTTCAGAGCTCGCCTACGGAGCCGGTTGGAGATGCTCTAATGCTTTAATTTGGGGAGCGACGTTGCTCATCCCCCCGTTTCTCTCGGAGTTCGTACTCCGGACCGGCACCGCACGCGGCACAGCCGCACGGCAACAACGCCGAGAGCCCGGCTGCCCGAGAGTCAGTTGAGCGCCGGTCAGGCGTGCGTGGGGAGTCGCAGAGTCGCCGGAGTCGGGGACCGTGGCTTCAACTGCCTTCAAGTCTTCAACCAGCACCAGCAGGTGAGTTTTCACTTTTCCCTTCTTCTTCTTCTTCTTCTTCTTCTCCTCCTCCTCCTCCTCCTCGGATGATTCGAATGGGAAAAAAACATTAAAATTTTTCTGATTTTTTTGGATCGAAGATTCGGAATCATCCGATGCTTTCGAACTTTTTGGATCGAAATTCGGAATTTTTGGAATACCTGGGTAACCCTTCCGATTTCGATCCGATTTTTTTCGAAACTTTCGGAATTCGGATTTAATTATACGGTGCCAGAATCAGAATATTTTGAATCGGTTTCGGACGGAATCAGAATTTCCGTTCCAACTTGTATGGATCAAAACTCAAAATAGCCTCTTATTATTCTTCTTTTTGAATCAAAACCCGAAACAACCCGAGAATTTCTATTTTTTTTCTTAATCTTAGCCCTAAATCGTGCCGGTATTTAGGGCTGGCAATTTCGGACCCGACACGGCAGACCCGACACGAAGTTAGCGGGTCTGGGTCAGGGCTAAACGGGTTTGAGTCGTAAACGGGTCGACACGATAGACCCGTTTAATAAATGGGTCGGGTTCGAATTTAGGGTCTGGACACGGTAGACCCGGGAAGACCCGTTTAGTATTGAACGGGTCGTGTCGGGTCAAGTCGGGTCTACCCGCAATCTGATACTATAATATATAATACTAGCGGGTTTTTCAAGTCAGGTCGGGTCGGGTCGAGTCGAATTGGGTCGGATCGGGTCAACTGTATAGACCCGGGTGGTAAACGGGTCTTATCGGGTCTACCCGTTTATTCGCGGGTTGGGTCGGGTTCTCTTTGTAGTTGGTTCAACATTAGCAATTACATAACGTTTATGCAGGTTCTAATGTGAATGTGTGATGCAGCCCAAAAGTCCAAACCCGTGACATATATTTATGTGGACTATATAAGTTCGGTTCTCGGGTTGGGTCGGGTCTACTCGAGCTCTAATCTGGAACGAACCCGCATTTAGTCGAGTCCACAAAACATAGAACCAAGCCAACCCGTTTAGTCAAAATACCCAAACCATTTAGGGGTGTGCATCGGTTCGAAACCAGCCTATTTTAGCAAAACCCAAACAGATCAAACCTTGGTCGATTTTGAGGATTTCCAATCCAACCCAAACCAAACTGAGATTGGAATCCAATCCAATTCAATTAAAGAATCCAATCCAATTCAATTAAAGTCGGTTTGGATTGGATTGGATGGTCGGTTTGACCTTTGACCGATATGCATGTTGGCTTATTTCCCCTTCTTTTAGAACCTAGTTTTAACTTTAAAAAATAATAATTGTTGTCAAATTATTAGGCATAAATAAGATTTGTCAAATTATTTATTGTGTTACTGTTTTTTTCCTAATTTATGTTCTGTTTATCTATCTTTTTTATATTAATGAAGCTTTCTCGTACTGTCAATATTCGTTTAGCAAATCATACTCAGTTTTTCTTTACTGTCGATAATAAAAATTTTATTATAAAAAAATAGTTTAGGTTCAGCCCAGCCAAAAATAAATTCCTGGCTACGCCCCTGACGACTACAATGATGCAAGACTACGGAGTCAAGATCATCTCAATTGGCTTTGGAACAGACGGAGGTCGTGCATGTATGGATGACAAGAGAATCGACGAACAATAGATGAGCAAACGACGAGAAGGAGAAAAAATGTTTCTAACGTCGTTTGAATGGAAGATCGAGGACTACAAACATGCAAGTCGAATGACGTGGGTTGACGGGCTCAGATGGTTCGAATGGTGCACCCTAGACGACCGTCCAACCCGGACCTACCACCGTTTCTCTCTCCTCTGTTTCTTTCTTTCCTTTCTTTTCTCTTTCTCCATCTTAATTCTTTGCCTTGTTCAAATCCATCTCATCCAACCTAAATGTCTCTTTAGAAACTCCCTCGAATAAATCCGAGATCCATCCATACCCATACCCGACTCGATCACAACCCGGTTTTCATATCATGAGTCCAACACCTCACCAACCCATATATGGACATAACCACGTATACCAAGCCTAGCACTCCATTGAACCCGTACAACTCATGAATGCACATAAGCCCACCACCATCCCACCAAATCACACTCATCGATTGGAACCCATGCATCATCGTATCCGATCCATTCCTTAACCTCATCAACAGCCATCCTTTGCAAACCCATATATCTTAATACACCCAACTCCCTCTATTTCTATCGTCATTGCACCTAACACACTAAGCCCAACATATGCATGCACGTCCCACCAGAACAACACATGCATGCAAGTTGCTCTTTTGCTTCCTCAATGACCTCTCTTGTATCTAACCGAATCTCATCACAACCGACCACCCTTACCCGTCCGATAGCATCGCAGCCGTCCCTAGCTTCCATGCACATGCATGCATGGGCCACCTTAAATGTCCACAGCCCGTCTCCACCTCATTTGATCACAGCCATCCGGAGTCCAAATCCCAGCCGTCCCTTTTATTTTTCTCTCTAATCTTCTCTCTGCTCTCTCTCCGAGATTCTCTCAACCGACCACCTTAACTATCTGATTGCATCGCAGCCATCCAAAGGCGATCAGCCGTTCCTCATTCACGAGATCACAGCTGTACCGAGCCAACCCATCAGATCGCTCTCTCCCTCCTTGATTCTCTCTCTAGATCCTTCACCTAAAAAGGTGGCGACCTCATATTTTCTCTCTTTCTATATCTTTACCGTCTCTCTCTCTCTAGCCCGATCTCCTTCCATAAAAACCTGGCGACGTCCAAACCCAGCAGCCCGAGCCTCTATCTCCCTCCTTCTTTCTCTCCTCCCGATCGTACCCAACTTCCTCTCCGGGATTCCCTCCTCTTTCCCGTTCTCTCTTTCCATTTTCTCTCTCTGTTGCCTTATCTAAATCAACCAAACCTAGCCCTCTCTCTCTCTATTTAAAGGTGGACCTGGGAAAGGAGAAAGGAAGAACCGATCCGCCCCTCCCGCCAGGGAGGGGCATGCAGTTTTTCCAGGAGCTATCATCTATTATTTTGTAGAGAGGGTGCAAAACAAGTGTGCTATAATGTTAAATTTCTGAATTAGTTGATGTAGCTGTTTGTGTTATTTTAATAAAAACTTTATTGTCGTTTTATTTTTATGCATTCGTCTTCTTCTGCTGCAATATTTTTTTGTTTTTTTTTTCCGTTCTTACATCATGGCCGGCTAAATAAGCTACCTCCCACCAGGGAGAGGGATCAATGCCATGGTAAATAGTTACTTTTCTCTCTTGTAAGTTGCTCTCGAATGCACTTAACATTCATTCCTCTCAATCATTTGATTTCAAAGAGAGAAGAAGCTCACCCGTATTTCCATTCAATTGGGAATCGGGTGATACTTCAAACTCCGACAGTTGAATAGACAAACTATTATTATTATCTAATTTTCACTATATAAATTCGTACAATTGAACTAAATGTACTTCTTCACTATAAGAAGGATTTTGTTCGTGAGATTGTGGGAGTATTTTATAATGAAATTAGATAAATAGGGCTTAATTTCTAAACCTTCCGCTTGAGACGGTAAAACTTCCGTTCTCAAGTGTGGATAACCGAGAAAACTATAATATTGAATCATTGATTAAGATGAGAAATATCGTAATTTTCTTATTGAATTTTTCTTATGTAAATTTTCACAATTGAGTACCAGTCTTACTTCTTCACTATAAGAAGGATTCGGTTCTTGAGATTGCGAGGATATTACATAATGAAATGAGATAAAATGGACTTAAACTCTAAATCTTCCGCTTGAGACGGTAAAACTTCCGTTCTCAAGTGTGGATAAACGAGAGTAACATTGCAAGAGAAGTGACTCTATACTATGGTTTACAAATCCCTCTCCTAGGCGGGATATTTCTTCTGTTTTATTTTAATTTGAATTATTAGTTTTCTATTTCTACTTTCAAAAATAAATCATTTTCAAAAATAATAAAAAAATCTAAACTTTATTCAATTTAATCTAGCTTCACTTGTGATATTTTCTCTAGGTATCTAATTACGTGTGGTTCGATCCTTACTTGCCCTTTACTTTCAAAATTCTCTGAGTTATAATTGCAGGTATTGGTTTTTGATAAATAGCTTTCATACAACAACAATACGCAAAAAGCATTCTATCAAAAAGCATCCAAACTGAATCAGGTCAAGGGTCCGACCCCTGAACCTGAATAGCACAGCCAAGATATCATGTTCTTCTATTCTGCATGATATCCGACGACGATCCCGATTATCACCAATATACACGCTTTCGCCGGGTCTTTGCACTCCATGGTACCGCTTGCCCGAATCATGGATGTAGCAGCATCTCCTTCTTCTTGTGACCGAAAAACTAACACGCTCCGAGCAAGTACTCGTTCGTGTATAATTTTGCTAGAAAGAAAAAGAAATAATCCTAAAAAATATGGCCAGGGAACCGAG
This sequence comes from Chamaelirium japonicum, assembly GCA_947650365.1. Classification (NCBI taxonomy): domain Eukaryota; kingdom Viridiplantae; phylum Streptophyta; class Magnoliopsida; order Liliales; family Melanthiaceae; genus Chamaelirium; species Chamaelirium japonicum. Next base: position 4,794,028 of record OX393553.1, read on the forward strand.
GGTAGTCAACCTCCACCCCTGCCCATCTTGAGCCTTAAAATCCACAAGTACAATAATAATCAATGCAAAAAAGTAAATCCAGGGTCCGACTCCCAGAGGCATGCAATCACAAATTATTATTCAGCGTGGCACCTGCAAAGAGACGATACATAGCACAATCCATATGCATGATCTACGTCGAACCCCGACGAAAACATATGCCATCATATATTCACATGATGTTTTCACGAATTCATGCATGAAACACACACCGAAGCATGCTCTGATACCAATTGTTGGAATTAAATCCTATTATCAGAGTCGTAGCGGAATCAAAAGATAGATCAAAAGATCTTACGGTGTAAGTTTCATTATAATTAATTCTACAAAACAATCTACATGCACATCTATGGTCTTAACATATGTGCGGACACCCTAGAGGCATACTACGATCTACGAAAGACATGCATGCATCTAGTTAGGTGTTTAGAATCATCATACCTTGTGATCTATGCTCCAAAGAGAATGGAACGGTGATGAACCATACATGAATCGCAAGGGAAGCTGTCGGATGGCACCTTGTCCTTTGCGAATGGAGGAATCCTCGAAGTCCTATCTCTGAGTGCAAGGACTACGAGCCGACGGAGGAATTCGTTGCGAAGACGATGGCGAACCATTAGATTTCCTTCTTCTCTTTCTCTCTTCTTCTTTCTCCTTCCTTCTTCCTTCTTCTTCCTTCTTCTTTCTCTTTCTTCCTTGGCCGAAACCATAAAGAGGGAGAGAGGGAGAAGGGCTCGGGTTTTAGGAGAGGGGAGCCTTAGGACCGGCCCACTACAAAAAAAACAGTTATTACCGACGGACACTATCCGTCGGTAATATTAAAATTTCGTCGGTAATATTCTATAGCGACGGAAGATATTTCCGTCGCTTGCTGTCGGGAAAGAAGGCGTCGGGGAAAACAATACGACGGACCAAATATTACCGTCGGTAATAATAATTAATACCGACGGTAATATTAACGCCGTCGGTAATATTTAATCAATTTAAAACTAATATAATTTAGTATTGCCGACGAAATATAATAATCCGTCGGTAATATATAACCATTTTACCGACGGGTATATTTCATACTGTCGGTAATAATATATATATTACCGACACATATATATATTACCCGTCGGTAATAATATATATATTACCGACCAAATTCATATAACCGTCGGTAATACTATATATATTACCGACGGATATTATATGCCGTCGGCAAATCATTAATAATTTAAAAAAAATAAAAATATTATTACCGACGGAATAATTAATTTCCGTCGGTAATAAGTATTTTTTTTTTTTAATAAATTTACCTAAATAATGTTATTTAATTCCTGTGATTCAATACCACAATATATTACCACAATTTATCAAATATTACCACAATTTATAAAATATTACCTAAATTGATAAAAAATTACAGCAAATTATCAAATATTACCACAGTTCTCGGCCGACAATTATAGACAAGAACAAAAAATAACCATATATTACAAAATAATATTTACACAATCCAGAACTGAGAGATGATACATGTCCTATCTCAACCACCCCCGCCCGCCACCAACGCCGGTGCTCTCATCGATCCCCTGACGCCGCCCTATCTCAACCACGCCCGCCCACCACCAACGCTGGTGCTCTCATCGATCCCCTGACACCGCCCTGCTCCTGCAATTAACATGTATTTGTTAAAAAAATGGTTTATATCTATAACTGAGTCTAAGCGTTAAAAAATGATAAGTTAGCGTGTTTCGATTTTGAAATAGGTTTGGATTCGATCCGATCGTAGAATTATCGGCATCCGATAATTCGAACTTGGAATTATTCCGTATTTCAGACTTGCGAGCGGGTTCTAATTGGATATTTGACCAATTTACGCTCCGATTCACCGATTTAGAGTCTAAGTGTTGGAAAATCATAAGTTAGCGTGTTTCGGATATAAAATAGGTTTGGATTCGATCGGATCGTCATCGGCTCGGCATCCGATAATTCGAACTTGGAATTATTCCGTATTTCGGACTTGCGAGCGGGTTCTAATTGGATATTTGACCAATTTACGCTCCGATTCACCGATTTAGAGTCTAAGTGTTGGAAAATCATAAGTTAGCGTGTTTCGGATATAAAATAGGTTTGGATTCGATCGGATCGTCATCGGCTCGGCATCCGATAATTCGAACTTGGAATTATTCCGTATTTCGGACTTGCGAGCGGGTTCTAATTGGATATTTGACCAATTTACGCTCCGATTCACCGATTTAGAGTCTAAGTGTTGGAAAATCATAAGTTAGCGTGTTTCGGATATGAAATAGGTTTGGATTCGATCCGATCGTCATCGGATCGGCATCCGGTAATTCGAAGTTGGAATTATTCCGTATTTCGGACTTGCGAGCGGGTTCTAATTGGATATTTGACCAATTTACGCTCCGATTCACCGATTTAGAGTCTAAGTGTTGGAAAATCATAAGTTAACGTGTTTCGGATATAAAATAGGTTTGGATTCGATCCGATCGTCATCGGCTCGGCATCCGATAATTCGAAGTTGGAATTATTCTGTATTTCGGACTTGCGAGCGGGTTCTAATTGGATATTTGACCAATTTACGCTCCGATTCACCGATTTAGAGTCTAAGTGTTGGAAAATCATAAGTTAGCGTGTTTCGGATATGAAATAGGTTTGGATTCGATCCGATCGTCATCGGATCGGCATCCGATAATTCGAAGTTGGATTTATTCCGTATTTCGGACTTGCAAGCGGGTTCTAATTGGATATTTGACCAATTTACGCTCCGATTCACCGGTTTAGAGTCTAAGTGTTGGAAAATCATAAGTTAGCGTGTTTCGGATATGAAATAGGTTTGGATTCGATCCGATCGTCATCGGATCGGCATCCGGTAATTCGAACTTGGAATTATTCCGTATTTAAAAGAAAAACAGAGGCTACATCATTACCGGCTACATCATTACCATGAGAGAGAGAGTGACCATTTACGATTCGATTTACCGATTTATAGTCTAAGTGTTGGAAAATCATAAGTGTGATAATATGATCAAAACTCAAATTAGTAAGATTCATATTTTTTGCTAATATTATAAAGATTAGTAAGTACCTGATCATGAGGATGAGCCACCGCTAGACCGGCTTATGAATTCATTAAATTTACGCTCCAGTTCCCTGCGAGCTTCTCTTTCCTCATCGAGGGCCTTCTTCTCCGCCTCAACCCTCTGCTCGAGGGCCTGCCTCTGCTCTCGCTCCGCCTCCATCCTCTGCTCGAGGGCCTGCCTCTGCTCTCGCTCCGCGTCTAGCGCAGACTGCAGCTGAGTGATAGCACCGGTCTGGGTGTCCCGTGCCCTCGAGCGCATACCCTCTCGTCCAAAGTAGGAGGAGGGCGTGACTCCAAGGCCCGTACAGAGGACACGGCCGTGCGTGGCAGGTCTCAGCACAGTATCCATCGCTGAGTCGACAGATACTGAGCTGGAGGAGGAGCCGGCCTCGCCCGACGGGGTCACCATAAGTCGCATCCTCTCCTATATAAAAACAACCAATGATATTCAATGATATTTTATGGCATATGTATAAGAATATATTAACAGTAATTTAATTACTTACCACTTGCGAGGCAACCCTGTCGTCCAGAAATGCCCCATCGATACGCCGCCTCCTAGAGGCCTCAAAAAGGTCAATCCTATTAGGCTCGTGGCCCAAGGACTGTGTCTGTTGGACATATAAAATAAATAGACGAGTTAATATAACATGTATAGAGCTTTAAATAATAACAATGTTTGTATCATTTACCAGCTGCTGGGCAAGCTGGGGCATGGAGGTCCTCCCCTTCACTGGAGCAGGTGTCGTCGAGGCACTTCTATTCTGCTTGCCTACAGCAGATTTCACCTGTGTCAATCGATTAAATTTTGAAACATCAATACAAATTTTTAGTATAACATTAAAACAAGTACGAATCAACAAAATTAAAATTATACCTGAAAGCTAGGGGTGGCCCAGTGAGCGACCAAAAACTGTAGAATGTGTAGCGGTGGCGCGTCTCTCGTCCCGGCCGCAGCCTGTACCTCCTCAGCCGGCTGGCCGACCAAGTAACCGTAGAGCTTGTAGAGCTCGTGACGGTAATCCCTGTACCGCTCACCCATCGTCTTCCACAAGTCCTCCCGATGGGTGTCGGTTTCCATGTTCTCCCATTTAAATTTCTCCTGTAAAATCAATTTAGAAACAAGTCATTTTATCAAATCAAATTATAAAGAAGTACGATATTATTCTAAAATGCTTTAATGAAACTAACGTACCAAAAACTGCTGATACATCCTCTCCTTATAGGATGCATCAATGTTCTTCCACCCCCTTAACCCCACAATCGGGGCATTCCTCTCCTCCCGTACTATCATGCCGACCCACGTGGCGGCGTCAGAAGCGTGCTCGCCCACAAAGGTATGGCCGCTCCACTGTAGGGACAGCGGCTCGCGTAAGGCGGACAAGCGCCGGGCCGTCGTCACGCCCCGGTCGCCTACGTACCTGGTCGACCCTGCAAATAAAATATACATCAGTACTGAAGAAGTATTTACAACATGTATAAAACTTTAGATCTAAACATTACCTGTGGGCGTAGACGCTGCAGCCGAGTGCTGAGCACTGCTCGAAGCTCCGGAGGCTGTGACCACAGCAGGAGCTGGTGTGGAGAGAGGAACAGCACTACCAGATCCGGACGGCTCAGCCTCGGACCCTGGGGTGGCAGCCGGAGCGCTCTGAGCTACCCCACCCCTGCCTCTGCCTCTGCCTCTACGAACATATGACCGTGATGCCATCTGAAACAATTTAATTTACATATGAAACAGTAAGATTTAAGATTTACATATGAAACAATATGAAACAGTTTGATTTATATATGAAACAGTATGATTTACATATGAAACAATATAAAACAATATGAACCCGCTCGCAATATGAAACAATATGAAACAATATGAAACAGTTAGACTCTAAATCGGTTAATCGGATCGTAAAGTGGTCAAATATCCAATTAGAACCCGCTCGGAAGTCCGAAATACGGAATATAATTCCAAGTTCGAATTATCGGATGCCGATCCGATGACGATCGGATCGAATCCAAACCTATTTTATATCTGAAACACGCTAACTTATGATTTTCCAACACTTAGACTCTAAATCGGTGAATCGGAGCGTAAATTGGTCAAATATCCAATTAGAACCCGCTCGCAAGTCCGAAATACGGAATAATTCCAACATCAAATTACCGGATGCCGATCCGATGACGATCGGATCGAATCCAAACCTATTTCATATCCGAAACACGCTAACTTATGATTTTCCAACACTTAGACTCTAAACTGGTGAATCGGAGCGTAAATTGGTCAAATATCCAATTAGAACCCGCTCGCAAGTCCGAAATACGGAATAATTCCAACTTCGAATTACCGGATGCCGATCCGATGATGATCGGATCGAATCCAAACCTATTTCATATCCGAAACACGCTAACTTATGATTTTCCAACACTTAGACTCTAAACCGGTGAATCGGAGCGTAAATTGGTCAAATATCCAATTAGAACCCGCTCGCAAGTCCGAAATACGGAATAAATCCAACTTCGAATTACCGGATGCCGATCCGATGACGATCGGATCGAATCCAAACCTATTTCACATCCGAAACACGCTAACTTATGATTTTCCAACACTTAGACTCTAAATCGGTGAATCGGAGCGTAAATTGGTCAAATATCCAATTAGAACCCGCTCGCAAGTCCGAAATACGGAATAATTCTAAGTTCGAATTATCGGATGCCGAGCCGATGACGATCCGATCGAATCCAAACCTATTTTATATCCGAAACACGCTAACTTATGATTTTCCAACACTTAGACTCTAAATCGGTGAATCGGAGCGTAAATTGGTCAAATATCCAATTAGAACCCGCTCGCAAGTCCGAAATACGGAATAATTCCAAGTTCGAATTATCGGATGCCGATCCGATGACGATCCGATCGAATCGAAACCTATTTCATATCCGAAACACGCTAACTTATGATTTTCCAACTCTTAGACTCTAAATCGGTGAATCGGTCGGATCGTAAATCGGTGAAACGGTATGATTTACATATGAAACGGTATGATTTACATATGAATCGGTGAAACAGTATGATTTAAATATGAAACAATTTGATTTACATACGGTCTAGTCATTTTCTGTCTCATCTCTGTCACTCTCATCGCTTCCCTCTTCTATTATTTGATCTGCATTCGCTGTCCTGTTTATATTGTCGACATCTTCATTTTCGTCGTGCACTGCGTCGACAATGATTATCTCATCATTCTGGTATGCATCCAAATCATCATCGACGACCCCCGCATCCTTGTCTCCTATGTCGTAAAAATCTCTGGGTGGTGACCTGACTACAATTTGCCAACCTGGAGAGGTATTATCCGGTGCATAAAATATCTGTTGCGCTTGAGAGGCAAGAATGAATGGATCTTCATATTGGGTATTCAATCTCTTGGCAGTGTTGATGCTGATAAAACCGTATTTGTCGACATTATAACCAGTCCCGCGATTATTAACATCATACCAATCGCATTTGAATAATACGATCCGATTTTGGCCAAGGAATTTAATCTCGAGAATCTCGTTAAGGACGCCGTAGAAGTCGATATTTTCTAATTCTTCTTGCTCACCGTTGACGACAACCCCACTATTTTGGGTTCTTCGTGATTTTTCACTATCTTTCGTCCGAAATCTATAACCGTTCACGATATAACCATCGTACGATATTGCGTCTTGCAAAGGACTACAAGATAAGCGCCAGAGATCCTCATTCATCAGCGGATCGTGGTTGTCGTGCAGCTCCTGTGCCTATAATAACCACACGACATTCATGATATGAACACATAATTATTGTTCGGTAATGGATGTCAATGAAATTCAGTAATGATGTGAATACTTACGTGTTTCTCGAACCACGATGGGAATTCACGATCATGAATTTGGGGAGCATTTCGAATACCCCGATTATTAATGATGGCTTTATGCTTCCTGTTTTACCGGATCGGCATAACCTGTAGGGATTGCATGCCACTTAAGCGTCAGTCGGGTAACCCAACGTACCATGGTATTGGACTATAGAAGGTCCGTACACGTTGGCACATCAAAGCACCACACAACTGGTTGGCCCAATGTACATGGCCCCTCAGAGTTAAGTACAGATTATTTATAGTAGTAAGACAGTTTATGCACCAGTGTCTGAATCACTGAACTATGCACCGTCTTGGTTCCTGTTCAACACGATCATCGTGCTTGGTCAGGTGAATGGGAATCCCACCTCCCTATGGTGGAGACTTCACCACATTCTTTACCTGCCAACAACTTATTCTTAGGAAGCGATCGGCATCACCATAGCTGTGAACTGGTTCTAGGTCTACACAGAACTTGTCTATTGGGTCTCCCAAGCATGGATCCACCATGCGCCTCAGTGGCCTACTGTGTTCCCTAGGGTCCTTTATTATATGTGTATTAACATATACCAAAGTTGTATTCTAATTAAAGTAATAACCAAAGTCTGTTACGGATATATGTGGCTGCCCACTTTGGTGGGATACATCTAACCGACACATCTATCCTTTATCCCTAGCTTTCTATATATATGTTATGAATAAACAAGAGGCGCTTATGTATTCGTGAGAGCGTAGCTGTCATCCTGTATGCATCCCCCCTTCTCTTCTCCCTCTCGTAACACGTTATCAGCACGACCGACCTCGTCGAGCCCGGCCGATCTCATACCACAAGAGAGAGAAGAAAGATCTGTTCTGTATCGGCAAAATCTCCTCGACGTCAACGCACAGCACGAATCTCCTCAAACTTGGTCCATCCGGCCCATCGCGACAATGAGCATCCCGGCAAGCTTCGTGACTACAAGTGGACGACGAGCCTCGTCCGACCAAACATGGTACGCTCTGAGACCCCCTTTCGTCTATCGTACCACCATCACAGCCGATCGGAGACCCCTCTGACCATGACTGAACCATCCAGCAATCCTACCGATGGTATCGACCATGACCTCGGGACCTTGATCCCGTCGAAGACTCGAGGACTGGCTATGACTCGACAACCCATTCACGTCACAAGAGCCACATGCTCCAGGCATTGAGCGACCGTGGAGCTACGCCTACGCGTGACGGCACCAACGATGTCGGGCTCCAGCGCACCTGGTAAACGGCGGTCGGCAGCTTCAGCGTGCGAGTCGCGGTAGCGTGCGCGACCGTCGATGGCATGCGTGCATGAAGCAATAGCGGGCTGCACCCACCGGCGACAGTGGTATGCGCGCCGTAGGCTGACGGCCTTGGTGTGTGCACGTGAGGCGGCGGTGATTAGGTTTTTCCCCGATTCTATCGGGGAAGATGATGAACAGTTATCTGTTAGTTGGGTTTTAAACCCGATTACAAACGGACCCGACTTGTGCATCCCCAATTCGTTAGCCATTAAATGGCTAAACCCGACCTAGCCATAAGCTCAGATCCGACATTCATTAGTCTAGACCCGATCTGATTGTTTCTAAACCCGACTGCATACAGAAGATCTGACCCGACACTTTATACAGAATCCGACCCGACTGTGGTTAGTACTAACTCGACCCATTAAAGTCTGTATGCATTCGCATATACATTACTGTCTGATTTAATCTAGACCATCAGTTCCATCATGTTATAGTGAGTCTGATCTTGGCCCGATCTGATTGATCCAAGAATGGATCTTGGCTAATTGAACCATTCCGGACGCATCAGTATGGTCTAATTTTACAAATTCAAACTATTTAATATATGTTTTAATCTGAACCGTTTAATTTGATATTGTGATCTCGAGTCCAATATAGATCTATTTTCAGTAATCTATATATGGTTATTGAGTATTTGGGTCATTCCGGACTTATCGGTATGGTCTGATCTTCTCAATTTAAATCAATTAATGCATGTTTAATATAGACCATCAATTTTAGTTATGTGATCGTAGACTCGATCTAGACCGGATCTAGACGATCCAAATATAGATCTTGGCTATTTGGACTATTCAGGACACATTGGTATGATCCAATTTTATAAACTCAAACTGTTTTATATCTTATTACTATTTATGACAATGCAATTGATAGATATCTTGTTTAATTAAATTATTAATGCAAGTTTATCTATTGGACATATCTCTGCTTTATACTCCAAAATATATAAGTTATATTTACCTCGTATTTCATCTTATAGTGTGGATTAACTTTATCTTGGTTAAATAATAATATTCAGTATGAACATAATCATGTGCCTTCATCCATAGCCTTGTGTGAGCTTGGCCCTCGTTAGCCAAAACAATAAAATATGGCTACGGATACATCTTAATATAGAGGACCAATAGTTCCTTAACAATGAGGATCTCGATGTTCCTAGAATTTGGTAGTTCTTAATCCATCTACTTACTAGACTCCTGAAGACAAGGCTAAAAATCTTAGTCCTGAAGACAAGGCCAAAACCTTAGTCCTGAAGACAAGGCTAAAACATTAGTCCTGAAGACAAGGCCAAAACCTTAGTCCTGAAGACAAGGCTAAAGCCTTAGTCCTGAAGACAAGGCTAAAGACTTAGTCCTGGAGATTTTGAGTGAGAGACTACTATCATTTATCAGAACAATTATTATGCTTTTTAGTTAATATTTCGTCTGTTTGGTATAATATCTTTTAGATCATCCTTAAATATAAATGTTTCTCATTTCCTATATATCTGAGTTGCTAGAACCTTATATCAAATAATACTTTATTTCTTTGTTAGGAAATGGAACTCAAGGGCGACATGAATAGTGATAACATTTGCCTGATAGATAGTGCCACTACTCATACGATACCTAGGGACCAGAAATACTTTTCAAGTATTAACTTTGGTTCAAATAAAATATCGACCATAGCTGGCCCCGCTCAGATAATAGAAGGTTCTGATAGAGCACACCTAGTGTTACCTAATGGAACCCATATCTTTATACAATCTGCCTTATACTCTAGTAACTCTAAAAGAAACTTACTCAGTTACAGAGATATAAGAGTAAATGGGTATCACATAGAAATCTTGAGCGAGGGGAACAATGAATTCTTATGTATAACCTCTAGTGTTGGAAACCAGAAGTTTACTCTAGAGAAATTCTCCAATCTATCCTTAGGGATATACTTCACTCACATTGGGATTGTTGAGTCATATGCAAACATGAGCCAGCAGCTCAGTACTAATCCAAGATAAATAGTGAGCCAGAAGCTCCATAATCCTATGATTTTTAATATCTGGCATGATCGTCTAGGACATCCTAGGACAACAATGATGAAAAAGATCGTAGAAAACTCTTGTGGTCATCCTTTAGCACATTATCACATACCTAGCGAGTTAGTTTGTATCCCTTGCTCCCAAGGTAAGCTTATTACCAGATCATCATTCCTGAAGATTGAGTCTGAATCACCTTCTTTTCTTCATAGAATCCAGGGAGATATATATGGACCAATTCACCCCTCTAGTGGACCTTTCAGATACTTTATGGTTTTAATAGATGCCTCAACTAGATGGTCCCATGTATGACTTTTATCGACTAGAAACCTTGCATTTGCCAAATTACTAGCACAAATTATAAAGTTGAGAGCATATTTTCCTGACTAGAACATCAAATCTATTAGGCTGGATAATGCAGCAAAATTTACCTCTCTAGCTTTTGATGATTTTTGTCTATCACTAAGGATAAAGATTGAACATCCTGTACCTCATATTCATACACATAATAGTTTAGCAGAATCCCTGATCAAACGACTTCAAATGATTGCTAGACCCCTCCTAATGCATTCAAAATTACCTACTAGTGTTTGGGACCATGCAATTCTTCATGTTGTATCCTTATTAATCAAAGTTAGACCAACTTCGTACCATAAGTTCTCTCCTGCACAACTAGTATCTGGGAATCAACCAAATATTTTTCATCTTAGAAAATTTGGATGTGCAGCGTATGTTCCTATTCCCTATCAAAGGGAACTAAAATGGGTCCCCAACGTAGATTGGAAATTTATATAGGGTTTGAGTTTCCTTCGATTCTCAAATATTTAGAACCCTTAACAGGTGACATTTTTACCGTAAGGTTTACGGATTGTCATTTCGATGAGACAGTCTTTCCGTCGTTAGGGGAAGATCAGAAAGATAATGAGCGTCCCGTCCAAGAGGAACGACGTGAATTATCATGGAATACTTCCACTCTGTCTCATCTAGACCCCAGGACTCCCCAATGTGAGCATGAAGTTAAGAGAATAATACACTTGCAATCTATTGCAAATGAGTTACCAGATGCATTCAATGATGCTGCAAAAGTAACTAAATCACACATACCAGCTATGAATGTACCTTCCAGGATTGATATCCTAAGTAAGAATAAGGCAACAAATGAGTCTAATACATGCTAGAAGCATGGCAGACCTATAGGTTCCAAAGATTTAGCTCCTCGGAAGAGAAGATTAAATAGCATATCACACCCTACAATTCCTGAAGAAGCTGTTCATAATATAAAATCTCTTAAAGAGAAGATTCATGACGGTCCGAAAGATGTCATGAATCAAAGATCTAATTTCTCCAAATTAAAGCATATCACTCCGACCGAGGTTATGCCCCAGATCCTAGAAGAGACTGGGAAAGAGGTACCGATACTCAATAATGATGAGATATCTGTGTTCTACACATACTCAGGAAAAATATGGAATAGAAAAGAAATAGTCATCGATAATATATTCTTATATGTTATGGCAAATGAGATTATAAAGGGTGATAATAATGACACTGAACCACGCATAATCCTAGAATATCGACAAAGTAAATATTGGCCAAAATGGAAGGATGTGATTCAAGTGGAATTGGATTCCCTCGTAAAGCGTAAAGTGTTTGGACCTATAATACAAACCCCAAAAGGAGTAAACCCTGTAGGTTTTAGATGGGTGTTTGTTAGAAAAAGAAATAAAAATAACGAGATCCAAAAATATAAAGCACGCTTAGTTGCTCAAGGATTCTCGCAGAGACCTGGGATAGATTATGAAGAAACATATTTCCCAGTTAGGGATTCCATCACATTCAGGTATCTTATAAGTCTAGCTTTCTCTGAAAGATTAAGCATGAGACTTATGGATGTAATGACAGCCTACTTATATGGTAACCTAGACAGTGGAATATATATATGAAAATACCTGAAGGATTTGATTTACCAAACTCCAAATCTAGAAATACGCATTCAATTATATTAAAACGAACATTGTACGGTCTGAAACAATCCGAAAGATTGTGGTACAATCGACTAAGTGAATATCTATCTAGGGAAGGCTATAAAAATGACCATATATGTCCATGCGTATTTATTAAGAAATCCCAGAATGGATTTACAATAGCAGCAGTATATATAGATAATATAAATCTAATAGGATCTCCCAAAGAGATTGAGAAGACTGCTGGCTATCTTAAAAAGGAGTTTGAAATGAAAGACCTGGGTAAGACAAAATTTTACCTCGGTCTGCAGATCGAACGTAACAAGGATGGGATCTTAGTCTATCAAGCAAAATATACTGAAAATCTCATGAAGAGGTTTAATATAGATAAGTGTTATTCAATTAGTACACCCATGATTGTAAGGTCTTTAGATATTAACAAAGACCCATACAGGCCTAGAGAGGAAAATAAAGAAGTATTGGGTCCTGAAGTACCCTATTTAAGTGCAATAGGTGCAGTTCTTTATCTATCTCAATGCACTAGGCCTGATATTTCATTTTCTGTTAATCTACTTGCTAGATATAGCTCTACACCTACACATAGACATTGGAATAGTATAAAGCATATATTTAGATACTTAAATGGGACAGTTGACATTGGTTTATACTATTCATATAAAAGGACTAACCTAGTTGGATATGTAGACTCTGGTTACTTATCCAATCTCCATAAGGGGAGATCACAAACAGGTTATGTGTTTCTTAATAGTAATGCAGCTATCTCATGCAAATCCACAAAGTAAACACTAGTAGCAATGCCATCCAATCATTCAGAGATACTGGCGCTTCATGAGGCAAGTAGAGAATGCGTATGGCTACGATCGATGATTCAACACATCAGAGGAAGTTATCAATTCTCATCAGTTACGGATGAACCTACAGAAATTTACGAAGATAATGCAGCATGCATACCTCAAATTCAAAGTGGCTTCATCAAAAGCGATAGGACCAAGCACATCTCCCCGAAATTCTTTTACACCCATGAACTCCAAAAGAAGAAAGAAATTATTATAAAGCAGGTGAAGTCAGTTGAGAACTTGACAGATCTTTTCACCAAAACGCTTCTAAAGTCTACATTCCAGAAGTTGGTGCATCAGATTGGTATAAGGAGACTTCACCAACAGGGCATATTAATGTTATTCGAAATTGATGTATTAACAGGGTGGAAAATAGCATTTTAATGTATTAGGGGGAGTAAGTATTTTTCTTTTGAATATTGATGTAAGCAATGCTTGTAATAGAATATAGGATAAAGATGAGGGGGAGCATCCTGCAGATGCAGATGGAGACATCCAGAAGAATATCTTTTGCGCATTGTACTCTTTTTCCTGCGATAAGGTTTTTCCCACAGGGTTTTCCCATCGAAAGGTTTTAATGAGGCAGTGTAAGTCGCACCCACTAAGATTCCAGAATAATCTGAGGTTCCAAACGAATCTATTCCTGAAAAACTATGTTCCTGAAGAACGCATTGTACTCTTTTTCCTTCATTAAAGGTTTTGTCCCATTGGGTTTTCCTTAGTAAGGTTTTAACGAGGCAATGTTTTTGATAAGTAAGTATCCAAAGGGGAGTGTTACGGATATATGTGGCTGCCCACTTTGGTGGGATACATCTAACCAACACGTCTATCCCTTATCCCCAGCTCTATATATATATGTTATGAATAAACAAGAGGCTCTCACGTATTCATGAGAGCGTAGCTGTCATCCCGTGTGCATCCCCCCTTCTCTTCTCCCTCTTGTACAAAGTCATCTTTATTAATGTTAATATAGAAAATCCATGCTCAGGACACACGAGCTAGAACAAATGGCATGCATCTTCCAGACTGATTCCGAGCATGTCTTCCAAGCTCCAAACAAAGGCGCCAAAATTGGACTTGAGGAAGGATACCATGTCTTGCGCTTCTGCGTCTCTAAGACCAGTACCGATAAATGTTTCTCAATAAAAGTCATCGCTACTGAGGTTGACTTGGATGACCTCCTCGATTGAAGGTGGAGCCTCCCACTTCGTTGGAAGAGGCTCAAGTAGTGGAGGCTCTTTTGGTTGCTATCTGGTCGAGGAGCTAGCTTCGTTGGCAGGACGCTTTGCCAGTGTAGCGTTGGGTGTCGATCGAGTTCTCGCAGCTATAGCTTTATATGATCTGCCCGTCTGTTGATTCCCTCTTATACACCTTATGCCTTCCCCAATTGGGAATTTGAGGAGTTAGTGATAAAAGGAGGAGATGATGCTAATATAATGGAGAAAGGGTCTGCCAAGGATGGCATTATAGTTCGACGTCCCTTCAATAACAGCAAATCGGACGGACAGTCGCATCTCCTGCCCAAGATCGAGTGTGAGTCATGCCTCTCCCATCGTCATAATCTGTTCTCCGTTGAATCCGGTAATGGTGGTGGGGACTGTTGGGGATTCTAGCGATTCCCCTTTAAGCGGAAGCGGATCTCTTACCGAGGGTTAGTCATAGAGAATCAACCATGTCATAGAATAAATATCGATCCAACGGAAATAAAGAATACAAAGACAAGATAATCACAGAAGACACAAAATCTACCGTGGTTCATCCAAAATAGAGCTAATCCACAAAAGAGGGAGCGAAATATTTCTTCAATTAATCACCTAATAGGAACAGGCTTACAGGGATTACAAAGCTTCCACAAAGAACCAAGGATAATAAAAAGATTCACCAAGAACACATACCATGGGAATCGAGATGAAGCGCCTCTACCGGATCCGTCGGTTTTTTTTAATCTTCATCGATCCTACTTCGATCAAGCCTCCTTCAATCCCAACCAACGTCCTTCAAGTCACAAACCAAAGCGGCACACTGAATTTTCTCCAAGAAAACTCGCACACGACTTACTCACCAATGATGGCTCAAAGGGTCCTTAAATAAGCCTCAAGTTCATGCAAGACCTAGGAGATAAGATAGAAAAAAACCCCTATAAGTTATCTCTAAAACCCATAAAAAAAAAGTAACTGAACCGCATACCCCACGTGCCTATCTGTTGCCTGGCGCCCTGGGTGCCAGTTTCCTGTGCACGGGCCCGGGGAGCCTCAGGCTGGTGCCTAAAGCTCCAGGCCCCTTTTTTGCCATGTTTTCGCTTCGTCTTCACTCCATAGCCGCTCCGTCTTCCTCCATCCTTCGCGCATGAACCTCGAACATGTTGAGGGCTTGTTTTAAGCCAACATCCTTAACAATCTCTACCTTGACTTCAAACAAGACAAGAGCATAATCTTATACACGAACTTCATCTCCTGATTGTCGTCACCCCTTTACTGCCGTTTGCTCTTAACTCAAGATCTCCCCTCTTTACACCCCCTCCCCCTGGGGTCTAGTAGGAAAAACTACTACTATAGATGCGGACTCGAGCCAAGCTCGAGTCTACACCTCAGGTCTTCTACAGCCACAGTTTGAGGACTTCTCTTTGGCCTCCAACTTGCCGTAGAGTCCAAAGGAGCTTCACCAAAATAGGTGGATCCAATCAGCCGATATACACCTCCGCGCTTATGACCCTTCAGCAAAACGTGACTGCTCTGTGTAACCTTCAGATCTCCACAACGAGCTAACTATCCACAGCCCTCGGAGTCAAGCACATCCAGTGAGATCAAATTTTTGTGCATTCTAGGCACATATCGTACTCGTCTCAGCATCATCACAGTTCTCGCGTGAGTCCAAATTTTCATGGTTCCTTCACCGATGATCTCACGCTTAGAACCATCACCGAGCTGAACTGTACCACCTTTTTCTTCAAAAGTATCAAATCACTCGCACCTCGAACAGATATGGAAAGCGGCCCCTGAATCTAGGACCCATCCATCATCAGAACCACAACTCCCACTATCTAATACAGTTAGGAGATCATCCCCATAATCATAGCCAAAATCAACAGAGGCCATCGTCGATGAACCAGAAGATTCCCCACCGGCCTGCTTCTGCAATCGCTTCGGACACTTACTTCTCACATGGCCCACCTCGTCACAATGTCAATACCTCCGCTTATACTTGGACTTTCCAGCACCACCTCCACCTTCATCACTACCTTTCTGCCTTCCACTGCTATCATTGCCTCTAGCAACCAGGGCATTTGAATCTCCAACAGGAGTCTGTAACTTCCTCCGTTGCTCGCTAGCTAGAAGTGTAGACTTCATCTCCTCTAACTTGAGAGTCTTATTCCCATACATAATCGTCGTCACCAGATGCTTATAGGATGAAAACAAGGAACTTAGAAGTATCAGTGCTTTGTCCTCATCATGCAGCCTCTCATCTTCGCTCATGACGCTCGTCAGATCCACCACGATCTTATTGAAATCATTCAGATGATCCAGCATGGATATCTCCTCAGCCATATGTAGCTCGTACAGCTTCTGCTTCAGATACAGATTATTGATCAAGTTCTTCGTCATGTACACAGACTCCATATTTGCTCAAAGGTCTATGGCAGTCTTCTCGCTCATGACCTCATACATCGGATCATCACTGATGAACATCATGATCGTGTTCAGCGCCTTCAGATCCATCTCTTCCCACTCAGTATCTGTCATCTTCTCTGGCTTCTTAGACTTTTCTTGCAAAGCCTTGTGCGGCCCTAGTTGAACTAGCACCACTGTCACCCTTCTCTACAAAAGACCAAAATTCCCCTTTCCGTCGAAACAATCCACCATGTATTTTGGAAGCATGTTCATCGACGTCATCTCTGTAACAACTAACCTCGCTCTGATACTAGTTGTTGGGGATTCCAGCGATTCCCCCTCAAGCAGAAGCGGATCTCCAACCGAGGGTTACTAACAGAGAATCAACCACACCATAGAACAAATATCGATCCGACGGAAATAAATAATCCAGAGACAAGACAATCACAGAAGACACAAAATCTACCATGGTTCATCCAAAATAGGGCTAATCCATAAAAGGTGGAGCAGAGGATCTCTTCAAGAAAGGCTTACAGGGATTACAAAGCTCCCACGAAGAACCAAGGATGATGAAAAGATTCACCAAGAACATATACCACGATAACCGAGACAAAGCACATCGACCAAATCCGTCGTTCTTTTTTAATCTTCATCGATCCTACTTCGATCAAGCCTCCTTCAATCCCAACCAATCTCCTTCAAGGCACAAAGCAAGGCAACACATCAAATTTTCTCCAAGAAAACTCGCACATGACTTTCTCTCCAATGATGGCTCAAGGGGTCCTTAAATAGGCCTCAAGTTCGTGCAAGACCTAGGAGTTAAGATAGAAATAAACCCTTATAAGTTATCTCAAAAACCCACGAAAAAACCCCAATCGAACCACGTCCCCCCGTGTGCTTATCCGTGTCCTGGCGCCCTGGGCACCAGTTTCCTATGCACGGGCCCGGGGAGCCTTGGGTTGGCACCTAGGGCGCCATGCCCCTTTTTCGCCCTGTTTTTGCTCCATAGCCGCTCCGTTTTCTGCCATCCTTCGTGCACAAACCTCAGACATGTTGAGGGCTTGTTTTAAGCCAACATCCTCAACTGGGACTATATCAAGGCTTTGGTATTTGTGGTCAAGGCGCTTGAAGCAGTCGGAGAACATGATGTCGATGGAGCTTCCAGTGTCAATAAGGATTCGATTGACTAAATTGCCATAGATAACGAGGCGAAGAACGAGGGGATCTTAATACGGAGTGCACGCTTCATGGAGGTCTAGATCTATGAAGAGAATAGCCGGCCATGGGAGGACTTTGATGAGATTCTCGATCCAAGTCTCCTCGACTTGAGCCACAGTGTGTACGTGATGAACACGCCGCACCTGGCGTTCGACTTTCTTCTTCGCCGGAGTCTAGTGATAGAGATTCCTATGGATGCCATATATCTTTGCTCGAACGACGATGGGGGTCGATTGACATTCGACCGAATGGATCCAGCACATCTCCTTCTCGTTCTAAGGAGGGGCAGGAAGTGGAAGCGGATCGTTTGATGGGTTGGCGGTAGCCTTGAATTCTAGGAGGTGGACTTCTTCCAAAAGATCCTCCAGATGATATTTGAGGCGATAGCATCGAGTAGTAGGGTGGCCGTGGCATCGGTGGAAGTCGCAGTAAACCGACTTGTCCTCCATATACCGAGTGCCAGGCTCAAGAGGAGCAGGCCTCCTAAGGTAGTCTTTATGCTGGATCTGCTCGAGTATAACATCGATCGTCATAATCCAGTCGGTGAACGTGGTCCTCAGAGGCCTTGTGGGTCTATCGCCTGCCCACTTCGGCCTCTTGGAGGCTCCCCTTTCCTTAGCCTGAGCATTGTGTGCTCGGGACGTCGTTCGTGTAAGCTCCTTGTTTGAAGGGCGCTTCTTGAGGTCGCGGCTCTTGCGAGCAATTTAATCGTCCTCTACCTCGATCTTTCTCTGGATTCGATCGAACAATGCTCCAAGGGATGCGGGCAAGTTTCGAATAAGATCGTTGTAGATGTGAAGATCGAATCATAACGTGTTCTGGAATGCGAGTATGATGGCTTCATCGTCGAGATGACGTCCGAAGAGCGCTGCGTGCTCATTCCGAAACCTCCGAGTGAACTCTCATAGGGTTTCATCTGACCCCATCCGTAGTCAGTAGAGAGAGTCAAGCTTTTTCTCAGGCTTAAGGTTTAGATGGTAGTGCTTGACGAAGAGATCTGCCAGGTCTTCGAACCAACTTACGGATCCCGCTAGAGGTGATGGTACCAATCGAGCAACATATCATCCAAGCTGCCGGCAAAAGTATGACATAGAACTTATTTGTCGTCATTGTGAGGTGTTAGCGCTTGTTTGAAAGCGAGGACGTGCAGCGTCGGGTCTCCTGTAAGGCAATTGAATTGTGGGAGAACTGGAGTTTGCCAGCTCTGAGGGAATGGAGCTCGAAGAATTTGTCAATGAAGAGGTCCCTCGGAGGCATGGCTGTTCCGATGGCCACCTTGTTGGTCTTAGATGTGCCTTAGAGGAGGAGGAGCCAACGAGGGCGTGGGAGTCCTTGTCAGGTGAAGTTCGACAAGAGTCCGATCATAGTTATTTTGATGTTGACCCTTAGGCTGTCGATTGTGGTGATGGACGTCCCTCGCGATGCAGGGATCAGAGGATGATCTAGTGCTAAGGGGTTCGGGACGATGAGCCGACTGATTAAGTCGTTCCCAAACCGTTGGCTTGGAAGGAACGGGCGAGGGTCCTCTCGAGTGGGGATCGAGAGATTAACTGGAGGTGTCGACGATCGAACGCCTGGAAGGAGCGAGAGAGGGATCGAGCTATCAATGAATATCTAGTATGTCATTGATGCTAGCTTCTAAACGAGGAAGATTGGCTCTTACTTCGATGGCTACTCATCGGAGAGAGTCTCTCTCGACCATAAGAGCCGTGTACTATTTCATCAAGGTGACGAGTTGAAAGTCTTCCGATGAAATTTGGTATGTCACTTGAGGATCAGCAACGGGTGAGACGAGCGCTTTCCTGAGGCATTGAAGAGTCTCGTCGGTAGTGCAGGGAGACTATCGAGGTTGAGCCAGAGTTACGCGATCTATAGAGCGATGACTCCTTGAGTTCATAGCTGGGTGCTGCTCGGGAGGTTGACTTGTCACATGCCTATGACTCATTGAGCGAGTCATAGGTTGTGAGACATTGGGATGAACATTGCTTCCTTCTGGCTGGTCCACGGGTCGTGTCTTCGTCATTCATGTTAGCTATAGAGACACATGGATTGCTTGGGCAATCGATGGCTGCTACTTAACCAAAGGAGCTGGGAAGCTTGGAGGTCACAAGTCGATATGGGAGATCCCACAAATGGTGCCAAACTGTGGCAGAGGATTTCGGCCGTCGTACGTAAACCCCCTCCAACAGTCAATTAAAGGTTTAACCCTTTGAAGTGTAACGTGCTGTGAAGCGCTATGATGTTGAGTGCTGACTTGTTATACGGTCACTGTTGAGATAGAGAAAGAGGGAGATAGAGAACTGACACAAGGTATAATGACGGAGTTCGACCGAAGCCTACGTCTCTATACGGTAAGACGCAACCTTTGAATCCACTATCTCTGAAAATGTAAAGCTACTCTCGACAGGCTGAGGAGTGCTTGTTATAGGTAGATAGAGCGTAGAGAGGGTTTGGAAGTCTGAAGACCAGAAGGCTCAGAGAGCTCTGGAAAATAGAAAGTTAGATGTGGAATTGTGAATTCTTGTCTGGATTATTTACAGGATTGGCTATATATATGGTTTTGGGAATATTCTAGGAATATTCTCTAAAATATCAGGAGTTTAGCCAATTATCTAAGGGATTTACCAATCTCCAGATGGCATGTGTGGGCCCCAAGCAGGGCTGTGAGTCCCACTATCATCTTCGTGGGCCCCAAGCAGGGCTGCATGTTCTACTGTCATCGTCGTGAGCCCCCCAAGCAGGGCTGCGGGTCCCACTATTATTTTCATGGGCCCTAGGTAGGGCTGTGGATTCTACTATCATCTTTGTGGGGCCCACGCAGGGCTGTGGGTCCTACTGTCATCTTTGTGGGCCCCATATAGGGTTGCGGGTCCCAGTGTCACCTTCGTAAGCCCCCCAAGCAAAGCTGCGAGTCCCACTATTGGGCGTTAGCCATATTTTGCACCCATAGTTCGACCAATACCCAGGCCCCGTCAAAGACCGTTGGTACAACCCAAGCGCACAAAACCCCTGCACGAAACCCCTCCGGCCATGGCCTCTTGGGGCTCCGACGGTGTACCAGTCACCTCTTCCCGCGCCTCCCCCACGGGGGAGACCATCCGAGCACCTCCGGCGCACCCAAACCTGGCTACCCTGCCGTCACCGTCGCAGAAGAAACCAGCACACTGCTAGTTCTCATGGGGAAGAAGAAGGGGGTGGGCAGACCCATAATAAAGGGTCTGCCCCAAGACATTTAGAAATTAAGACAGCAGACCTGACCCGAATACCCCTAAACCCGACCCGATTTATATGTAGACCCGATCCATTTGATTGACTCGCACCGACTATACTGCACCCAATTCAACCTGAGTACCCCTGAAACCGACCCAACTGCACTGCAGACCCGACCCAGCATTATGAACCGGCCTGGTTTAATTAAACCAGACTCGCAAACCAACAGATATTGGTTATGCTGCTATTTCTTCGTCCGAACTCAGAATTAGATAAAATCAGTGCTATTGTGACCAGCTTGGAAAATCCTACCTGTTGGCCATAGTTTAGTACAATAATTCTACTATTTAGTATCCTGTTTTATCTATGGTCCCGATCGAGTCGTGGCACCATGGCTTGATCGCTATTTCTCCGTCCGAACTTAGATTCGGATGAAATCAGTCGCATCGTACTCAGAATATCAAGACCTAGTTTTTGACCCAAGAATATAACCCATAACCCTTTCTACCCTAGTGAACCAATAATACGATCGGTTTCATCGATTCTACATAGTCTAATCCAAAATTATCCGACCAATGTCGGATTCTAGCAAAACCGGATCCTTTGGATCCCTCTTTTCATGGTCAACCATTGAATGATGAGTTTAGATAATGATTAACAATGATAGCCTTCACTTACCTAGACCATCTTGGCAACTTGTTCTTTCTACGGAGCACCAGAACTACAAGCAAGACATTTGGGGATCACTGAGCGTAATCCAGGTGAACACGAGTGACCCTACTCTAGTTAGGATGAACTGTGATCGTATGTGTAGTGTAGTAGATAACTAAATAAATAAAATAATACATGTGGTTATAGTATACCCAATGCATGCAGGCGGGATGACCGGTACTTCATATAAGAGATAGGCATATTATTCCTTGGATCTGAATGAACCCTGAAACTATATGTTTTTCCTCGTTTATAATACATGTGTAGTATTCTTAGTAGTATCGAAAGTGGTCAGCTTCAACCTAGTTTTACAGTATGATGCATGCAAACCGATAAATTCTTCGTACATATATTATTGTAAATACTGATGATTGAAACTGAATCCTGGTGACTATGTGATACATGGTGCAGCCGAGTTACCACAAAGTAACAAGGGCTGACTGTCTTGGTAGAGGGACTGGTTGAGACACTGCTGTTGTAGCTCGTATGTCCTGAGCGTGGATTTTCTGTATTAACATTAATAAAGATGGCTTTGGTTATTGCTTTAATTATAATACTACTTTGGTATATGTTAATACATATATAATAAAGGACCCTAGGGAACACAGTAGGCCACTGAGGCGCATGGTGGATCCATGCTTGGGAGACCCAATGGACCAGTTCTGTGTAGACCTACAACCAGTTTGCAACTTTGGTGATGCCGGCCACTTCACCAAGAATATGCTGTTGGTAGGTAGAGGATGTGGTGAAGTCTCTACCACGGGAACGTGGGATTCCTATTTACCTGACCAAGCACGATGATCGTGTTTAACAGGAAACAAGACAGTGCATAGTTTAGTGATTCAGACACTGGTGCATAAACCGTCTTACTACTATAGATAATCTGTCCTTAACCCTGAGGGACCAAGTACACTGGGCCAACTAGTTGCGTGGTGCTTTAATGTGCCAACGTGTGTAGACCTTCCATAGTCCAATACCACGGTACGTTGGGTTACTCGGCTGGCACTTGAGTGGCATGCAATCCCTACAGGTTATCGGACGTCCAGTGTTGGATGGGTGCGTTTTGATGAGTCAATCTGTCCACACAATTAACCCAGGCCTGGTGGCTGTCAGTATGACTGACGATGTTCCGGATGCTAGGCATGCATAGTACCGGAAGGTGTGTGGTGTTATAGATAACAAGTTATCAAATCCTAATCAGATAATCGATCGAGATCTGACGGTGCTCCTCACCGCCCGAGTCGTATCATGGCACCAGTAATAGGAGGGACTAAGGATTATCAGAGTATAGTAGAGAACAAGGTTACAAGGGGGTAACATAAGTTTAGGATCACTAGAATTCAACTCGCGTCGCACTCTGGGTGGCTACGCTGGTTAATCGGATTAGGGCTTATTAACGGAACTTTCGGTGTATCACCAGAACAATTAATCAGGGATCCGGTTGGAGCTAGAGATCCTGAACCCTGAAGGTTCCACCCTTTCATTGCATTTAGGAATTGTTCCTTGACCTGGTTGGATACGTTAGATACGAAGTAGCGCGATGGAGCGCAAACCCAGAGCCTAAGAACCTAATTCACATGTATTAGGGGCTATAGGAGTATTTTGATAAATACTGAAATATTGCTCAGAACATATTAAATATGGATCTTAAAATGAGCGGAATAATTTCAGGAGCTCATAGGCGCTGACAGAACTCGATTCCGAGTACCGCACCTCACTCAATCTTTCTTACAGTGTTTTGCTTTTTGTAAAGGGCATTTTCATCCAGGCTTCACGATAGACATGTGGAAACCCTAAAAACCGCCCTTCCTTATCCCAATCTCTAGGGGGCCAGCCCTAGTTTGCGTATGTGAGTTGGGGCCAGTGCTAAGTCTCCCCTCTCCAGAAAAACCCAATCCCTCCTCTCCTCTCTCCTTCTTTGTGGTTTCGGCCAAGGAAGAAAGAGGAAGAAGAAGGAGGAAGAAGGAGGAAGGAATGAGAAGGAAGAAGAGAGAAAGAGAAGGAAGAGATCTCGCGGCTCGCCATTGTCTTCGCAATGAATTCCTCCATCGGCTCGTAGTCCTAGCACTCAGAGATAGGACTTTGAGGATTCCTCCATTCGCAAAGGACAAGGTGCCATCCGACAGCTTCTCTTGTGATTCACGTGCGGTTCATCATAGTTCCGTTCTCTTCGGATCATAGATCCACAAGGTATGATGATTCTAAATACCTAACTAGATGTATGCATGTCTTCCGTAGATCGTAGATGCCTCTAGGGTGTTCGCATATATGTTAAGATCATAGATTTGCATGTAGATTATTTTGTAGAATTAATTGTGATGAAACATACACCATGAGATCTTCGGATCTATCTTTTGCTTCCGCTGCGACTCTGATAATAAGATTTAATTCCAACAACTGCCTTAATGGAGGTTGTCTTCCTAGAGGGAGGACCGACTATCCACGGGCATGGGTAGGGGACCCGTATGCACAGGATGGGACGTGGACCACCACCTTGCACAATCCGAATAAAGTAGGTAGGGTCACAGGGTTGGACAAGCGGTAAAGCCTGAGTGGCCTAGCAGTCCACCCTTGGGTAATGACCCCGAAGAAGCGAGTTGGGCGGGAGTGCCCCATGGTGAAAGACCAAGCCCCCTTATGGCCATATGGGTATTTTCTTATTGACCAGGTACACTGGGACCAGGTGTCGTATGTTGGTAGAATTAGGTAGAGAACTATCGGTTCACTCTAGAAGTAGGTTAGATCTAACTTGCATTGTTCATGATCATAATTATAGATGTAAATGATTTTATATCCTGTCATCGTAACTTGTAGTTTGACATTGTAATCGTATGTAGTAGTATCTTTTGCTTGCTATCGTGTTAGTGTAAATTAAATAATATTATTTAAAATTGATATTTAATATTGCCCTCATTAACTTCGAGATTGGTAGAATGAGGTTATAGTTTACCCTGGTTAGTTTAAAGTTAGCTGTTCACTGAGTTTATCTTTGTAAACTAACCCCGTTTTTGCATACTCTTTTCAGGTATTGTGGACCCTTCTCAGGCATATCTTAGGGGAGCGTAACTGTCAAAAGAAGACTTTAGAAGTTTTAGTTAGCTATCTTCATTTTCAGTTGATCATGTAATAAGTGGTTAGACTTGTTTGATGGTGTTAGATGCTCGGAATAAATACCAGTACCATTTTTCTTTTCATTCGGTAGGCTTTTCCACAAAGTCCGATAGGCTTCCGTTAAAGCCATTTCCCATCACATAGTAATTAGTCAATGATAATATAGTAAATAAATTAAATGATAAAAATCACCTTGAAACCCTTTTACTCCTTTGACTTACTCTTTTAAACCCCTCACACCTCAGGTCTGCCTGGTTTCCGTTGTAGCCAGATTCTGGGCGTGACATAGCCACTAATGGTGGAGGTGATAAAGGATGATCCATGGTGGCTCCTCTTCTTCTTGTTCTCTCGATCTTCTCCTGGGTATGACGAAATTCCAAGAAAAATTCAGATGCGTTTCTTCAGGGGAAACACAAATATATAGGCTCCCAAGCATTTGCAAGTTATAGTTATCCCGCAGCAAATCTAGACCGCTCGAGCTAGGGCGTCGGAGGGCTCCAGGGGTTACTTCTGTAATGACCTGGATAATTCTGGTAATTAGGATGGTAAGTTTTCTCTGCTTTTACCATTTGCCAATAATTTTTATTCATCGATCTAATGGAAAGTTTTATAAAATTGTCCAATTTTATTTATCACCGTATCATAGTTTTATTCATGCTTGCGAGTTCCCCGCAAGGCTATCCGCACTCATCGACCCGAGATGCGGATAGGAAATTAATTGCGGTTGTACCGCGGACTGCCCATTGGCATCGCAAAAATTCTGCTATCATTCAGGTCTTAGAATAAATCTATGTTATACATCATCAAGTGCACGTCATCGCCTTGATTCTAATGCATATTTTTGGAGGATTTTTCGACAAGTCGTTAGGGAGATATGATTTTTTTGAAGTTACTTTGTGATAAGGTGTACCAATCCGAACCGGTCTAGGATTCAACCACGAATCCCACCCGAACCGTCTTACTAACCTGTTGCCGCAAACTTATCCTCTTCTCACCTTTTATATTTAGGATAGCCTCCTTGCCGTCCGATCATTGATCGAACGTATGATATTCCTCTTAGGGTTTTTCCCCTTCTCTTATATAACGCTTGATATCCATGAGCCCCAACCCATTGCATCGTACCTCCTCCTCCCTCTCATCCGTGTTCTTCCGTCGTCAACGTGGTTGGAGTGCTGCCGTCGGATCTCCTCCTCCTCCTCCTCTCCAAGTTCTCTCTCTCCTCCTTGTCTTCTCTTACCGATGGGTTAACTGTTGGTGGGGAAGGGACGATCATCCATGCCCACATCGGCCAGAGATCTCCTTTCTTCCTCTTCCCATTGGGTATGGAGGCTATGACGATCACCAATGGATTTTGAGGCCTATGGAGGCACCATAATGGTCGGACGACCACCACCCCATGGTCGGGCAAGTGCTAGAACAATTAGCCATAGTGCAGTCAGTCACCTCTTAGATTGATGGAAACCCATCCCCTGCTTCTTTGCTTTAACAAAGAAGAAGGGGACACAATGGTCCTTTTCACAATTGTTATGTTACTACTACACCCAATTTTTGTATTAGTTTTCTCTTGTGTGCCTTCAATTTCAATCTCCTGTTATCTTATGATAAGGGGTGCGGCTTAGCAAATTGGGGGTGGTTTTATGCTCAATTAGCCCTTATTTAAGACTCTGCCATGACCCAGATCCTATTGAACCAGATTTGAACCAAACCATATTGACCCGGCTGAATTTTGGTTCAGCCATAATTTATTCATCCGACATCGGAATTGGATGAAACTAGCGGTATCGGAAAGATCTTTCCGAGCCCGACCAGAAGAGACCATTCCTAAGACCTGATATCTTTCAACCTTGACACCCTCAACATGAACTCGGTTTAGTTGGTCCTACATAATTTGCCATATCTCCTCCATTTGATATCGGATCCCAGTGAAACTGGATCCATCAATTCGTTTATCCAATATTTACCCTAACACTAGTTTTTCTGATGATAGACCCTCCCTAGGTTTTAGAGGACTTAGTTGGATCCATTGGCCATGTCGATCTTATATTTAAATCCTATTATGGCCTGAAGGCCTGATCCCCCAATACTGTTAAACCTAACCTTCTTCTGAGATAGTTTATTCATTTAGTTCTTTTTGTGAACTTCAGACCGTACCTGAGTTTGAAGTAGAGTGACTTTTGGTCGATAGCCACACTTCAACAGGTTAGTCGTACTGCATGCCACTAGTTTGAATAAATATTTTATCATAGAATATTCGCGATGGGTGATGTCCCGCGTCGTGTGGGGAACATGATGATGTTCCTGGACCCTAGTATGGTAATATTCTCGGTACCGGTTTGGCCGAGGGTTGACTTCTTTTCTAGTTGGGGTTATACCCCAAGACACCCGTACAATGTTTTTACATTGGGACTATGCGGACGACTAGTCGCTTAGAAAGACGAATTTTACGAACTTCACGAGTTTCTTGATTTTAAGAAATTACGATTTTAAACCGGTAATAAGTCATGGCATGTTGTATGACTTGGAAGGAAAATACTATGGCAGGTAGCATGGTATCTGTCATTGCAATAGCATGACAGGCTGCCCAGGGTTCGGGTAGGAGGTCCGTGTGCACACAAGAGTAGTGAGCTCCCGAGTATAGCATAGTCTGAATAAAGTAAGTAGGACCAAAGGGTTGGGCTAGGAAAGAAAGAAAAGTACAAGAATGAGTCCCTGGCGGGGACAGGTTTAGTTAGCCCAGACCTAGAATTTATTCTAAAGAAAGTAAGTTGGGCCGGAGTCGCTCCACCGTGAGAGATGGGAAACCCCACTTGGCCACTTGGGTGCAGTACAGTACTTTGTTTGTGCACGTTTCTTTTCCCTCTTAGTGCACAGGAGGATAGAGTAGGTTCCCCTCTGAAGTGAAATTGGGACCCTATGACACGCTTCTTTTCTCTCTTAGTGCCATAGTAATGTCATCGGGACAGTAAAAATCGAGTGCTCACACTTCTTTTAATTTCTTCTTTTCTTTTCTTTTTTTTTTTCTTTTCTGTTTTGATCACTTTAGGGATTTCTCTCATGAAGCGGAATGGGACGCCTCATGAGAGAATTCTCTTCACAACTTAAAATAGAGGACAATAGGTTCTCTCATGAAGTGATATGGGTCGCCTTATGAGGGAATCGTCTGTTAGTATGTGTATTATATAAAAATAAGTGGACACTATAGAGTAGAGTACATCATATAGATTTGTAGTACTTCTGGTTGTAGTTTTACAGTTTCTTTACAGTACTTCTCTTGCAGTTACTTGTTCTTTTGTTGTTAGTTTTCGTAGAAATAAATTTGATAAATATATTGTTGTATATAGTTGCTTCTACTTGTTTTTGCTAGGACCACTGAGTAATCATACTTAGGGGGAGTTGTTTGTTGTTTTTCTCTCCCCCAGGTTCTTACCATCAGGTGGAGCATTAGGAACGTAATTGCAGTTCCTGTTCTAGTAGGAGTAGCAGTGTGGCATAGGAGTTTATGAGGGTAGGAGTGATAGCTGTAGTTTCCATTCTGTCTTTTATTTTAGTATAGTTCTTTCGTAAGTGTAAGTGGACTAAAGACAATGGTTATTATGTTTAATGGACTTGGTTTATTATCACTATGTGGCTTCTGTTTACCTTTCATATAGATCACCCTCGAGTTTTGGACCCTCTCTCCTTAGTCCGAAGTTTGGGGTGTGACAACTTCCGATCGATCGGACCTCATGGTCGATCGATCGAACTTCAAAAAGTCTTTATTCTGCATGGATGGCCACTGGCCACATCCA
Source organism: Chamaelirium japonicum (assembly GCA_947650365.1). NCBI lineage: Eukaryota > Viridiplantae > Streptophyta > Magnoliopsida > Liliales > Melanthiaceae > Chamaelirium > Chamaelirium japonicum. The sequence goes on from OX393553.1 coordinate 4,822,827, forward strand.
ATCGATTGGACCTCACGGCTGATCGATCGGTCACAGTGATTCTTTTGTCTGCAGCTGGCAATATACATAGGTTGCTTTTGGAATTTATTTTTCTTGTGGCTACTTTTAGTTATTTTCCTGTTAGAGTGTGTTTGATGTGCTCTTTTGTTATGTGTAGCTTGTGGGGGAAAATCTTCATGCCGACCCTAAGACTTCGCCGCACTAGTCAATTGAGGTTCGAGTGGAAGATCGTTGTTCGATCTATTGATTGGAGCTGCCGTTCTCAATACACAAGCAAAGAAATGCAATCAGAGAGTTGATACGAGGGGTGATCTCGGAGTTCAGCCGAAGCCTACGTCTCCGTGCTATAGGGAGCAACCCGAATTTACTAAAACTATTTTCTCGAAGTGACCTCGACAGGCCGAGTATCACTGAAGCCTCTTCGATCTCTTCGAAGACAAGAAGAATATCAAGGAGAGGTGAAGGAGGGATGGAAAGATAGAAAATCCAGAGCTCTGGTTTCTAAAAATCAGATCTCAGAATTGGAAAATCGGATCCATTTACATTCGAAGGGCTGCTATTTATAGGATTTTCTAGTGGCAAATGGCGGTTTCTGCTGTCGTATCTGGGGAACTTCCAGGTAAAGCTGGTGGGCCCCGCTACCGTCTCCTGGGCCCACCAGGCAGGGCCGGTGGGTCCCGCGATAGTCTTCGGGGGCCCACCAGGTAAGGCCGGTGGGTCCCGCTGTAGTCTTCGGGGGCCCACCAGGCAGGGCCGGTGGGTCCCGCTGTAGTCTTTGGGGGCCCACCAGGCAGGGCCGGTAGGTCCCGCTGTAGTCTTCGGGGGCCCACCAGGCAGGGCCGGTGGGTCCCGCTGTAGTCTTCGGGGGCCCACCAGGCAGGGCCGGTGGGTCCCGCTGTTTGCAGACTTCTTGCCAAAATTTACACCCACAGTTACCCCCTCCAAGTTAGCTAAGAGGCCACCTTGGCTAGCTTGGATTCTTGGTGCAAAGCTAACGACCCCCTGTCGAGTTGAAACGGCAGAAGAGCCTATTTTCTGTAACATCTTTTGGTAATTTACCCGATCGTCTGCCTGTCGATCGGGTAAAGTCTTCGAGTGGCGATGGGGTTTGATTTTTCTACTTGAATCTTCGGTCCAGCTAGATCAGTGAGTCTTTTGAACCGGCAGTCTGTTTGGATCGGCAGTTCAACTGGTTCGATGCTTCGCCTGGTCCGACGGTTCGCCTGGTTTTGCGCTTGCTACGGATTGACGCCACGTGTCCCTGCAAAAACACGGGATTTGATTTTGTGCTAACACGTGTATCTCGATTTGCGTGCCATTTCTCTCAGGGTATATAAGCTCCCTCCGGATTCATCTTTGCCTTGCGCTTCCAGAATTTTTTCGAAGTCCAGAACTCTTGCTCTTGATTCTCTGTTCTTTGCAATCTTCCGATCGGTCGAAATGGCCTCTTCTTCTGGCCCGATCAAGATCAAGAATGTGGTTTCCTCGAAGAGGAAGGGAAAGGAGAGGGCTGAAGTTTCACCCGTTCAGCAGAAAGGCAGAGGCAAGGGCAAGGCTGAACTTGGTATCCTCGGCAAGAGGCATCAAGGGGTGGGATTTGCCTCTGCTCCATCAAGGCCAGAGCACATCCCCAAGGCAAAGTTCGTATTGGGCCCTCTGATGTCGCTGACGGAGGAACCTGCTTATGTGTACAACACCAGTGGTAAATTCACCGATGTGAAGAGGGCAAAGTGGCAGAAGCTGCTGGCTTGCTTCACAGAGGGAAAGGTTCGACCGTCGATCCCGGGAGTTCAATCTGCCTTCGGCATCGACAAGCGGACGATCTTCACAAATTTCGCCAGCAAGGAGCAAGTGATGGGGACAGTAATCACCGTAGGCCAGTTGAACTGCGGGTTGCGTCTCCCACTGCCATCGTTTGCCGCGAGGCTGCTGAATACGTCAGGCCTCTGCCCCAGGCAGATCTCCGGGAATGCTTGGAGGATCATCTACGCCTTCTGTCGCGTAGAATCTGACTTCCAGGATGAGCTCAGGGAGTGCTACTCCAGCATCCCTGAGGGTGAAGTGGCCCGGATCGAGCTGGGGTACTTTTTCTATCACTACAAATGGGCATCGAGGAAAGACAACCCGTTCTTCAACTTGACAGGCGTATCTGCCTTGCGCCCGATCGTTGACACCGTCCCCTCTGACAAGCTCTACACCGACTGGCCGATTTCGGTCTCTGGTGCATGGACGCCTCTATCAGTGCCCGAGACCCCCCGGAACGATGTGCATAAGGAGATAAAGATGTATTGCACGGGGGGTATCTATGCTTGGCCTTCGGAGCGGGTTGGTGCCATCGATAATCTGTTCTTGGAGTTGACATGCGGTACTCGATCATGGAAACAGTTTTCGAACTGCCTGGTCAGGTATGGCAACGCCAATCTCCTCCACCGACTGCAGGCCCGGTACAAGGACAATGAAGTCTTGTACTCCAATTATGAGGAGGACCCTCAATCGGGCAAGATTGTGAGAAGGATCCGGGCTGAGAAGAAGGCGTATGGTGCAAAGCGCCATATGCCAACTGAGGAGAAGCTCGTGATCAACCGCAGGGGTCAGTTCAAGAAGAGGAGGGTCCTCGTCGAGGAGGAGAAGAAAGAAGAAGAAGAAGAAGAAGATGAGGGGGAGAAGAGAGATGAAGATAAAGATGGTGGTGATGATGGCGACGACGACAATGGGAATAAAAATGACGGTGACGATGATGGAAATAAAGATGGCGGCGACGATGATGATGGTGGAGACGGAGGTGACAGTGGGGGTGACGAGATTCCGCCCACCCCTACCGGGGGGAATAAAGAGAAAAGGGGTGGTGAGGAAGAAATTCCTCCCACCCCCACTGGTGGTGATGATGGAGAAGGGGGTGGTGAGGAAGAAATTCCTCCCACCCCTACTGTTGAGGAAGATTCTCAGCCCATACCCATCGATGAGGCTAAGGCCCGTCGCATGGAGGTCATGATGGACACCGTGGGTGATAGCCCGAGGGTGCCACCCACGTATCACTTCGAGGAGCTGAAGCGTCCGACTAGAATTCAGATCAGATTCTCGGGGAGTGATGGGGTTGCAAGCAACCCCACACCCCTCGACCAAATACCTCCAAGTGTCCCTCAGCTCGAAGGTGCTTCGACGAGTGGTGGGATTGAGGTTGAACAGCCTACTCCTGCCGCTCGTCTGACTGAGGAGACGGCAGCGATAATGGCCAGGCTCGAGCAGCCTGGCGGGCAACAAGAGGAAGGGAAGATCACTCCTCTTCGAGGTGCCCCTTCCCCCGCACACATGGAGGGAGGGAGCCGCGTCGAGGCTAGGACTCCCCAACCTCAGCTAGAGACAACCCCCCTCAAGGAGAGGTCGACCCCCAGGGGTAAGAGCTTCGAACGGGGAAAGGGTAAAGCCCCTCGAGTCGATGCCACTGGTACTTCCTTTCTCACTTCTTTCGAACTATATTGTGCTTCGGATGCTTCAAATATTCTAACTCTTTGAACTTCTATCTTGATTGCAGATACTCCTGCTGGCAAGGCTCTGCTCAAGGACTTGGGTGAGGTTGATTTCAACCACCCAACGAGTGTAATTCGGAAGCTCTGCAACCTTCTGGATGCTACTCTGGAAGAAGCCTACGATAGGCTTGAAGTTGTGGTAAGTGCATCAGCTTGACTTGATTCTTGAATTGTATCTTCAGAAATGTTTCTAACTCTTTTTGTTTACTTGCAGAACTCAGCAGTCTTGAAGTTCGCTAGCAAGCACTTCAAGAAGGCCGGAGAGCAGGGAGATTCGTCTGAGGTTACTCGCTTGATGGCTGAACTTGAAGCTGCCAACGAAGAGAAGGAGAAGTTGAGGGAAATTCTGACTTCCAAGAAGGAGTCCCTGAAGGCCAAGATCGAGGCTCTTCGCAAGGAGAAGCTCAAAAGCAAAGGCTGGCAAGAGGGTTACGTTGCTCGAGGACACGAGCTCGAAGAGTTGAAAAACCATTTCTATAAGATCGAGACTCTATCCATCGAGCGCGCAACTGAAATAAAGGAGCTGAAGACTCAACTTGCTGCAAGGGACGCTGCTCTAGCTGCCAAAGAAGCCGCCCTTGTTGCCAAGGAGGAGGCCTTCAAGAAGGAGCTGGAGCACACACGTGCAGAATGCGAGAGCTTCAGGGCGACAGCAGAGAAGGCAGTGGAGGCACTCAGGGTTCATGCCAGTGCTGTCCAATCTTCGAAGGCGTCTGCAACGAGCAAGGCTCGTGGTGGATCCGAAGGAGAGAGGTCACGAGCACCTAGTGTGGCGAAGCCCTGATGCATTCTATCTTTGTTGTTGTACCTGTAAACTTTTCTCATATAGAAGCTCACTCCTGTACTTGGTAACTTTTTGATAAATAAAGATGTCTTTTTGGTGTTGGTGTTTAGAAACTGTGTCTCTCTTGTGTTGACTTCTTTGAATGTTGTGTTCTGAATGGTATTGGAATGGAATGTTTGAATATGTATAAACACTTGAATATAAGGGTCGAGTCGCAACTCGATCACCCAAACTTGTTAAGTAACTCGAAAATTGAAGGTTATGTTATAGCACAACTTGAAATCGTTAACATTTGTATGTGAGGGATTGAGTCGCAACTCAAGCACCCAAACCTGTTAGACGATATTAAAATTGAAATTGAAGGTTATTTAACATTTGTAAGTAAGGGGTAGTGTCGCAACACAAACTCCCAAACCTGTTAAATAGAAGTAGTAACTTAAAGGTTGTGTTGTAGCACAACCCAAAACCGTTTAACATTTGCCTGTAAGGGGTTGAGTCGTAACTCAAGCACCCAAACTTGTTAAATGACCTGGTAATTTGAATGCAGATAATTTTGAACTTGAAAGTAGATAACTTGAAAACTGCTCCAGAATTTGAATTAAGAAGCGATCATTTGAACATTTGAAAGAGATCTTTATTCATCATGGAATTTACATCATGGATAGTACATTTTGAGATGTCTAGCATTCCAAGCTCGTGGTAGTCTGTCTCCTTCTGGTGAAATCAGCCGGTAAGACCCTTTGCCTCCTACTGATTCGATGATGTAGGGTCCTTCCCAGTTGGGAGCTAGTTTTCCACTGCTGTGCTCCTTTGTGTTGTAGAAGACTGCTCTGAGGACCAGGCTGCCAATTGGGAACTGTCGTTTGTAGATCTTTTGATCATAGGCTTGTTTGATCTTCTGTGGATACTTGGCGATACGAAGGGATGCTTGATCTCATAGTTCTTCAGAGAAATCTAGATCATTGACTCGAAGTTCTTCATTGATTCCTTCTTCGATTGCTCTAGTCTTCAAAGTATTCGATATGTTCTCTGTTGGGAGTACTGCTTCTGACCCATATGTCAGACGGAAGGGTATGACCCATATGCCAGACGGAAGGGTGATAACCCAGTTGATCTTCTTGGAGTTGTTCGATAGCCCCATAGAACTTCTGGTAGGACTAGCAAACACAATCCTTTCTTGTTATCAAGTTTCTTCTTGAGTATACCCAGAATAGCTCTATTTGAGGCTTCAGCTTGACCATTGCACTGAGGGTACCTTGGAGTTGAGTAGAAAAGCTTGATTCCGTTGTTCAGGCAGAACTCCCGGAACTTGTCGGAGTCGAATTGGGCTCCATTGTCAGCAACTAGGACTTGTGGCATGCCAAACCTCGAGAAGATATTGTGCTTGATAAATTTGATGACTTTGTCGTCAGTCTCTCGAAAGAGTGGCACTGCTTCAACCCATTTGGTGAAGTAATCTGTAGCCAGCAGCAGATACTTCTTTTTGCTTGGAGTTGGTGGGAAGGGACCTAAGAAGTCTAACCCTCACTGGTGAAAAGGCCATGGGCTTGTCAATTGATGGAGCTCATCTGCTGGGAGATGGATAGCCCGAGCATGTCTTTGGCAAGGCTTGCACCTTTGAACAACTTGGTGAGCATCCCTTGACATTATTGGCCAGTAATAACCTTGCAACTTTGTCTTGGCTTCAAGAGATCGTCCACCGGAATGGTTCCCGCAGGCTCCAGAGTGAATATCAACCAGAATTGCCTTTGCTTGCTCAGGGCCAATACATTTGAGCATCATCCCATTATGAGACTTGAAATATAGATCTTCACCTTGAATGTTATAGAACGGAATCTTCCTTTGTAGTCTTCGAGCTTGATTTGGATCTTCAGGCACCTTGCCTTGTTTGAAGAAGTCGAAGATTGGCTGTCTCTAATCATCGAGCTCATTCGAGGTGGTAAGGTTCGAGACCAATTATTCTCTACCCCCAGATCTTTCTGTAATGGCAACGATCTATTGCTCGGGGGTGGTCTTTGGCGATTCTTGATAATCAATTTGTATTTGTCTTCCTCCAAGCGAATCTCCAAGAACCGAGGCAGCATTGGCTAAGGCTTCTGCTTCTCGATTTTCTGCCGTTGGGATTTGAATGAACTCAATATTAGCAAAAAGTTGTTGAAGATGTCGCACCAAAGCCAAATAGTTTTGCATTCTTTCTTCTCTCACCGTATATTCTCCATTGACCTGCCTCACAATCAGCTGAGAGTCGCTGTAGACGATGAGTTGATCCACCCCAAGGGATTTAGCAATCTCGAGCCCGGAGATGAGTGCTTCGTATTCAGCTTCGTTGTTGGTGGCATTGAATCCAAAGAGAGTGGCCTTCTGAAGATGATCAAGTTCGGGGGATACTAAGACTATCCCAAATCCTGAACCGATCGAACTTGAAGCTCCATCAGTATAAAGCTTCCATGGAGTTGGTGTTGTAGTCGGAGCTTTGAGACTTGGATCGATCTTTGAAGTTGTATTGGATGGAAGTTCTTCTTCATCTTCAAGACGCATGTCGACATCTTCTTCCCAAGTTATAGGGTCTTCAATTGGAAAGTCGGCTAAAAAATCAGCAATTGCTTGCCCCTTGATTGAAATGCGAGATTCGAATTGGATCCCCAGAGCACTCATCTCAATTACCCATTTGGTCATTCGACCAGCTCGACCCACCTTGTCGATAATATCTTTGAGTGGATGTTCTGAGATGACTGTGATCTGATGGGAAACAAAATAAGGTTGGAGACGACGCGATGCAGTGAGCAAGGCCAGTATGACCTTCTCCGTCTTTGAATAACGAGTCTCAGTAGGGAGAAGTGTATGGCTAATATAGTAGACCGGATGTTCGACGCCTTCTCTTTTGCTGACTAGAACCGCACTGATTGCTTGATTGGTGATGGCGAGATAGAGCCAGAGATCTTCTTTTGGAAGTGGAGCTGTTAGGATGGGAGCTCGCACGAGATATCTCTTGACGTCCTGAAAGACTTGTTCGCAAGTTGGACTCCAACCAGACGTATCCGCCTTTCGTAGTTTGTCGAAGAGCGGCTTGCACTTGTCAGAAGACTTTGAGATGAATCGATTGAGGGCAGCAAGTCTTCCAGTAAGGCGTTGCACTTCCTTTCGATTAGTTGGTGATGGCATATCGAGGATTGCTCGAATTTGATCAGGATTGGCTTCGATGCCCCTCCTGGTCACAAGGTGACCCAGGAATTTGCCTGATTGAACTCCGAAAGCGCATTTGGCTGGATTGAGCTTCATACGGTATTTTCGAAGGACTTGAAAGGTTTCCGCCAGATCGGATAGATGGCTCTTTCGGGAGGAGCTCTTGGTGAGAAGGTCGTCGACGTAGACTTCGACGTTACGCCCGATCTGATCTTCGAACATCTTTGTGACTAACCTTTGATAGGTCGATCCCGCGTTCTTGAGGCCGAAGGGCATTACGTTGTAGCAATAAAGTCCCCGGTCAGTCACAAAGCATGTCTTCTCTTGATCGTCCGAGTGAAACGGAATTTGATTATACCCAGAGTATCCATCCATGAAAGATAATAGCTCGTGGCCAGCAGTGGCATCGACGAGCCTATCTATCCTTGGCATGGGGAATGGATCTTTGGGACAAGCCTTGTTGAGGTTGGTGAAGTCGATGCATACTCTGACCTTCCCGTTCTTCTTTGGAAAAACAACTATATTGGAGATCCAAGTAGGATACTCTACTTCACGGATGAAGCCTACTGCGAGTAGCTTACTGATCTCTTCTTGAACTGCAATTTGTAGTTATGGTCGGATTGTGCATGGTTTTTGCTTGACAGGCTTCACTTCTTCTTTGATCGCGAGCCGGTGGCAGGCGTCATCTGGATTGATCCCAGGCATATCTTCGAAGCACCAAGCGAAGATGTTGATGTTGGACTGGAGGAAGGATACCATGTCTCGCGCTTCTGCGCCGCTGAGACCGGTACCGATGAATATTTCTTGAGGGAGATCTCTACTGCCGATATTGACTGGAATGATTTCTTCGATTGAAGGTGAAGCCTCCTACTCGATTGGTGGGGGCTCGATCAGCGGAATCTCTTTTGATTGCTATTTGGAAGAAGGGCCGGCTTCATCTCGTGATCACTTTGGAGGAGCAATATTGATCTTGCGATCTGTTTTCGCCGCAGCAGCTTCACAAGATCGCCCAGCTTGTTGATCGCCTCGTATACAGACAATGCCTTCTCCCGTTGCAAACTTGAGGAGTTGATGATAAGAAAAGGAGATGGCATTAATCTCGTGGAGGAATGGTCGCCCGAGAATAGCGTTGTAGCTGGATGTTCCTTCGACGATAGCAAATCTCACCGAAACTCGAGTTTCTCGGCTGAGATCGAGAGTGAATCTTGATTCGCCCATAGTGATGCTTTGTTCGCCGTTGAAGCTGGTAATCACCGTTGGAACAACGTCAAGGGTTGAATATTTATGTCCCAGACGTCTGAAGCAGTCTGAGAACATAATATCGATGGAGCTTCCGGTGTCGATGAGGATTCAATTGACGGTGCTTCCGTCGATAAGGAGCTTCAGGACCAGGGGGTCTCGATGTGGAGTGTGAACTCCTTGAAGGTCAGAATCATTGAAAATGATAGAGGGCCAAGCCAAACCCTTGATAGGCTTCTCGATCCAGGTATCCTCCTTGTTCGCCGTAGAACGAACGTGGAAGATGCGTCGAACTTGCCGATCCACTTCCTTCCCAGTCAGCGCTTGATTGTGCAATGTTCCGTGAATGCCAAAGACATTGGCCTTCACGGTGATAGGTGATCGGTTAGAGGAGATTTGATGGACCCAGCAAGCTTCTTTCCCCTTTGCAGAGGTTCGGTGTTGATCTTGTCCGCCCTTGACGAACTCTTGAAGGTGGCCTTCACGCAGTAGGTCTTCGAGATGAAATCTCAGCCGATAGCACCGATCGGTGGAATGGCCGTGACTTCGGTGGAAGTCACAATATACCATTTTGTCAGCCGTGACTTTAGTGTCAGGCTGAAGAGGATTGGGCCTTCGAAGGAAATCTTCATGTTAGATGCGGTCGAGGATCTGCTCGATCGGTAAATTCCACTCGGTGAAAGTGGTCTTCGTCGGGGATCGACGTCCGTCGTTCCTTGATCGTTTGTTGGCAAGGGGGGCTGCTGCCTCAGCGTTGTGAGCTTTGGCAGCATACTTCGGAGCTTCCCTCTCAGAGGGTCGCCTCTTCGTCTCTCGCCCTTTTCGGGCAACTTGATCGTCTTCGACTTCGATTTCTCTCTGAATCCGATCGAACATTGAACCCAGAGAAGGAGGAGGATTGCGAATGAAGTCGTTGTAGATGTGCAGGTCGAAGCGGAGTGCATTCTGAAAAGCCAACATGATAGCTTCATCATCCAAATGCCTCCTCGAGAGGGCAGCGTGCTCGTTGCGAAATCTCCTTATGAAGCTGTAGAGACTCTCATCAGCACCCATCCTCAGACGGTAGAGGGAGTCGAGTTTCTTCTCTGGCTTCAAGTTCAGCTGGTAGTGCTGAACGAAGAGATTGGCCACGACACTAAACTAGGTGATGGACCCAGCTCGGAGATTATGGTACCAATCGAGGGATGGCTCGTCGAGGCTTCCGGCGAAGGTGCGACAGAGCATGTTGTTTTCTTCTTCGTGCGGCGTTAGAGCTTGCTTGAAGGCGAGTACGTGGAGAGTTGGATCTCCTTTGATGCAATTGAATTTGGGGAGAGTAGGAGTTCTCCATCCCCTTGGAAATGTTGACTCGAACAAGCTCCGATGGAGAGGTCCTGCGGAGGAGTATCCCTCCCTGCGACCATGCCCTCGACCTGGATGCAGGTCAAGAGGTAAGATCGCAAGGTCTTGCTCAGGCCTCTGAATATCAGTAGGTTGGAGTCGGTGACGAAGGTCCGATCCGAGCCCATGCTGAAGCAGAATGGATGGAGAAAATCTACTCTTTGAGGGAGCCCGTTTCATCTGGTGTCTCCTTGATATGTCTGGCTTTGAAGGTGCCTTCCTGTCGCAGTTACGACCGGAAGAGGATTGGGAGGACTCATCGTCGAGGCGATCCCAAACACTCTGCTTCCATGGGGCAGTAGAGGGAGTTGGGTCGTGATAAATCCTCTCGAGGGCAGCAGTGCCCGTTGACCTCCTTGGTTCGAAGTGGATCGATTACCGCAGTAGATCGACTCTCTCGTTGGTCGAGGGAATCAGAAGAGCGATCCCGGCTTCAGAGGCTGCTCTTTTGAGTGCATCTCTTTCAGCAGTGAGGGCGGCATTCTGCTTAGCCAGTTGAAGCAGTTGAAAGTTGACTGTAGAAATTTGGTAAGTAGATGATGGGTCTTCAGCAGGAGCGGGGGCAGTTTGCCCAATTGACTGCCGTTCAGGTTGGGCGATTGGTCGATCGACTGATCTCCCGCTTCCTGAGTGAACCCCTATTTTAGGGACAGCAAGGGGCTGTCCAAAGTTGAGCCTTTGACTCATTGAACGAGTCTCAGGACGAGCTTATTGAGTGTTACTTCCTTCTGGTTGACCCTGATGCTTCGTCCTCGCCATGTAGTAGAGAGCGAAGGGTGCAACGAGAGTGCCGGTATCCTAACGGTTGTCTGCTCAACCGAAGGGGCGAGGAAGTCTGATCGGTTGTCTGCTCAACCGATCTGACTTGTTGTAAGGCGAACTTGGCTTCTCGTTCGATCCCACAGACGGCGCCAAACTGTGGGGGAAAATCTTCGTGCCGACCCGAAGACTTCGTCGCACCAGTCAATTAAGGTTCGAGTTGAAGATCATTGTTCGATCTGTCGATTGGAGCTGCCGTTCTCAATACACAAGCAGAGAAATGCAATCAGAGAGTTGATACGAGGGGTGATCTCGGAGTTCAGCCGAAGCCTACGTCTCCGTGCTATAGGGAGCAACCCGAATTCACTAAAACTGTTTTCTCGAAGTGACCTCGACAAGCCGAGTATCACTGAAGCCTCTTCGATCTCTTTGAAGACAAGAAGAAGGTCAAGGATAGGTGAAGGAGGGATGGAAAGATAGAAAATCCAGAGCTCTGGTTTCTGAAAATCAGATCTCAGAACTGGAAAATCGGATCCATTTACATTCGAAGGGCTGCTATTTATAGGATTTTCTGGTGGCAAATGGCGGTTTCTGCTGTCGTATCTGGGGAACTTCCAGGTAAAGCTGGTGGGCCCCGCTACCGTCTCCTGGGGGATTCCACAGGTTCTTGGGCCCACCAGGCAGGGCCGGTGGGTCCCGTGGTAGTCTTCAGGGGCCCGCCAGGCAGGGCCGGTGGGTCCCGCTGTAGTCTTCGGGGGCCCACCAGGCAGGGCCGGTGGGTCCCGCTGTAGTCTTCGGGGGCCCACCAGGCAGGGCCGATGGGTCCCGCTGTAGTCTTCGGGGGCCCACCAGGCAGGGCCGGTGGGTCCCGCTGTTTGCAGACTTCTTGCCAAAATTTGCACCCACATAGCTCATTTCCTATAAATCATAAAAATACAAGTAATTAGAGCTCTTTAAAGCAGAAACATAGTGATTCTGCGTACGCTTAAGGGCATGGATATGTTGTATTTAGGCGTTAATCGCCTATCCTCGGTATTGCATACTCCTAGCTTTAATTTTTTGCTTAGAGGGAGGTTTATGTAATCATTTTTCACAACACACCATGTGGCATAGAGAAATCAGCACAAAATGACATGAGGCATCTTTGAATTTGGTTTTTATATACTAGTCTGACCCCCAGATGAAGCCTAGGAACCAACGTGTAACATTCTCCCCAAACACACAAGATATTATCCGCTTTGCCCGTGCCCGCAAGAGAACTTCCCAGGGGGATCACCCATAGGGGTGTTCATGGTTCAGGTTGGTTCAAATTTTTGATAAATTTGGAACCGAACCGAAGTTGATCAGTTCTCTAGAAAATGAAACCGAACCAAACCATTCCTTGGTAAAAACTGAACCAAACCAAACCGGAAAAGTTCGGTTTGGTTCGGTTCGGTTCTGCGGGTCTTTCAAATCGCTCGTCATCACATCGTGAGGCATGAATGGTTGAGCCACTGAGTTGGTTCAGATTTTATTTTTAAACCTTTAACTTTGGGTGCTACTATTTGCCCCTATAGAATTACTAGTAACACCCTTAATTTTTCACTTTGAGATATTTCATAAGTTGGGATTTGGGGTTGCTAGTAATCATGTAGGTAACACCCTTCACTTTTCAATTTCATCACACCGTTGAACACTTGAAAGTTTTGAATGCAGCGAATGGTGGTAATTGGGGTCACCACCATGTAATGTACAATATTAGTGAGACTATACACTGTATAGTAGTAACTACTGAGGTTATAGTACCAATGGTTCGGATTGGGTTGGTTCCGGTTAAAAAACTCACAACCCAGAAACGAACCGACCATAGCGGGTTTTTTTTTTTGGAACCGAACCAAACCGAACGGTCAAAAATACCCAATCCAAACAGAACCAAATAGATCGGTTTGGTTCGGTTTGGCGGGTCAACCCGAACCGATGAACACCCCTAGTCACCCATCCTAGTTCTTACGAAATCCGTAATGGCGCATGGTTTTAAAACATGCCTTCTATTTTTGGGAGGGAAAATTATATAAGTAGCTCAGGATCTCTTTCTCTCATGGCGATATGGGGCTCACTCGTGGCTTTGTACATCTCATCTCATCTCATCCATCTTGGCATCTCAGCCTTAGGAGTCTTAGCTCTTGGCTATTGGATCTTGGTCGTCACAATCCATCCCCCTTAGGGCTATACGTCCTCGAGTAGGATTAGACCCCCCCTAATTGCGAGGAGAACCAGCTCTGAAACCATTTTGCAACATATGTCCCAAACACACAAGATAATGTCCGCTTTGCCCGTGCCCGTATGAGAACTTCCCAGGGTGATCACCCATCCTAGTACTACTCTCGCTTGATCATGCTTAACTATGGAGTTCTTACGAAATCCGTAGCGACGCACGGTTTTAAAACGCGTCTATCATCCAGACAAGTGGGACACCTAAACCATAAGGTTCATCCTAGAAGAGGTGCCTGTATGAGAACTCCATTGTTAAGCATGCTCGGGTGAGAGTAGTACTAGGATGGGTGACCTCCCTGGGAAGTTCTCATGCGGGTGCGGGCACGGGCAAAGCATACAATATTTTGTGTGTTTGGGGTGGATGTTACAAAATGGTTTTAGAGCCGGTTCTCCTCGCAATGGGGGGGGGGTCTAACCCTACACATGGACGTGTAGCCCTAAGAGGGGTGGATTGTGACGACCAATATCCAAAAGCCAAGAGCCAAGACTCCTAAGGTTGTGATGCCAAGATGGATGAGGTGAGGTGAGGTGTACAATACCACGAGTTAGCCCTGTGTGTACCTGGATGATTGGACCAGAGAGTGGCTGTCAATTTCGTCACGGGCCGGCCACACTCTTCGTCGCGGGCTGGTTGCACGCTTCGCATCCCCGGGAGACAAGCAGCACATGAAAGTACCGGGACCGTCAATCTCGTCGCGGGTCGGACATGCATGAAAGGGAGAAGGGAGGAGCGCCCCTCCTTTTCGCTGGGGGTCTGCCGTGCACGAAAAGAAGAAAGGGGGGGACTGCCCTTCCATTTGCCTGTCGGCCGTGCACGAAAAGGAAAAGGGGGGAATCCCCCCCTTTCCTGATGGTCGACCATGCGCGAAAGGAAAGAAGGGGGAGTTCCCCCCTTCCTAATGGTCAGCCACGTGCAAAAGAAGAGAGGGGGGGAGTGCCCCCCTGGTGGTCGGTCGTGCCCGAAAGGAGAGAGGGGGGGAGTGCCCCTCTTTCTGGAGGTCGATCGTGCACGAAGGAACGGCTCAGGGACATCGAGTTCCCCTGAAATCATGCCTCCAAGTCGTGCGACGGTTGAACCCGGGAATCTCGGTCGCGCAACGGTTACGGGAGAGCAGCCCACACTCCCGAGATTCCCAGTTAACTGATAAGGCAGGAAACGACCTAAGTCGTAATTACCAGGTGCCAACTGCGCGACACGTCACCCCCACGAGCACAATTGAGCACATTGCGGGAGCACATCATTAACGCCGTCCCACGCGGAGCGCTCCAACTGTCATCCTGGGACACTATAAAAAGGGCCCTACCCCTCAGTGAAATGGACGGAATTCTGGAGGAGGTGCTGCCCAATTATTCCCTGATTTTTAGGAGCTAGAGTGAAAGTGAGATACAAAGGTCGGTAATTTGGGAGACCGGTCCTCTCAGGGTGTAATCGGGTCAGGGTGAGAGATTATAACCAGATTGCTGTGTTAGTGCATTTTTGCCACGCCCCTTGGTTTTTTCCCCTTCGACGTTGACAAGGGGTTTTTCCATGTAAACCTGGTCCTCTTCGTTCTTTGGTTTGTTAGATTGTGCATTCCAAGTGAACCGCCCAATCCAAGAAAATACCCCCCACAATCTTGGCGCCGTCTGTGGGATAGTCTTTGAGACTTCCTACAAGAGCTCTCAACTATCGACCCGTGGATGTCAACCAGTCTGAGTCTACCTGCAACCTACCCGAGTCTACTGACCGGCCGACCCGTGCGTGTCGATCAACCAGTAAACTTAGAAGCATCACTAGTACCGCAAGGTTGAGGAACAATGGCCGGTGGACCGTATCATACCCGTTCGACTTCGCAGCTCCAGTCCATTGCTGTTCTACTCGGAGATGATAATGATGTCGGACATCCGATTCAACCACCAACAAACTCGGAGCGCGCCGTCCAGCTAGTGAATCCCACACTAGGGGTTAGGGAGTCTAGCCAAGCTCCGGTAATAACCATGGCTCCTCTAGCAGGAGGCCTAACTGAGGCTTTTCTGGCTACTATGAGGATGACCCAATAAACTCTCACCGCCCAGTTCCAGATAATGCAACATAACTATAAGGAGTTGCACGACTTCATGCGAGCCACACTGATTGGTGGCTCATTCAACTAGGGCATACTAGCCCAAGCTGGACAAAGCCTTCCTGCACAAGTTGCCCAACCGGGGCAAGTGCAGCCGCCACTGAATCCTTAGGTAGAGGTCATAGCAAATCGCTCGGTGGAGGTCCAAAGCATGAATCCCAACAGGCGAGACTCAAGTAGCCCGGAACCCGCCGAAAGAAACAAATAATCCCATGCAGCGTCGGCACGCCCGGATGTCTGGTCCCGGCTAGGGGCATACCCCCAACAGCTGCCTGTATCAAAGTACCACTCGAAGATGGATTCAGTACAACCTCGCCACCCAAAGCGAGAGGAGGGATATCATCATCAACCGAGTGAAAGTCATCACTTTCGTGTGACACCGGCTAGTCGGAAGCCGGTTTATACTGCTAACAGAAGAAGCATCCATGATCGCATCTGGTTACCCGCTTTAGAGTGACTTAGAGATCAACAAGAAATCCAGCGGGATCGAACAGGAGCCCGAGCTCCTGATCGGCTAGAGGAGGTCGCCATCCGAGGAGCCGCACGATCACCACTCATTTGAAAAACTCCTCAGGGAGCCATTCCCACACGGGTGAAATCCTTCACGCCTTCCCAAGTATGATGGATCGAAGGAGCAGGTAGAGCATGTGATGGCCTTCCGAGATGCCCTGGTCCCCCACGAAGATGATCATATACTCTGTCGGACCTTCGCCAATAGCTTATCAGGAACTCCCCTCGAGTGGTTCCACAAGCTCAGACCCTCATCTATCTCATCTTTCTTGGAACTAAGCACACGGTTTATCAATCAGTATCGTTGCAATCGACAAGAGCTGAAGACTCTGGAGTCACTCTTCGGGATGAGTATGACCCAGAAAGAGACATTACGACATTCTACCATAGGTTCAGGGTCGAATACCTGAGCTTGGGAGATACTGATGGACAAGACCTCATGGTGGTAGCGGCTTTCAAGAATTCGGTCTAGCCTAATCAATCGGTTAGTACATCACTCATCAAGCGATCGCCTATGACGGTCGACGAGCTGTTTCGGAGGGTGGAGAAATACTTCAAGATTGAAGATGCCGAACGAAAGTTGAAGACTAAAGACACTGGTGACCAGCAACCAGCCTTCAATCGACCAGCAGCTGTACGGAATATAGAAAAATAGTTAGGCAAGTCGATGCAGCATGACGCAAAGTGCCAAAAGCGGGGTGATCGTGGTAGAGCACCCTACACTCCATAGAATCGGGACTTCACGGTGTTGAACATGTCGATTGACAAGGCCTTCAAAATCATCAAGGGGGAGCAGTACTTTCGCAGGGCACCGCCGATGCGCCCAACAGAGAGGAGCTCGTGAGACCTGTCTCACTACTATGACAACCACATGGAGCATGGACATACCACGCTGCAGTACCGGGCATTACAGAATCACATCGAGGACCTCGTTGAAGCAGGCTACCTCGACCAGTTCATTGACCATCCCCGATGTACAGTCCACAAGCCTGTTCATGAGGTGCAGGAAGGCACGCCCTCCGCTAACTAATCACTACTGCTTGTAGCCTCCCGGGCCTAATAATGTAATGGCTTGATGCCTTTAATGGAAGATTTCAAGTTCTCGTTTTATCAATAAAGACTCTATGCAAAAGTTCATCATCCAAGATCCCCTAGCAATATGAGTGGGTTGGGGGTGGCGAAGGATCGGGAAGACCGACCCCGGACGGAGTCATCTATCCTCAGGCTAGAAGCCTCCTCCGGGAGCACCTAACCCCCCAAGAATTGGGTCAGGCCAAAAGTCTCCTCCGAGAGCACTTGACCCCCCACGAGTTGGGTCAAGCCAAAAACCTCCCCCAAGAAGACCCGGCCGACTGAAGTTAAAGAGTCGATCGGCCGAAAGACTGGCTGGTCAAAAGACTCAATGCTGAGTTTGATCGGCTGGTACTTTCTCCCCTCGTGGATTGGGGGTGAATCATAAACGCCAACTGGTCAATAGACTCAAGAGGAATTATGACCGACAAGTGAAAAGTCCGAGCGATATATAACACCATAAAGTGGGTTCTATCGCTCGGCAGGAGCAAATACCAAGGGGCGGTAAAGATCGACCGGGCGAAATACTCAACACGGAGTACAACCAGTTAGTGAAAATGCCCAGGGTAAAACACTCCTTATCGTGTAAAGATCGATCCGCAATAAAGACTGACTGGTCGAAAGACTCGATATGGAGTACGACTGGTCAGTGAAGATGCGTGAAAGGAGAAGCACAAAAGCCTTTTTCGTAAGCACTTGAGCCCCCACGAGTTGGGTCAGAATAAAAGCCTCCTCGGGGAGCACTTGACCCTCTACGAGTTGGGTCAAGCAAAAGTCCTCTTTTGAGAGCCACTTGCCCCCATCGTGGAGCGGGGATGAATTCTTGAAGCCGTTTGGGTATATAACACTCTAAACTGAGTTCTACCCATTGGTAGAGACCTATAAGGAAAGATCAACCGATCGACAGACTCAACAAGGAGTATGACTAGCTGATGAAAACACTCGAAAGGTGAAAATACACAACCGAGACAACCGCACAATCACTACAGTGCATAACCAGCAGAGTATAAAAGAAGAATGATCTTGATTAGTCGGAAAGCACCGAGAGACCGACCGATCAGGAGGGGGTATTATGTGTACCTAGATGATCGGACCGAAGAGTGGCCATCAATTTTGTCACGGCCCGACCGCACACTTCATTGCGGGCCGGCCACGCGCTTTGTGTCCCGGTAAGACAAGCAGCCCACGAAGGTGTTAGAATTGGTGAGGTCTATAGCTCATAAAAACCTATAGTTTAGCTATGTATGGTTGATAGTATAGGATTGCATATTGGTACGTACCTTAGTACGTGTTCTGATTACAGAACAAAGAGCCATGACTACATGGTAATCCACTTGAGTGAGAGACTCAAGGGACTGGTCCCATGTAACCTAAATACGTTCGCAGCTCTGATTAGGGTTGGTCGCCCTATCAGAATAAGCTGTTGGGATGACAGAGCGTGGGTGTCTCCACCACGGTCATTACTAGGCACAGTGTCTGTGGCCGAACGGATCCAACACGGTGCATAGATTGGTGAGCAGACATCGGTGCAAAAAATTGTGTTTTTACTTAGGGTAAAACGGTCCTAAACCCTAAGGAACCATGTCTGGTGGACTAACCAGTTATGTGGTGCTTTGGCGTACCAATGTGTGAGGATCCGGATACAGTAATCCAAAACCACAGTGTACTGGGTTACCCGGCTGGTGTTGCATCAGCGTGTCACTTCTGCAGGCTATCCACACCCCTAACGGGAGGTGCATTCCTTGGTCTGACCTACATCGTATTAAACCCTAGCCAGGTGGTCATCAGTTGGACTGGTGACGGATTCGGTTGCTCGGAAGAGTAATTGGAGGTACGATATATGTGGTCAACCTGGAAGGAACTGAGTCATATAAGCACTCGAGTCTGACGGTATTCTCCACCGCTCGAAGTTGTATCATGGCACCAAATGGAGGAACATCGGGTTTACCATACTAAGCGGAGAGCAGTGGTATAAGGGAGAATATAGTAAGTCCAGGGGAATTGGAGTGCAGCCTGCGTCACACTCTGGGTGGCCACGTAGGTTAACTTGGACTCAGAGGATCGATGGTACACTCGGGTAGTGTGTCGATCGAGTCTAAGTTGGAATCCATGAACCCTGGTCCCTGAAGGTTCCACCTTATCGACATTATGTACGGTCCTTATACCATCTCCTCGAAACATAGAATGCAGTAAGAGGAAGCGAGTAGTCCAAGCCTACGCTCCATGAGTGCTTCGTACTAGTGCACGGTAGATTCGTAGCTACATGTGTGCACTAAGAGAAAACCCTACGTAAGTGCAGAGACACATAAAGCAATTCTTTGTCATAAGTGGACTTTGCCACATGGGTGCGATGCACCGGGATATGTTACGAGTTGACTAATTGACTTCACTAGGGACACCCTACGGGAACCTCAGAGAATAGTGAAATCACTGGTGCACTTTACTTATGTGTGCCTTGCAAAGTCTCATACACGAGGAACGGCCAACTAGTGACATAAGGGTGTTTTGGTCATACCATGCACCATTATGCACTAAGGGGGCCGACCCTAAGTGTTGGGAGACTGGTCAAGGCCGGCCCCATTGGTTTCAGGAGGTTGTTGCCTCCAATGAATGGGCTGGTGATGAGGCATAGAAAATGGGTTGGTTTTGACCGTTTTCAAAACCAAGGAAAAGATAGAGATAAAAGAAGAGATATATAAGGAGAGGTTTGAATCAGTCAAACTTATCCATACTATTTTTATCCATATAGATAGGCCGGCCCTATATAAGGGAAAAGGGAAGAGGGGGGTCGGCAATGGATGCAAGCCCTAGGGGCCGGCCATGCCAAGGGGAAACCCTAGCCGCCCCCTCTCCTCTCTTCTCTTCTCCTCTCTCGTCTCTCTCTCCCTCGCTTGCGCCATTAGATGGCGACTCATCTTCCTCGCGTGGTATTTCGTAGAAGGATAAGGTTCATCAGATGGAGGCACTCAGAGATCCATCGATGAGATGCCGTGCATCGTGCGAGATCGGGTGAACTAGAAGGCATCTCCCACAAGCTTTTACTATCCAGAATCTGTACAGAAAATCAGCATTGTTTTTGTGATTCCAGAAGCTACAGAAGTCCAAACTAGATGAAACTTATTGCACATATTGCGTCTCGAAGTTGGCTACCTACAGTCCAAATTTCAACCCAATTCGAGTTTGAAGCAAAAAGTTATGACTATCGCATCGAAGCTATATCGAGCAGATCTGAGCCCATCTCTATCGACAAAGAAGAAATTTGTCGCGGTGAAAGAATTCGCACGCAGGTATGATCTCTAGCATGTATATCTAGCATAGATAGAACATGCATGTATGCTAGATTGTTCTTTCTTATTAGATCGATGTTAGGGGTTCGCGTAGTTGCCATGCTAGATTCATACACGCACGTGTAGATCATTTCGATAAAAATTTTGATATATAACGCACACTGCTCATGGTCTTCGGACCTATACTTTGCTTCCGCTGCGGGCCTCTACCATGGATCTATTTTCAACAATTGGTATCAGAGCACGCTAGTGGTGTGCGTTTCATATTTTTTATAAAACCGTTACGTGCATGCATGAATAGTATGTACCGCCATCGGGGTTCTACGAGTAGATCATGTATAGTATATATTGTATGTTCTATGAATCATTCTTGCAGGGCACCACTTCTAAAATTATTCTGGATATGTGATTGCTTGCTACCGGGGGTTGGTCCTCGTGTTAGCGAATATGTCTGGATGTGTTTTCTTCTGTGTGTGGATAGGTTTTAGAGCTATAGTCGGGCAAGTGGTGGAGGTTGACCACCCTTGATTTCCAGGCTTTTTTGTTATGTTTGTTTTTTTTTCTTTCTAGGAAATTGTGTACGAGCGAGCATTTACTCAAAGCGTACTAGAGCTTTTTCGGTTATAGATTAAAAAGGAGGACTTGCCGCGAAGATCCACCACCGGAAGGATAAGCGAAACCTTGGAGGACGATGGCGATCCGGCAAAGCGTACACGATGACGGCAAAGGGCGAAAGCGTCAGGAGATCGTATACAGAGGCTTG
The DNA here is from genome assembly GCA_947650365.1 of Chamaelirium japonicum. Taxonomy (NCBI): domain Eukaryota; kingdom Viridiplantae; phylum Streptophyta; class Magnoliopsida; order Liliales; family Melanthiaceae; genus Chamaelirium; species Chamaelirium japonicum. The sequence goes on from OX393553.1 coordinate 4,843,685, forward strand.
CACCGGATCAAGGAGCCTTGTGAAGAAGACAGAGATCCTGCGCTGTACTAGTCAGGTTTAGGGGTCGGACCCTGAACTTGATTCAGTCGTGTAGTTGTTTCTTTCTACCGTTCTTTATATTTCTGTAGAGAACCCCGATGCGATAATTTAATTATCAGTGTGTTAGAGGGATGCCCTTTCCCCTCGGGTTCTAGTGACTTTATTAGGATAGGATTCCACTAGTGACGCCTATTATTTAATTGACCCTTGATGATAGCAAGAATTTCTCACATTTGGTTATGCCACCATTAGGTCAACACCCGATTAGTCGGGTGTGCCTATTTGGCCAGCATCGAAACCTAAAATGAGTTAGAATTCTACTATGACATTATTCGTCAAATTTATAAGCGAGACGCCATGGTAGTGGAAGACCTTTCCTGTCAGTCTGAACTTAGGCTAGGCTCCAGAACATTAGCATGATAGCTAGGTTTGCAAAGCATCGATGTTCTTGGGATATATAATGTGACCCTTGAGTGGAGAAATTCACTCGAGGCAGGGACTATGATATTCCGAGATATTAATGCTTTGCGAAAGGCTTGAAATGCTAGTGGGAGCACGGTAAGACCTGGGTCTAGTGTATAGGTTGTCGTGACCTTAGTGTACACTCATACTTGCATAAAATAACCCTCAAATTTAATAAGGGATGCAAGAGAGGACTTTTAGAGATCCCCTGGCCTCCATGGCCAATCACTTCGTGCTCGGGTGGGAGGGTATAACTCAATAACCCCCTCGGGTGAGAGCTATGTTTTTTCATGCCAAGCAACTTAGTGATCTCCCTCAGGATATGACGATTACGGCGCCAAGGGTTCAGGCTTTTACTCACCCTAGTGGGGGCTGTTTGAACTTCCATTCTGTAATTTCCTAGGCTCGTGGTTAAGCATCCGAAGTACACGTGAGGTATTCATTGCAAAGACAATGGTGATCACGTGGTACTGGCCAAAAGATAACCATGGTTCATCAAAGCCCTTAGTTGGCAGATTTGGATTGGGTCAAGGGAAAGACCCGTGTAAGTGGAAGACCTGAACACTGCCCCCTCGGACAGGTGTAGCCAATTCCGAGATCTTACATACATGGTTAAATTAATCCATAGAGGTGTCTTCGCTGTGAGGGTAGCGCTGACATTTGGATATAATTAGCTTATTTAAAAAATCCATAAAATAAGTTTTCCTGTATTCTTTTTCATTCAACCATATAGTTCCCCTATCCGCTATCCTATAAGAGAACAATTATCGAGTCTCTAACTACGTAGAGCGAAAGCGCTTTCTTTAGCTTATGCATAGGATAGTAAACGTACATTGGCTTCTAATCTTAATATCCCTATACCAGACCTAACAGGTCCAGATATCACTAGGGCACTAACTAGGGCATATGACGACTAGCGAGAGTCTAAGGAGATGTGCAAGTGCTATGTTATAGCAGACTTGGGGACAACTCTTTAGAAGCAAGTCAGAGATATGCCGGGTCTTCTGAAATAAAGTCTTACTTGCATTTGATGTCAGAGAGGTGAGGTTTAAAGACTCATCTTTTTTTTATCAAGATACTCGTCAGTACCGAGATGTCTAAGGGTATGCATGTTCGGGAACACATCTATGAGTTCCAGATCAAACTAGATTCCAAAGACATGGTGCCAGATGACGAGGTGGTGGAAGAAGTATATCTTGCATCCTTGTCTGGAACCTTCGAATGCGTTGTCAGAGACTTTAGCTTTAACAAGCTAGAGATGACAAATGTAGAACTTCTAAAGAGATTTCTATGAGACAAAGGATAGGATCAAGATTAAAGGCAATGTCTTTAGTGCTTAACTTAGGTCTTCTTTAGAAGAACCTAAGGGAAAAACTTATCAGAGATTGAAAAACTATTCTAGTGCAGAAACTGGTGTGGACTCTTAAGTCTGGTAACGCTAAGGACGGAAGTGTTTCCAGTTTGGCAAGTATAGGGGATATTTGAAGATAGTGTATGGCCTCAGGATGTTAAGAGTTGAGTCACTATCTAGTAGCAGTTCTTATGCTTCTTAGAATGTAGACTTCGGGTCTACAGAGATTCAAGGAAAGCAGAAGGCTACTTTATAGTAAAGTAATCCTAACATAGGTAGTGATGCCATAAGCCGCTGCGGAAGCTGTTAGATATGATTGTCTTAGTTTTTTCGAAACACGGATTTTGATTTTTGAGAGATGTCGTTCTATTTCCTCCTTGGAAATAAAGTTTTTAGACAGCACCATAGGTATGTATCTTAAACTGAATAGATAGCTTCATTACTAGAGGAATAGATCAGAATAATCTCTTTGTATTTAATCTTAATTCGGAAATAGATTTCATGACAGCTGCAGTATCTAATTTAAATTCATCTAAATCCTTCGGAGAATCTATCCCATTTGTGATCCCTCTGATTTAGATATTTTGCCTCAGATAAATTCAGAGGTAACAGAAGGCCGAGTTTCTATTCACAGATTCATCGGAGATCCTTCTAACCTATGAGTGTAATCTGAAAGGCAGAATAACTAAAAGGGCCACTAAGATATTGGAGTTAGTTAATCTATCCCATTGGTTCCAAGAGTGTCTAGATGATAGAAGAATCTTTAATTTAATCGAAGGAATAAGTCATTATCGGACGAGTTCCATAGGATCCTGAGGGAGCATAAGATTATCTCTCAGTTAAATGCTCTAAGGATGACACGTCAGAATGAAGTCTCCGAGAGAAGGAATCAGACTCTTTTTGACATGGTCCGTAGTATGATGAATATTGCCAAGTGTATTACCCACCTTTTGATGGGGTTGTACCTTAAAACAGTAGCTTATATCTGAAATTATCTTTCATCTAGATCAGTGTCTCAGACCTATAGAGAGCTATGGTCTAAGCGAAAGTTGACACTATAGTGTCTCGAGATATAGGGTTGTCCTGCACTTGTGCAAAAGGACGAAAAGGATGAGATGGAGATGTAGTTCCAGGTATATCTGTTTATAGTTTACCCTAGGGAGGCATAAGGTGGACTATTCTATGATCTTGAGGTTTGGAAGGTAATCGTTTCTACGAACACCATCTACCTAGACCAAGATTATATTATAGACCATAAGTTTATCAGTAAGGTAGTTCTAGGTGTACTACTGGGTACTGGTAGAGAGTGCGCATCTGAAAACATAATGGGAGTAGATGATACAAGAAACTAGTATACCAGGTACTGTAGAAACGATTCACTTTTGTACCACCACCACCTCGTCGTTATGGGAGCATCAGAGCTCCTGATAGATACTATGGAGAAACTTCGATAGTTAATCCACAATTTTAGAAGGATGATCCCTAGGGCTACGAAGAAGTAGTGGGAGCTTCCGACAGCTCTGACTGACAAAAGATCATGGAGGCAAACTTGCATCAATGTCCCTTGGAATAGTCTTGACACTTATAGCATTATTACCCTTCGGGGTGTAGAAGGTGTATAAGAAGAGCACCCGGTTAAGACTTAAATAGCTAGATTAGTTACCAAAGGAGAAGGGATTGACTATGTCAAAACCATCTCACTGGTAGCTATACGTAAGTCTATAACGGATCCTCTTAATCCATCGCAGCCCATTATAGTTGGGAGATCTGGTTGATGGATGTCAAGACAGTTATTCCCTAACGAGAATTTGAAAAGGACATATGGATGATGCAACCCCAGGGTTTGTGTCAGTAGGTTGGAAGATATGGAATGCAAGTTGCAAAGGTCTATTTTATGGACTGATGCAAGCATCCAGGTTGGAATATCTATTTTGATCAAGGAAATCCGCTCATACGTATTTAATCAGAATGATGATAAACCAAGTGGGTACAAAAAAGGTGAAAGATCTACAAGGGTGTACGTAGTACTTTACGTTAATGATATCCTACTGATTGAAAATGATGTAAGAATATTGTTTACGGTAAAGGTTTGTAGTCATCATAATTCGATGTGAAAGACTCAAATGAGGCCTAGGAATCAAGGTAACTCGAGATAACCAGAGCAAGGTTCTCTTGCTATCACAGGGCACGCATAAAGATAAGATTCTAGCCAGATTCAGTTTACAAGGCTAGATATCTATTGCGCGGCAGGATTCATGGGTCAGTTTCAGTCGAACCCGGGTCCAGATCACTGGACTAAAGTGAAGGGTATACTCTGAAGTCCTCATTAAGTGAGGATTATGAGTTAGCTTGCACTTCACAGGTCCTGATATCAATTGGATACACAGGATCTGACTTTGGTGTCAGATGTGCGTTCCAGAGAATCGATTTCAGAAATTATTTTTTATCTTGGGATTAGAAGCGGTAGTTGGTAGAGTGTGAAGCAAGTGCATCACAGACACCACCACAAAGACTAAGCACGTTGTTGCGTGTGAGGTAGTCTACCAAGTGGTATAGCTTATGAAGTTCTTAAAGAACTTGGGATGCGTACCAGAGGCTCAGTTATCTGTTGTTGCAAACAAAAGAGCGATAAGCAAGGTCCAAGGAGACTAGGCACCACGGTGAGGGAAAACCCATCAAGTACAAACTCCACTTGATCTGACAGTTATAGGAGGAAATGCAAGTAGCGGTACTGAGGTGGAATCTACAGACAATGTTGCCAATTCCTTTAGAAAATTCCTGCAAAGGCTTTTGGGCAGCATGTAGAAGCTACAGAGCTCAACACCGTTATTACTCGTTAGACCTAGTGGGAGATTGTTAGAATTGGTGAGGTCTACAGCTCATAAAAACCTATAGTTTAGCTATGTATGGTTGATAGTATAAGATTGCATATTGGTACGTACCTTAGTACGTGTTCTGATTACAGAACAAAGAGCCATGGCTACATGGTAATCCACTTGAGTGAGAGACTCAAGGGACTGGTCCCATATAACCTAAATACGTTCGCAGCTCTGATTAGGGTTGGTCGCCCAATCAGGATAAGCTGTTGGGATGACAAAGCATGGGTGTCTCCACCACGATCATTACCAGGCACAGTGTCTGTAGCCGAACGAAACCAACATGGTGCATAGATCGGTGAGCAGACACCAGTGCACTAAATCGTGTTTCTGCTTAGGGTAAAACGGTCCTAAACCCTGAGGAACCATGTCTGGTGGACTAACCAGTTGTGTGGTGCTTTGGCATACCAATGTGTGAGGATCCGGATACAGTGATCTAAAACCATGGTGTACTGGGTTATCCGGCTGGCGTTGCATCAGCATGTCACTCCTGCAGGCTATCTACACCCCTAACGGGAGGTACATTCCTTGGTCTGACCTACATCGTATTAAACCCTGACCAGGTAGTCATCAGTTGGACTGGTGACGGATCCGATTGCTCGGAAGAGTAATCGGAGGTACGATATATGTGGTCAACCTGGAAGGAATTGAGTCATATGAGCACTCGAGTTTGACAATATTCTTCACCGATCGAGTTGCATCATGGCACCAGATAGAGGGACAACGGGTTTACCATACTAAGCGGAGAGCAGGGGTATGAGGAAGAACATAGTAAGTACGGGAGAATTGGAGTGCAGCCTGCGTCGTACTCTAGGTGGCCACACAGATTAACTTGGACTCAGAGGATCGATGGTACACTCGGGTAGTGTGTCGATCGAGTCTAAGTTGGAAGCCATGAACCCTGGTCCCTGAAGATTCCACCTTATCGACATTATGTACGGTCCTTATACTATCTCCTCAAAATATAGAACGCAGTAAGAGGAAGCGAGTAGTCCAAGCCTACGCTCCGTGAGTGCTTCGCACTAGTGCACGGTAGATGCGTAGCTACATGTGTGCACTAAGGGGAAACCCTACGTAAGTGCAGAGACGCATGTAGCAATTCTTTGTCATAAGTGGACTTTGCCACATGGGTGCGATGCACCGGAATATGTTGCGAGTTGACTAGTTGACTTCACTAGGGGCACCCTACGGGAACCTCAGAGAATAGTGAAATCACTGGTGCACTTCACTTATGTGTGCCTTGCAAAGTCTTGTATACGAGAAACGACCAACTAGTAACATAAGGGCGTTTTGGTCATACCATGCGCCACTATGCACTAAGGGGGCAGGCCCTAAGTATTGGGAGACTGGTCAAGGCCGGCCCCATTGGTTTCAGGAGGTTGTTGCCTCCAATGAATGGGCTGGTGATGAGGCACAGAAAATGGGCTGATTTTGATCGTTTTCAAAACCAAGGAAAAGATAGAGATAAAAGAAGAGATATATAGGGAGAGGTTTGAATCAATCAAACTTATCCGTACTATCCTTATCCATATGGATAGGCCAGCCCTACATAAGGGAAAAGGGGAGAGGGGGGTCGGCAATGGATGCAAGCCCTAGGGGCCGGCCATGCCATGGGGAAACCCTAGCCGCCCCTCTCCTTTCTCGTCTCTCTCTCCCTCGCTTGCACCATTAGATGGTGACTCATCTTCCTCGCATGGTGTTTCGTAGAAAGAGAAGGCTCATTAGATGGAGGCACTCAGAGATCCATTGACGAGGTGCCGTGCATCGTGCGAGATCGGGTGAACTAGAAGGCATCTCTCGCAAGCTTTTGCTGTCCAGAATCTGCACAGAAAATCAGCGTTATTTCTATGATTCCGAGAGCTACAGAAGTCCAAACGGGGTGAAACTTGTTGCAAAAGTTGCGTCTCGAAGTTGGCTACCTGCAGTCCAAATTTCAGCCCAATCCGAGTTTGAAGCAGAAAGTTATGGCCATCACACCGAAGCTATATCGAGCAGATCCGAGCCCGTCTCCATCGACAAAGAAGAAATTTGTCGCGGTGAAAGAATCCGCACGCAGGTATGATCTCTAACATGTAGATCTAGCATAGATAGAACATGCATGTATGCTATATTGTTCTTTCGTATTAGATCGACGTTAGGGGTTCGCGTAGTTGCCATGCTAGATTCATACACGCACGTGTAGATCGTTTCGATGAAAATTTTGATATATAACGCACACTGCTCACGGTCTTTGGACCTATACTTTGCTTTCGCTGCGGGCCTCTACCACGGATCTATTTCCAACAGAAGGTACCGGGGCCGTTAATCTCATCGCGGGTTGGCCATGCATGAAAGGGAGAAAGGAGGAGCGCCCCTCCTTTTCGCTGGGGGTCGGCCAGAAGAGAAGAAAGGGGGGACTGCCCATCCATTTGGCTGGAGGTCGATCGCACACGAAGAGGAAAAGGGGGGAATCCCCCTCTTTCCTGATGGTCGGCCGCGTGCGAAAGAAGAAAAGGGGGGAGTGCCCCCCCTTCCCGATGGTCGGCCGCGCGTGAAAGGAAAGAGGGGGGGAGTGCCCCCCTGGTGGTCAGCCACGCGGGAAAGGAGAGAGAGGGGGGGAGTGCCCCCCCTTCTGGAGGTCGGTCACGTGCGAAGGAGCGGCTCAGGGGACATCGAGTTCCCCGAAAATCATGCCCCCAAGTCGTGCGATGGTTGAATCCGGGAATCTTGATAGCGCAACGGTTACGGGAGAGCAGCCCACACTCCCGAGATTCCCGGTTGACTGATAAGGCAGGAAACGACCTAGGCCGTAATTACCAGGTGACAAGCCGTGCGATACATCACTCCCACGCAGATAGTTGAGCACATTACGGGAGCACGTCATTAACGTCGTCCTGCGCAAAGCGCTCCAACTGTCATCCCGGGACACTATAAAAAGAGGGCCTACCCCTCAGTGAAATTGATGGAATTCTGGAGGAGGTGCTGCCCAATTCTTCCTTGATTTTTCGGAGCTAGAGTGAAAGTGAGATTACAGAGGTTGATAATTTGGGAGATCGGTCCTCTCAGGGTGTAATCGGGTCAGGGTGAGATTGTAACCAGATTGCTGTGTTAGTGCATTTTCACCCTGCCCTGTGGTTTTTTCCCCTTCGACGTTGACAAGGGGTTTTTCCAAGTAAACCCGGTCCTCCTCGTTCTTTGGTTTGTTAAATTGTGCACTCCAAATGAACCGCCCGATCCAAGAAAATACTCCCCACATCACCTGGAGAGAAGGAGATCCTGAGCTAGTTATATAATTTCCCCTCCTAAACATAGAAGACGCGTTTTAAAACCGAGCACAACTACGGATTTCGTAAGAACTCCGTAGTTAAGCATGCTCGGGTGAGAGTAGTACTAGGATGGGTGACCCCCTGGGAAGTTCTCATGCGGGGTATAGACAAAGTGGACAATATCTTGTGTGTTTGGGGAGGATGTTACACAACGACACACCCCCAGAATTGTGAATCACTCTGATTCGAGGCTCGATGCCATCTCAGTCGTCTGATGACAGTCTCTCCTGACAGGTGAATCACACTTAACCGCACAACACATTCCCCAATCGCCCTAATGCTAGCAGCCACCACTATCACTCCACTCATGGCATGAGGCGATGAGAGAAAAATTGAAGCCCAAGTATGAAGTTATCTTAGCAAAGGAAGGTACCACATATGACACCTCTCTCTCTCCACCTTTTTTCATTGTATAAATAACTATAGACAAATAAATTTAGATATGCTTAAATGGGATAGAAGAAAGAGTTATACTCTTCTTAGGTATTGATTTCCCTCGGCTAGCCTTCAACTAACTGATGGTAAGCGCCTCATCAGGTGCATCACATTCAACCCGACTATACACTCCATCGAACGCATGGGGACCAAATCGAGAAAAATCGAGGGAAAGGAGGAACCAAACATAAAAAAGAATTTTATTGTGTGTAAGAATTAAGTAAATGTGCCATGTGAAATACAAACAATTTAGAGGCAGCCTATATTAGATAACTAGTACGAACTACAAGCAATTTAGGGCTACGACTCGGGTTAGACTAGGTCGGGTTGAGGTCAATCATATCCTAACCCTAAGTTACAAAAAGTTAACTGGGATGAGAAAACCCAACCCTAATCTAAACCGATGAGCACAACCCTAACCCAAACCGACCAATCCGAATTTGGCTCGGGTCAGGTCTGGTTGGGTGTCAGGAATAACATTATCAAAATTTACTTTATGGCTTCGTTTGGTTTGCAGTATCTGGTGCAATAAGTTGCTTTGAGGTAAATATTTAGGATACTGAGTATGACTTATCACATTTGTTTTGCAGTATTTGGTGCAAGAAGTTGATTTGGTGTCTCTGGGTTATTTCATAACTTAGGCAGCTCAATACCGCAAAATAAGCGGTAAGTCAAAAAGCTTGTAACCAGAAAATCTCTTAACCATTCCTTTCTTTGGGCAGACATAAATGGGATGAAAAATTCATTTGCTTGAGATATTCATAGGCAAGGACAATGATGTCTCGAAAATTTAAATGCCTCAAGTTTTTTTCAACTATGCAAATGCATCTAAATTTCATATGGATCAAATAGATCTTGGCTAATAATGTATTGCTATGGATGGGCAATCAATATCCGATCAATTTTGGTAGAACTCTAATGTGCCACCAAGCTAGAAAAAAAAAATTAAAAAATTATTTACCCGAGACATTCGATAAAAGAACCACGCACAAAGTGAGATAATCTGGATAAATTAATGTCCCACCTAATTTACTCGAATCCGAGCCAAACGGAGCAATTGGTATGACACCAACTGATCATGAAAGCGATGGTCACGGCCGAAAGAAATTGTAGAGGAGTCGAACCGTCTTTGTGATTAACCGGAGACTCGCTCCCTCCCTCTCTCTCTCTCTCTCTCTCTCTCTCCTCTTCGCTCTCAGTCTTGGCAGCTGCCATGACGAGGTTCTCGGTGGGAGAAGTGGAGGTGAGCAGCAAAAAGCGAAAGCATCCGAATAGAGAAGGAGCGAAGGTGATCAACAGGAGGAGAAGAGAGGGCAACGACCAAGTGGAAGGAGGAGAGGTAGGGGAATCTTCTGGTTCCGGGCTCGAGAACAGCAGTAGCGTCAGCGTCAGAATAGATCCCGACGTTCTTGATTGCTCCGTCTGCTTCGATTCCTTGCGTCCCCCCCTCTTCCAGGTTAGACCTCCTCCTCCTCTCTCCATCTCTTCCTTTTCCTTCCCACGAAAACTAATTAACAATCAAACCCTAATTCTCCATCCTAATCTCCAGACTTATTAAATTCGGAATCTTGAGATCATACCGATCCTAGCAATTTGTCTATGGTCTGTTGGAGCATTTAGTGGCTGCCAGTTGATTTTTTTGGAGAGGGCATCGTCTCTGCATGGAGTAAAGCTGAGGCGTTGACCTGTTTTAGTGTTGCTTCTCGGATGTTATCCGGTCGGTTTGAGCCTTGATCATGGACAGCTTTATATGTTGATTAGTTGGGTGCGTAGAATTCTATGCTAGATCGAAGGATAATGGTTATGATGGTGAGGTTGGTTGGAATTATGGTAATGAGGACAATGGTGGTGGGGATGAGTCTGACAATGATGGTGCTAATGATGATGGATATGGTTCATAACTTGATTTTGAAAGGGGTTATGGATATAATGTATCGAAGGATTATGAGCAAAGCCATTATGTTAGGAGTCTATTGGGTAGGGGGTGGAAAATGATGATAGCAAAGATGGTGATGATCTTGATTGTGAAGTCGATCGTTTTCTTATTATGGAGTGGAGGCACCAAAGAATGGTTATATAGTTAAAGCAGTGTCTAGGCGGTCGTCTAGGCGTTTTAGAGCCTCAGCGCCTAGGCGCCCGGTTTTTCCTGACCGACCTCTTAGACCATTTAGGTGCCTAGGTAGTTTTCTTAGACTTTTCTAGGACAGTTTTTATTGGGAAATTGTAACCTATTGGAGTTGTGTTTATGGTGATTATTTAACATGGGCTCTCGTTGTTGAGGCTAGTGGAGAAAATGAAGAATGAAGGCAAAGATGAGGAAGAAGCACACGGCCACAAATAATTAAGATGCATGCAAAATTGAGATGACTCATAATATTCGGATGAAGTGAAATAGGCAAAAGTTGTTGGTTATTTCGATAAGGAGAGTCACATTTCAGATGAAATAGACCTTTCTGAAAATCATGATGATCTTGATGTATTGACTAGTGATGAGTTATTTGTGATTTTGTGGTGATTAATATGATTTCAGGCCAGTCAACTTACATAAATTGAGAACTTTCATTTTGATTTTGTTTGCATATTTTATAGTTTTCATCTACTTGACTCAGTTAAAAATTCCATTTTAGAGTCTACTATGGTTAAAATATTTTGTGTAGGAAGAATGGAATTGAATACAATATTGTAGTAAGAAAACTTGTACACATACATACATATATGTATACAACTATTTCTCTCTCTCTCTCTCTCTCTCTCTCTCTCACACACACACACACACACACACACACACACACACACACGCACGCACATACCGCCTAGGCATTGCTTTGCCTAGACAAGCCAAAACGCATTGGCGCTACCTAGCCACATCGACTTTACTGAGTTTGATTACTTGGGGAACTCAACAAACAAAAATATATGTCGTTGGATGTGGAGTTTTTTGAAAATTGTCCGCATCGCCACCTAACACAGTCTTCTTGTCCCCAAGAAGGTTGAAAGTTCAACACGTAGGAGGCATTGAGGCGACTTGAGCCACTTCACCACAAGGGTACCATCTATGATGTGGAAAGGCATATTTCTGTTTAAATTAGTTTTGGTTCGCTATCTGAACCTAATCATGTTCTGGATTGTCTTGTTGTTATTTACAACAATCTTTGGTTATGGATGACGGAATATGTTGTGTACTTTGTGAACTATTCGTGGCATGTGATGTTGATACTTGTGTATGCATGTCTATGTAGATCAACTTAAACTGTGTTTTATTTAAGGTCTTTTAGAAAAGTTTTCTTGTACAAGTTACTAATGCTTAAGTTGTTAAATATAACCAATTGGCCATTTATGGACCCGTTATGTGCTATATTTGTATTCATAGTTTGACTTGTCTAGACATTGATTGATCAATGTGGATGAGAAAGTGCCTAAAAAGTTTAATCATACTGTGTAAAATTGTGATATGAGTCACACATTTGAAAAGTAGACCTAAATGGACTTTATTTTGTATATTAAACAAATTACACGTGTTTAAGAAGTAAAGTGCAAGCAAGATGTCAGAAATTGAAGTATACCAATTTTTATTCTTATGATTTAATCATAAGGAGGTTATGTAGTATCTTGTGGTGCTAAGTGTTGTAGCTTGAATTGCCTTGTCCTTTAATATACCCCAGGGATGTTAGTTTGGAAAGGTTGATAGGCTACCTTTCCTAGAATAAGTGATTGAATGAAAGTAACGTTCACAAGTGGTCCATGCGGATGTCTTTGTAGAGTGAAATTTTCATCATAATTGGCAGGTATTACACGATCACTTCCTTTGATGTCTTCTTAAGGTGCAAATTCTATCATGTCCTAACATAACCCCTGTAGTCATATCTAACATAAACCCCAATCATTGTAGACTTAGGGTAGTCAGATGGACCCCCACTAACGTGTACAAGTTTTGTGGTCTGTGGTTAGATGATGGTTAGATGGGGGTTGTTGAATTAGCATTGCACATTTTGCTTTCTTTATAGGGATTTACTTATTGTTTTTCTTTCTACATCTTGTGTATCATTATTTGTAAAGTTTTGCTAACATTGTCTTACTAATTACAAATTTTCATCAAAATTATGTAGCTATAAAGTCTATGACATTAGTCAAAATTAATAATACCATTAAATTATCAAGCCCTAATTTCCAGTTTTTTTAGTAATTTTGTTCGTATTGTTTTACTGAAAAACGTAACGAGACCTTTTTATTTTGTTTATTTTTTGAAAAAGATCAATTGGTCATAAAGCTTGACCAGGGATTTGGTACTTAGATGCTTGATGTTCTAGCTGAGTTTAAGCCTTATAACTGAGTTCCGTTTGCTACTCAAGTTTATGTTTTCTAGAGCAAACCTTGGTTTGATGATTCTCGTGTTCTTGTCATAGAAGTAATTGCCATTTTTTGATTAATTTATGGGGATTACTGCTAAAAGGAATTTCTTCCCACTTGGGTTTTTAAACCTTTTCTTAGTCATGTGGAATTACATATGTTGAGATTTTGAAGTTCCCTAGACAATTATCTTGTGTGCCAACATGCTCCAATGATGAATGGATCTTGTTAGTTGCCTCATTTTATCGTTCCAATTTCTGAAAGAAGTTTTCATGGTGTTATCTCACGTGTGGAGCTGAAGAGACATCTGAGGAGCATGTTTTCCCTTAAGTTCAAAAAAAAAGTTTAAATATCTAATTTACATTATTGTTATGGAATTATCATGAACACCTCCTATCTCTCCATCCTTGTAACGTGTCGAGCAATTCTTCATGCGTGCCAAATTCTTTAATGCTGAATCAACCTTCTTGAAGCTTGACAAGCTATTTGCTACTTAGATGCTTAAAGTTCTACCTGAGTTTAAGCCTAATAATTGAGCTCCATTTGCTACTCAAATCTATCTTTTATTGAGCAAACCTTGTTTTTTATGATTCTTATGTTCTTGTTATAGAAACAATCTCATTTATTGATTAATTTATGGGGATTACTGTTAGTAGCATTGTCGTCCAAGTTGGATTTTTTCTTACCTTTTCATAGTTAATGCGCAATCGCATATGCTCTGCTTTTAAAGTACCATGATATAGCAATTACCTTGTGTGCCAAAATGCTCCAATGATGAATGTATCTTGTTAGTTGCCTCTTTTTTTCGTTCCAATTTCTGAAAGAAATTTGTCATTTTCATGTGTGGAACTGAAGAGACATCTGAGGAGCTTTTTCCCACTTGAAATTCAAAACAATTGTTTAAATGTGCATTCTCTTCATCCTGTCATGTGTCGAGCAATTCTCTTAATGCATGCTAAAATGCTTCAATGATGAATCGATCTTCATAGTTGCCTTTCATGCCAATTTCTATAAGCAATTTTCAAGATTTTACCACTTGTGGAGAAGTTGGGAAAAAATCGGCTATTGGAGAAGTCGTAAAAAAGTCAGAAAGGTCTGGAAAGAGTTAGGAAACAAAATGTAGAATTTTAGAACATATTTATTTATAGATGTTACAATAAGTTTTTGAGCAATACATGACGGGATTAAAATGCAATTAATCTGGATTAAAACGTGAAATCATGATTGTTTTATAAAATTGTGACTTTTTAAAAAAATCGGGAAAGAGTCGTGTAACAAACGTTTACTGAATATGTCGTGTTTTAATCGAGACTTCTTCAAAATCGAAGTTTTGGTAACAGAGCTTTTGGGTCAACCAGTCGGGCTTGAGTTGGGGCTTCGGGTTGGGTTTCGTGCTTCGAGTCTGGGCACCACTTGCGGTGCCCAGATCGTCGGTCCCACCTCAGCCTCCAAAAGAACCTCCTCGATCGGTCAGGCCTCCAACGCCGGCTGTGCCACCACCGAGAACTTTGTTCCTGACACCGGATGTGGTCGACTTCCTTAACCTCGATCGACTGGAGCCTTTGTCTCCACCGCAGGTCTGGTTCTTCACGAGAGCTATTTGTGCGTGGATGTGGTTTCTTTCGTGCCTACTACAAAGGGGCGTCCCACTTTCGTGCCATCGTTATCAACCTCGATCGTACATGGTTCCATGACGTTGTTGGCAAACATTTCCCGTGGGACCCTGGAACTGATCATCATGAGGCGTACCTGCACGTATTGAGTCTCCACCATAAGCTCTTGACGCCGATCAGTTACTAGAATTACCCCGATGATCGGAGGTGACTTCGCTCCCTGTCTTGACTTCATAGAACTCGAGGTCAAGTTCTTTCATAGCTAAGGTGTTTGATCCGGGAGCATATGATGGTTTAGGATTTTAAAACATTTTTTCGGATTAAAAATTATTATATTTAAATATTAATATTTTCAGAATATGATATTAATATTAAAATAAAATATTAATTTAATCCGAAAATAATATATTTTTGTATTAGTTAACAAGGGTATATTTAAATATGGGGTTTTGGGTAAGATTTGATTAGATTCAAATCTTTTTAAATCATGAGGTGTTATCTATCGTTGTTTAGATTTAGAGTCAATTCTTTTTTGAATTAGGAAGGGCTATCTTATCTATTTTTTTATTTATCTCTTTTTTCTTTTTAAATTTGGCTTGATTTGAAACAGGTTTATTTCTGGTAATCGTTATCTTTATAATTGTTATCTTTTTAGGAAGTCTTATTTATTTTATATCTAAATAGGCCTTTGTCTTTCATTGTAATGCTATTGAATGAATTTTTTTGCATGTTTGTTGAATACTCCTGTGGGAGGAAACACATTGTCAGTGTGAGATCGGATTTGGCGCAAGGCTAAGGCTCCCCCCCCCTCCCCTCTCATCTCCTTTCTCTCCATCTCGTGACTGTCATCTCAAGACGACTGTTTGCAATCTTGCGGGAGTGGGTAGCCATTCTGCATCAGCTTCTCTCGCTTCGTGACTGCATTCCTGCGTGCGTGCCCTTTGCAGACCTGCACCCTTGATCTTTCTTCCTCAGTAAACTCCATGAGCATAGCCCAACTTTAAGTGGGTATTAGATGTATATATATTTTTGTATTGTGTCGTCATTTATTAGTTTGTTGTATTCTCACCCATGTAACCAGACCCCTCTGTAAACCTCTGTATATTTGACCCTTGTGCCCTAATAAAATTGATGCATGCCTTTGCCTTTCTCAAAGTCACCCCAGGAATCTGTCCCAGCCCAACCTGACAAACTACCATGTTTAAATATATATTTTTCTTTACCATTTAAAATTTGTACATGTTTAGATTTTTTTTCTCTCTCTAACATAATCGGAATGCAGTGTTCTTTATTTCTTGTAAATTTTTTTTTCACCATTAATCACAAGTATGCTTTGGTCTGAACTAATCGCTACTACTCTAGTGTCAAAATGGACACGTGGCATGCTCATCTTGCCACACCATTCTTTCAAACAAATGCCACATCTGCGCTTGCACAATCGGCTACAGCCGCTGTCTGGCACTCGAGAAGGTGATCGAATCCATCACAATCAGATGCTCCCATGCCAGATACGGGTGCAAGAGAACCTTCTCTTACTTGCAGAGACATGCCCATGAAGACGCATGCATTTATGCTCCGTGCCATTGCCCAATTGCGGATTGCTCATTCCGTGGGTCCACCAGGATGCTGTCGTCTCATTTCACCAGGGAGCACCACCACTCTGCCAAGAGCTTCAGGTACGCTGAGACCTTTGGAGCTGTAATCATTGGAACGAATCCATACGAACTTCTTCAGGGGGATGACGACCATCTCTTCCTCATCATCAACAATGACGACGAGCCTCTGGGCCACACTCTCTCTGTGGCATGCATCCAGCCAGTTAATATGGCCTGGGATTTCACCTATGAGCTTACGGTGAGGAATCACGGAAGCTTCCTGCAGTTGAGGGCTCCGACAACAAATATTAAGAGCCTGATCGGATATCATCCTACGAAGGTTTTCCTTATGGTTCCTGTTGATTGCTACTCATCCGGGAAGATAGCTCTGGAGGTTTGCATCCGAAAAGAATAATCGTATGCTCCAGTCAAGTGTCCCATGTTCTCATGTTTTATTTTGGTTGGTAGCAAGATAAAGAATGATTCTTGAAGTTATATATCTTATTCGTGTCTGTGTCTAATAACTGCTTGAAAAAATTCCATGTATTATAACCCTAGACATCATCAAGCCATGTCCCTAATATTGTCGGCCGGAAAAATTTCCATGTATTGTAGATCTGTACAATGCTTTGTGCAAGGAAAAGTTTTGGTTTTGGTATGAGGGACCGAGAAGTTGTGGGTACACTTTGGATGGTTACCCATTTGGAAGTTTGACTGAGTGCATGTATCGGTGTGAGTCTCTCTTCTTTCTGATGCTTTATCCAATGCTCATGAAGTGTGCAGTTTTCAAGCTGATATGCGCCTCTAAAGGAATCAGAACTTGGGAGGACACAGACACCTGATGGTACGTTTTTATGAACTTGTGGCCTCAGATCATGAAGTTGTATGGCTTGCGAGATTCTGGGTATGAGAGAAAAATAAAATGCATCCATCTGCAATGAGGAGACAAATTTCCAATGGTGGTTGGAAAATATCGTCCTATCTATGTTGCTGTTGCATGAGAGGAGTGGACAGAGTGTGATGCAGGGGGGTCGGGTGCGCCTGTAGGTGAACAAAATAGTAAGGACATTGGTCGTCTATTTTTTCTTTGCTCGGCGGCTGCTGCTGCTGCTATCTGGTTCGGATCACCTGTCTTTAGATTCCAGAGGAGGTGCTCTTATCTTTCAAGGGATGGATTTATTCATGGTTATTGCTCGACAACAATCATGATTTGTGGTTTAATTTATTTCGAAGGCTACTGCACCATCATCTTCCAACAACATTCCTTGGAGGAAGGAGGAGGCATCAGAGGGGGTGCGGAGGTGGAGGCCGAGGTCGCCCCCTGCTCGAGATAGAACAGGAGGAGGAGAAAAACGGGGGCCATTTTTACATTTATAAAATAAATTTGGGACCTCCCCTTTCTTATGAGTGTCCTTCCTGATCATTAGCTGGATCTGTTGATCTGTTGTAGGGGACCTAAGATCATCTTCTCAATACCCATCCATGTCGGCTTTTGTGGAGAGATTTATTTATAAAAAACCACCTCCAACAATGCCCCCATCCTCCCCCCCCCCCCCCATTAATGGGGATGGCTTGGTCAACCCCCATTGATACGAGAGATTTTTGGGGAGAATCAATCAATCCTCATATTAGGCCAAGGGCCAAATATATATAGGTGATACAAGACAAAAAAGGGGTATCCTATACAGGTAATCTACGAGTATGCGTATCTCAACACTATACACTATCACTAACAGCTCCCCTCAAACTCAAGGTGGGTCATGCACAAGGAGTTTGCTAAGCAAAAACTAAAAACGTGGAGCAGGGTGTGACTTCATGAAGACGTCAGCAATCTGTTCTCCAGAGGAAACAAAGGGGAGAGAGATTGTCCCGGTCTCATACTCCTGGCAAGAGTAGTAGCAATCGAGCTTGATGTGCTTCGTCCTCTCATGAAAGACCAGGTTGGTGACAATCTGTATTGCACTCCGGTTGTCACAGTGAAGGGCTATAGGTCCAGAGATCTCAACCCCTAAATCTCCAAGAAGACGTCACAAGTGAACGATCTCTTTGGTAGTAGAGGCCATGGCTCAAAACTCTGCTTCAGTACTGGAGAGAGAGACAACGCTCTGCTTCTTGCTACGCCATGAGATGAGAGAATCGCCAAGAAATAGACAATAGCCGGTAGTCGATCGACAAGTGGTCGGATCACCAGCCCAGTCAGCATCCGAGTAGGCACATAAAACCAGAGGAGAAGTCGATGATAGGAAGAGCGACCAGGTGATAGTGCCTCGGAGATAACGGAGAAGTTGAAGAAGGGCATCATAGTGAGCAGAGCGAGGGGCTTCGACAAACTAGCTGGCGATGCTAACGGCGTGAGCAATGTCGGGTCTGGTGATGCAGAGGTAAACCAACTGACCAACGATATGTCGGTACCGAGTAGGATCTGAGAGAAGCTCACCGTTGATAGGACGAAGCTTCACGTGAAGCTCGAGAGGGGTGACAGTAGAGCGATCATCGGAAAGTACAGCTCGGTTAAAGATTTCAGTTGTGTACTTCTGCTGGGATAGCAGAATCCCTCGCTCACTATGGATGATCTCTAGCCCAAGGAAGTAGCGAAGAGGACCTAAATCCTTCATCTGGAACTGGCACCGAAGATGCTGCTGAAGGGAAGTGATGGCAGCGGAGTCATCACCTGTGATGATCATGTCGTCGATGTATAATAGGAGAATCACCCTGCCCTGAGGAGATGACCGCACAAAAAGAGTGTGGTCCTGCGAGCTCTCAATGTAGCCGATCTCGGTGACGGCTCGTCGGAAACACTCAAACCAAACTCGAGAGGCTTGCTTGAGCCCGTAGATAGCTCGACGGAGGCGACAAACATGCTGGGGAGGAGTATGCAAACCAGGGGGTGGCTACATGTAGACGACCTCTGAAAAATCACCATGGAGAAAAGCATTCTTCACGTCCATCTGGAGAAGAGGCCATCTGTGGACTGTTGCAACTGACAGGCTCAATACCAACAGGAAGTGTGACAATATCCCAAGTCTGAATCTGCTCAAATGCCTGAAATTCCTCGCTCATAGCCTGCCGCCACTGAGGGGACTGGACAGCCTCTCGGTACGACCGAGGCTCCTGGTCTGTGTGAAGGGCTATTAGAAAGGCTGTAAACTGAGATGAGTAGGAGGTGACCATGGCAAAACCAAAACGATCAGGTGGGCCAGATCTAAAGCTGAAGCGATCAGGTGGGTGGTGCTCGCCCTGAGGATAGCGAGGCGGCGGGCAAGGATCCACGACCGGCGATGTCGGACTGGGCGTAGCAGGCGGAGTACCATAGACATCGGGAGTATGAGGAAGACCTACGAAAGCAATCGGTGATGGAGGAGAGGAGGGGATGAAGGAAGACTCCGTGGAAGAATCACCTGAAGCAGGGGAAGAAGTATAGCTAGGCGAAAGGGGTGATAGAAGAGGCTCGAGAGTCGGAGACAGGGTGGGAGGAGTCTCCAAGAAGGTAAGGTCATGAGCTGCAGAGGAGTAGTAAGGGGCATCCTCGACGAAGGAGACGTGTCGAGAGATGCAAAGGTGACGAGTCAAGGGGTCATAGCAACGATAACCCTTGTGCTCGGCGCTGATTCCTAGGAGGACACATTTAACTGCACGTTTAAACAGCTTCGTGCGCTTATAGGGCGGAAGGAGAACGAAACAGGTGCACCCGAAGGTACGAAGCAGACTGTAGTCATGAGGGGAAGAGAAAAGACGCTCGTGGGGAGATGCACCACCCGGGAGAACAGACGAAGGGGTGATGTTGATGAGGTTGACTGAGGTCAAGACAGCCTCAGCCCAGAAAGTGCATGGAACGGAAGCAGAGAGAAGAAGAGCACGCGACGTCTCAAGGATATGACGGTGCTTCCTCTCGGCTACTCCGTTTTGCTCGTGTGTGTGAGGACAGGAGTGCTGGAATAGGGTCCCATGGGACTGAAGAAGTGTCCGCATAGCAGTGGAGAGGTACTCGAGGGCGCAATCAGACCGAAAGGTCTTGATGCGATAACCGAACTATATATGGACCATCGAGGTGAAGGTCTGGTAGACCTGAGGAACCTCAGAGCGGTGCTGAAGAAGGTAGACCCTAGTGTATCGGCTAAAGTCATCG
Organism: Chamaelirium japonicum; assembly: GCA_947650365.1. Taxonomy (NCBI): domain Eukaryota; kingdom Viridiplantae; phylum Streptophyta; class Magnoliopsida; order Liliales; family Melanthiaceae; genus Chamaelirium; species Chamaelirium japonicum. The sequence goes on from OX393553.1 coordinate 4,863,834, forward strand.
ATGAAAGAGATATAGTAGCGATAGCCACACATCAAAGAAAGAGGTGCAGGACCCTAGATGTCGGAGTGCACTAGGTCAAAAGGAGCAGAACTCTGAGAGATACTAGAAGGAAAGGGTAAGGCTATAGTTTTGGCAAGCTTGCAACCGGTACATGTAGATAAAGAAGAAAAAGAGCAATGACCTAGAGCTCCAGTCTGGAGTAAGCTCTTATGTCGAGACTCAGAAATGTGACCGAGTCTTCGGTGCCACAAGTCGGCATCAGGAGAAGTTAAACTACAGATGCCAAAAGGGGGGATAAGGGGAAGATGGACATGCTCGAGGTGGTATAGCCCGCCTGACCTACGACCAGCGCCAATCACCCGTCCGGTACGTGGATCCTGCACAACACAAGAAGAAGGGGAAAAAGTCACAACACATCCAGAGTCACAGAGGCTGCTAATAGAGATGAGCTGCATGCGAAGCTGGGGGACATGCAACACAGTGGGTAAAGAGAGACAACCGCTCGGCTCTGTAGTGGCGGTAATCGATCCACACTGCGAGATGGCTAAAGAAGAGCCATTGGCAGTATGTATCGACGGGATGTGCGGTGCCGGTCGGCAATCGGTAAGCAGGGAAGCATTGGAAGTCATGTGATGGGAGGCCCCAGAGTCCAGAATCCAAGTAGCGAAGGTACCGGGAGTGGCTAAGTGAGCAGAGGAACTGGAGGCGCTAGAAGCCTCGGCAGAGCTGATGCTCGCCTGCTGGTCTAGGCAAAACTGGAGCTGTGCAAGCTGTTACTGAAGGAGCTGAGTAGTGTCAGGAGCATCCAAGGAACCCCGGGGTGATGATGGAACCTTGCGAGGAGAGGACAGAGCAGTAGTAGTAGCAGTAGTAGAGGCAACGAGTGGACCACATCCTCGGGGTCCCTGCCTTTTCTCGGGATGTAGCTTCCAACAGGTGACGACAACATGACCTGGTTTGTGGTAGTGGGTGCACACAAACCGATCACGACCAGAAGCAGAAGTAAAAGAGACAGCCGAGGCCGCAACAAGGACACCAATGTGACTAGAGGGGGATGGAGGGGCCCTGGTGGCGATAGTACGCAGCTTGGTCTCTTCGGCAATGAACTCGGCAATGGCAGCATCCAAGCGTAGAAGTGGGTCTCGGTGGATATGATCAAAGCGCCAGCAAGTGGGCCAAACTCTGGTCGAAGGGCCATTAGGAGCTGGTAAAGCTGACGGCGCTCCCAGAAGGCCTGGTGGTTGGAATGGCACTCCGGAGGTACCAGTGACTGAAGCTCCCGCCAGTAACCATGTATCTGCGTATGGAATTGCTGGATCGTACGATCGCCCTACTATTCGGACTGGACCTGTGAGAGAAGAGCATACTCGTGGGCACCGCTAGACTCCACGAAGCGCTCAACTAGGGAGCGCCATATAGCTACGGATGCTCCAAGGGCAGCGAGGTCAGCACGCATCGTCCGATCGACCGAAGCGACAAGGTAGGCGGCGACCCGTGCATCACGAAGGCGCCACGCTAGAAGGGCGGCGGGGAAAGCCTAACTCGGTGCCGAGGTGGTGCCGTCGAGTAATCCAAGGAGGCCACGTCTGAGAAGTATGGTCTGGATGGTGGCTGCCCATGCTTCCCAGTCGGCGAAGGAGGCGAGAGGGAAGTCCATCGAGCTCGACAGGAAATCACGAGTATACTCGAATGGGAGGCTATCAAAGTGTAGTGGCACGGGCGGAGGAGCATCTACGGAGGAAAAGTCGGCCATGGCGACTCACTCGGTGCCGGAGTGGATCTGTCGAATCTGAAGAAGAGAAGCTGATCAGTTCGGCTTCACTGTGGGAGAAGCAGATTGCGAGCGAGCGCCATCTTCGTCATCATCATGTTCCTCCCTTTCGACGGTGGGGATATCGAAGTGTCCAAACTTAAGATCCTGCATGAGGGGCTTCTGCAACAAGACTTGGGGGTGCTCGACACCTTGAGAATCAGCAACTATGAGGGGCTTGTGGATTTGCCAGAGCATGGTCTGCCTTCCCCGATTCAACTATTAGTCATCAAGCAATGCCCGCTACTGAAGGAGAGGTGTCTAGCGAATGGAGGTCGGACAGGAGCTAATATAAGGTCAGACGTGGAGCTCGTCAGATCTGGAGGTCCGACAGGAGCTCGAGGTCAGATCTGGGCTCTCGGGCTAGATCTGGAGGTTGCCGACAACAACGGAGAGGAGAAAGCCGCATAGGGATCACAAGGGCTACGCGCAGGGAAGGGGAGGTCAGCGCCGCGTGATCTGAAGGAAGAGGGAGGCTCTGACTGGAGATCAGATCGGAGGCTCTGACTGGAGGTCAGATCTGGGCTCTTGGGCCAGATCTGGAGGTCAGATCTGGGCTCTCGGGCCAGATCTGGAGGTTGCCGACGACAACGGAGAGGAGATAGCCGCACAGGGATCACAGGGGCTACGTGCAGGGAAGGGGAGGTCGGCTCGGATCTGATCACCGGTGGTATCTCGCGAATCTGCAGCTCGAGGTGCTCGCAGATCTCAGACGCTGTCGGAGATCGGAGAGGCGTTGTCGAAGGCGCTGCTGGGAGGGCTCGAGACCGATCTGGAGAAAGAGGGAGCTCAGATCTGGAGGTCTGATGCAGGGGTCAGATCGGGTCGGAGGTGGAGCTCGAGAGGAGGATCATAGCTCTGATACCATGATACGAGAGATTTTCTGGGAGAATCAATCAATCCTGATATTAGGCCAAGGGCCAAATATATATAGGTGATACAAGACAAAAAGGGGTATCCTATACAAGTAATCTACGGGTATGTGTATCTCAACACTGTACACTATCACTAACACCCATATATGGGGAGAGTTTTTCTAACCCCCATTTTGCTGGTGAGTGACGTGGACTCAAATGGGGGACCATCGGTGACTACCGATGCCCCTTCACTGTTAGCAGGCCTCCACTTGCCACCATCGACCACCGCCAGTCGCCACCCGCCGCCTTCCGCCACCAGTGGCCAGCGGTGGCGGTTGGTGTCCGACGGTGGTCACCGGTGGCGGGGAGTGGCAGGCGGTGGTCGCCGGTGGCGGACGGGTGGCGGCTAGCGGTTGGACTATGGTTCATCCCATGGCCCATAGACCCGCCAATCACGGTTGGTGATGGAGTTGGTTAAATAACATTACTCCAGATGGGGATGGAGGGACTATTGGAAAGCTTTTGTTGAGAACCCATTTTTTTAACCCTCAAAAACTGATTTGACATCTTTTGGCCCAATAGATAAGGATGGGGGTGAGTAGGGGTGGCAACGGGTCGTGTTTCGGGTCATGTCCAAAACCCTTAGACCCGGACCCGACCCGTTTAACTAATCGTGTCTAGATCCTAAACCCGTACCCGACCCGTTTATAAATGATAAGACCCGTTTACTACACGGGTCTATTCAGTTGGTCCGATCCAACCCAGTCCGACTCGACCCGACCTGATCCGATAGACCCGCTGGTACTACATATATTACAGTATCGGATTACGGGTAGACCCGACCCGACACGACCCGTTGAATTTTAACGGGTCTTCTCGGGTCTACCGTGTCCAGACCCTAAACCCGGACCTGACCCGTTTATTAAACGGGTCTATCGTGTCGACCCGTTTACGGCCCGAACCCGTTTAGCCCTGACCCAGACCCGCTAACTTCGGATCGTGTCGGGTCTGCCATGTTGGATCCGAAATTGCCAGCCCTAGGGGTGAGGGGATCGTTGGATGTGTCCTAACACCCATTTCCCCTTCTTTCTCAGCACCAAAGTGTCTTGTAAATATTATAGCCCAGGATCGTTGTACCGGTAATGTATTAGCCTTATCGAGAGTAAGGTTGGGACTTGGGCGGGTCTGACCCGAACTCGACCTGCCCAACCCGAACAATGGACAAAAATGGCCAAATCTTGTTAAAAACTTGGATGTGTTTGGATAAAAAAAAATCAACCCGATTTTAATTTGGACGGGTTTGGGCACCATCTTTCCCAACTCGAGGAATCCGTATAAGCAAGTACAGTGGCATACATGCTTGTAGAGTTGTTGTTGGTGATCCATCACCACAACCATTTAAGAATGTGATGGAGTTTTTAAGAGAGAGAGAGAGAGAGAGAGAGAGAGAGAGAGAGAGAGAGAGAGAGAGAGAGGTGTTGGCTAATTTTATTTTTTTTGCAGTGGTGAATATTTTTTTTTTCTTTTTTTTTGTTATTTTGGTTTTAAGAGATCAAGTATTTCTATTTCTTGTGAGCAAATCCAACCCGTTCAACTCGACCAACCTACTCATTTTTTGGCAAATTGTGCAATCTGGGCAACCCGAGCAACCCGACATGGGCAAGCACGGGTTGGGCTTCCCTGGATTCCCCTAGTTCCATGGGCAAAACGGATTGAGATGTGTGTAGGTCGAGTTGGGTAATGGGAAAACACTTCAATCCGCCCAAGGCCCACCTAGAGTATTTTCTCTCATTTAAAAAATAACTTTTTTAAAAAATAGAACATAAATGTTAATATTATAATAAACGGAACAAAATTTTATAGATCATGAAAAACGGTACAATATGCCATCTCAGATGGCGTAGAAAGTTGTCAATTGAGATGGTGTAGAATATTTCCGCCAAATAAGATAGCGTAGAAGCATCATTTTTTATTTTTTATTTTTGACCTTCTCAACTAACGACTATTTTTTGGTTGTGTCCGGACCCTTCCCAACTAAAGGCTATTTTTTTTTACCATTGTCTTCGCACCCCGAACCTTAATGGCTATTTTTTTTACCGTTATCTTCGGACCCTTCACTGATAGACGCACATCACCTTAACGGCTATTTATTTTGTTATTTTGACCCTTCTTATCTAACAACTATTTTTTTGTTGTGTCCGGATCCTTCTCAACTAACGACTATTGTTTTGACCGTTGACTTTGCATCCTGAACCTTAACAGCTATTTTATAACTCGATAAAATTTTTTATAGTCTTTGGGCCACTTACTCTCAACTCTCTGCCCATCTCTCTCCTCATCACTACAACTCTTTGCTCATCTCTCTCTCAACTCTTCTCATCTCTCTCTCAACTCTCAACTCTGCTTATCTCTTTCTCAACTCTCAACCCTGTTTTGCATTCTTCAGTTCACATTCGATAAAATGGCAACAATGATTCTAATAATCTGTTATTACGGAGGTCGGTACAAGATTGATAGCTACATTGGAGGAAATACAAGGGTCGTCTTCATTCAACTCAGTTCGATGTTAGTACAATTGCAACACGAGATAGCGACTCACAACCTTCCTCTGGGCTTCGTACTACGGTCAGCGTGTATAATTAATGAATCACAATCCTATCTATTTGAAATTTATAATAATGCTAATTGAGAATGGATATTACAAGATAATATTTTTCAGGGTACTAGGCTAACTATTTTTATAGATTATCCCCCAAGTAGTAATGTAAATATTAATTATCAATCATGTTATGGTTATGTTACTAAGCCTAGTTCATTGGTACTAGCAAATGACTAGGATATACGATGGTCTCGAAAAAATATCACTTGCTCGACGGCCACGTGGCAGCAGCAGGGAAAAGAGCACAGCGAGACGGCAGAAGTCCCTAGGGAGGTCACCCTTGACTTTGGGCGCACCCAGGGCGACCTCGGGTGATCAAAGAAGAAACCACCCCTCGAAATGAGCTCGAGACTCGAGGTCAACCCCAATTTTGGGCAAGCAGTCTTGTGACCAAAACAGGGCTTGGAGTTTAAAGAACATTTCCAGGTAGCCCGGGCCGGTGCCCACGGCTCGCCCGAGGTTCGCCCTGATCGCCCCGATCAGATCGCATGCGGGATGAGGTAGCCCGAGTCGATGCCCACGGCTCGCTCGAGGCTCACCCTGACCATCGCGATCAGTTCGTATGTGGAAGAGGACGCCCGTGGGCAGTGCTCCTAGCCCACTTGGAGTTACCCTGACCGCATTCGATCAGCTCACACGCGAAAGAGGTCGCCCGTGGCTGGTGCTCACGGCCCGCCCGGAGCTTACCTTGACCACATATGATCAGCTCGCATGCAGAATAGGTCGCCCGCAGCTGGTGCTCATAGCCCGTCCGGATCAGCATCTTCCTCGAGGCCTCATTCATGAGGTACTGCGAGTCAAAGCTCTCCATGCAGCCCACCAGCTGGAGAGAGTATCTCAATCACCGCCCGTAGCCCGCCGGAAGCCCTGCTCTAGTCCACAGACGAAGAGATCGCCCCTTTGCTAACTTAGAATGATATCTACAAACACCCATAGTTTGCCCTGACCATACACGATCGATTCGCATGTGGAAGAGGTCGCCCCTGGCATAGTTTGCTCTGACCATCGTGATCAACTCGTATTTGGAAGAGGTCGCCCGTGGCCGGAGCTCACAGCTCATCTGGAGTTACCCTGACCGTATGCAATTAGCTCGCACGCAGAAGAGGTTGCCCGCGACTGGTGGTCACAGCCCGTCCAGAGCAGCATCTTCCTCGAGGCCTCATTCATGAGGTACTGCGAGTCAAGGCTCTCTACGCAACCCTCCAGCTGGAAAGAATACCCCAGTCACCGCCAGTATCCAACAGCTCCCAGGGAGCTCGCTCTGTCCGCACGCGATTGGCTCGCCCACGGGAGAGATCGCTTATGGCAGAATTCAAAGAACACTTCGAAAGGCTCAACACCCACAGCTCGCTCAAGAGCTCGCCTGATCATGTAACGGCCAAAGAGTCCACCTGATTGATAGTTAGAGAGGTTCTGAAGGTTCCCCTCCCTGACCAGGAGCTCGCTCTCTTTCCCACAAAGGTTGCCCACAGTAAGGCGATATCGAGCCGGCAGGTGTCACCGCCCCTGTGGAACTATGTGGATGACTGCGAGCCACAGGATCTGGCCAGAGTCGGTCTAGAACCTCCCAAACTGAAGCCTTTCAGAATCTTCACCTGGCGTGGAGAAGACTGACACATCCCCCCTCACCACCGCCTGGCATGCTAAACGACAAAGGCCATTAAAGACCCATGTGGGCTAACACATGGGGGTGTAGAAGGTGTGGGAAGAAGCCGCCACATGTCAAACTCTGGTGGTCTACAAAAGGTCTATAAAGGTATGACCCTCGACTCCAAAGTACAGGTTCAAAACTCAAAAACCCTAACACTTTCTGACTACTACAGCTCTCCCTTGTTCACACCTTGACTGACTTGAGCGTCGGCGGGTCTGCGCTCCGAAGGAAGCCAGCCATTCTCATATTTCCTTTGTCTTGTAGGAGGAGCACACGAGTCAGCGAAAATTGTTCCCCAACATTTGGCGCCTTCTGTGGGATCTTTCGACTGGTTCCTGCGAGAATGCCCACGACCACGCGATTGAAAACCGTGCCTCCAGAGGATACCCTGATGGCTTCGGCCACACGGGGACAGAGAAGGGTGAAAGCCCGCGCTGGGTCTGCGTGAAGCAGGCCGTTCGCTCAAGCCTCCCAACCCCCTGTCCCACTCGGTGACTAGCTCCTTTTGGAGATGTTAGCTACTCAGCGGGCCATGATGGACGAACTGGCATGACTGCGCCCAGTTCTGTCAACGAGTAGAAGAACTGATCTCTCTCTCTCTCCCCCCCCCCGTTCAACCCGCGGAGGAAAGGATCAACGATTCAACCCCGACGTCCAGTACTGTCAGTGGGGACAACTCCCCCTATACGACCTCCCCCAGTCCCAACGTCACATCAACACACATTGGCACCCACGCGGTGGGCATCCCAATAGGAGCCCCTTGTGGAAGACGTAGTGGCGCACAAGGCGAGAGGGACGGCTCTCGAGCGACTGCAGTGGCTCATCACCCAACGTTCCAACAACAAGCCGACCCCGCCTACAGCCCATCCTCACCGACGAAGCCAAAGTGTGGACTCGGACGAGTCAGAGGTGAGGTCTCGAGGGCGAGATCGCAACCCGTGCCATCGACGCGTGAAGGAGCCTATAGAGGAGCTACCTCATACGGAGACTCAAGAAATGACGGTCTCTCACCGACCTATCCCGGCGTCGAGGCAGCTATCAGAGAGGCGACACAGTAATCGCCAGGAGGTCGCCCCTGAGTACCGCTGAAGCGAAGGCGCGAATCGGCCTAGAGGCAACGTGCATGATTGTTTGGGGCCTGCGCAGTCGCCTGTGGGAGATCACCCCGGGCGCTGGCAGCTACCTAGAATGCCCATCGACATCTTGGAAGATCTTGCCGCCCATGGAGGAAGCTCGCCCTTCACAAGCGAGGTGCACTGGGGGGTTTCCCCCAGCACTGGACCCCGCCAAAGTTCTTGCTGTTCGACGGATCCCAAGATCCCGTGGACCACCTCCTGGCTTACCAAAAGTTGTTATTCTTCCGAGACCAAGATCACGTTTTGTGTCGCACGTTCCCGAGTAGCTTAACCGACTAAGCTTTGAACTGGTTCCACAAGCTACCCTCCCATTCTATTCTGAGCTTCACCGCGCTATCCGGGTTGTTCCTAGAACAGTACCGCTACAATCAACAACTCCCGAAGAGGATCAAGTCATTGTTCACCCTAACCATGGGTGCTTGGGAGACCCTTCGATATTTCTCGATGCGATTTCGGAGTGCCTACATCGCCCTGGAGGACTCAGCTGGGCAATATCGCATGGCTGTGAGTGCCTTCAGGAGCGCACTTCCCGAAGGAAGCAAGCTCCATGACGCGCTCGTTATCTCCAACCCCCGCACAATGGTCGAGCTCTTCGCCCTCGTCCAGCTGCACATCAAGCTTGAAGATGTGGTGCTCGACCAAAAGGGAAAGATGATCGAGCAGCGACCTCCCCCCGCTTTATGACCTCTCATCGTTAAAGCTGTAGAATGGCGCTAGGTGCCCCCGGCGGTGCCTGCTGCCAACCCACCAGCAGCTCCGGCTGTGCCGCTCTTGGAGGCACCAATCACGGCGACTGGAAGACTGGCGAACTGGAGCCTGCCTCCTGGTCCAGGGGAGCAGGACTTCACTGTGATGACCCTCTCTCCCGGACAAATACTGCAGGTCCGGAGCGAGCCGTTTGTCCAGTACCCTCCTCTCCTTCAGTAGGGTGAACCCGGCTCCACTGACAACACCCGGCGGTGTGCATTCCATAGAGGTGTCGGGCACCATACCAATCATTGCCGAGCTCTGAAGAATCATTTGGAGGACCTCATCGCCTTGGGTCATCTGGACCAGTTCATCTCGCAGCCGAGGCAATTCGAGGTCATCACTACGTGTGCCCCAAGAGAAGGATATCGGCTAGGACCAACGGAGCCCGCACTACCGCTACCTCCCCCGGGTGGGCCAATGATCTGCCACACCATTACAGGATGCCTAGGCGAGTCGAGGTCCAGCAATGAAGTCCGGTAGCAGGTAAGGGAAGTGGAACAAATGCAAAAGGTGCACTTTATCTCCCTACTCCCTACTTTGCTTTAAACCCCTAGGCTGGAAGCCCGTGACTTTTTATGGTTCTCGGAGGATAAAATGGTCAGGGTCGCTACTCCACATAACGACCCCCTCATCATATGCCTCATGATAGCCAATATTGAGGTACGGCGTATCCTGGTAGATTCCGGGAGTGCCGTGGACATCCTCTTCTTGTCGGCTTTCTAACGAATGGGATTGCGACAAGTCGATTTGTCTCCAGCAACGGGCTCCCTTAGCGTCTTCACAGGTGAAAGTTGCTAAAGTAGTAAGGAAGATTACCCTGACCATGACGGCGGGCCCCGAAGTCCAGCAAGCCCATTTCGCCGTGGTCGATGGGCAGTCCATTTTCAATGCCATCCTTGGGCGACCTTGGCTAAGGCAAATGAAGGCGGTGTCCTCGCCCAACCACCAAGCCCTCAAATTCCCTACTCCAATGGGAGTTATGATCATCCGGGGTAATCAAGTCGCTGCTACCAGATACGAGCAGGACGTTCACCATCTCACTACCATCGACGCTTCTGAGGCCAAGAGACAGGCACCCTCCTAGCAGTTAGCTACCTTTCTGCTCGAGCTTCCTAACAATCCAAGAGTAGCGACCCCCCGACCGTGTAAGATACCCACTTCACCCTCGCGGATAGACGACCTGGGTGGAAGCAGCGTTAGTCAAGAGCATGGCGTGGATGGTCGCCCAATAGATGCTGCGAAGGGAAAATCCCCTGTTGCAGAGCCCCTCCAAGAGATAGATATCGGAGATGATGAGATTCCGAAGGTTATCCACCTTTGGACGTCATTGACCGAAGCCGAGGTCTTTGCTTTGACAATTCTTCTCAAAGATTACCGGGACGTGTTCGTATGGAGCTTTTCCGACATGCCCGGGATCGACCCAGAGATCGTCTGCCACCGTTTGCACACCCTGTGCGACTTCCCTCCAATCAAGCAGAAGGCTCGGCATATCTCAGCCATAAAGGCCGCCATAGTGCGGCAGAGGTCAAAAAGTTAGAGCGAGTTGGCTTCATCCGAGAAGCGCATTTTCCTGAGTGGATCTCCAACATCGTGACGGTGCCAAAGAAGAGCGGAGCCGTCCGGGTATTGTGGGTGCAAATTTTGGTAAGAAGTCTGCAAACAAACGGGACCCACCGGCCCTACCTGGTGGGCCCACGAAGACTACCATGGGACCCACCGGCCCTGCCTAGTGGGCCCACGAAGACTACCACGGGACCCACCGGCCCTGCCTGGTAGGCCCACGAAGACTACCACGGGACCCACCGGCCCTGCCTGGTGGGCCCAAGAGCCTGTGGAATCCCCCAGGAGACGGTAGCGGGGCCCACCAGCTTTATCTGGAGGATCCCCAGATTCGACAGCAGAAACCGCCCTTTGCCACCTGAAAATCCTATAAATAGCAGCCCTGCGAATGTAAAAAGGATCCAAAATCCGATTTCCAGTTCTGATATCTGATTTTCAAAAACCAGAGCTCTGGATTTTAGTTTCCATCCCTCCTCTTCCTCTCTTCGATCTTCTTCTTGTCTTTAAAGAGATCAAAGTGGTTTCAGTAATACTCGGCCTGTCGAGATCACTTCGATACAAGTGTTAGTGAATTCGGGTTGCTCCCTATAGCATGGAGACGTAGGCTTCAGCTGAACTCCGAGATCACCCCTCTTGTGTCAAACTTTCTCTGTTTGTATATTGAGAACTGCAACTTTCAATCAATCAATAGATCGAACAACGATCTTTGACTCGAACCTTCAATTGACTGGTGCTACGAAGTCTTCGGGTTGTTGGAAGTTAATCCGGGTCAGAGGCTCGCAGCGGAAACGATTTGGCGGTCGAAAGACCGTTCATGGTGCACGTTACACGATTTAATTTTTCACAGAAACTAATCTACATATGTGTGCATGTGTATGCACGAGAATCGAAAACCCCTAATGGCAATCTAGCGTAATGATTAACTAGCATGGATGCAAATCATAATGCTCGCTAGATCTACATGTTAGATTACACATACCTTTCGTACGGATCTTTTAACCGCGGAGGATTGTCTTCTTTGTCGATGGAGACGGAAGATCGTTCGCGAAGATGCCGACGGTACGAATGGAGATGTTGCCTTCTTGTTCACCCGATCTCACACGATGCACGGAACGTCGCTCTCGGATCTCTGAGTGCCTCCGAAGAACGACCCTTCTCCTTCTTCAGAACTCCACGCGAGGAAGACGAAGTAGCAAGCGGGAAACAGGAGATCAAACGGGAGAGAACTCGAGAGATGAGAGAGAGGGGGGTTCGGTTTCTCTTGCACATGGGGCCGGCGCCCCATAGGGCTTTATAGGGCCGGCCAACACCCCTTGGATAAGGATCCAAGGGGATATTAACCCCCTCTCATTATCTCTCCATTATCTCCCTTTTATCTCTCCACGTATTTATCCGTTTTCCCACTTTTTAGGGCTCGATATTAACCGATTTATCGCCCCATCCCTATCCATATGGCCGGCCCTATAGATGAGGGATTCTTATCCCTACATCATAGGGCCGGCCCTAGTGAGGTGTCCCACCACTAGGTTCGGCCAACAGTGAGGTCCGGCAGAGTGAGGTTTTTACCAAAACGCCCCGACGCCTCATTTTGACCATTTCTAGCGTGCGATACCTAACGGCCATTACTTAAGTGATATCTACTAGTTACTTACTATTAACTGAGGCCACCGGAGGGTGCCTCTAGCAAAGTCAACTAGTCAACTCGCAACATACCCCGGTGCATCGCACCTATGCAGCGAAGTTCACTTATGGCTAGGGATTACTACATACGACTCTGTACTAATCCCGGGCTCAACCCTTAGTACTCGTATGTAGTTACGCATCTACCGTGCTCTAGTGCCAAGCACACACGGAGCGTATACTTCTTTCTTCCTCCTACTTATGGTGTTCCGAGGAGACGGTTCAAGAACCGTACATAATGTTGATAAGGTGGAACCATCAGGGACCGGGGTTCATGGCTTCCAACTCAAGCTCGATCGACACACTACCCGAGTGTACCATTGATCCTCTGAGCTCGAGTTAACCTGCGTAGCCACCCAGAGTGCGACGCAGGCTGCACTCCAATTCACCCAGACTTACTATGTTCTCCATCATACCCCTGCTCTCCGCTCAGTAGTGGTAAACCCGCTGTCCCTCCACTTGATGCCATGATTCACTTCGAGCGGTGAAGACTACCGTCAGACTCGAATGATCATATGACTTGGTTCCTTCCAGGTTGACCTATACATCGTACCTCTGATTACCCCGTCGAGTAATCGAACCCGGTCAACAGTCAAACTGATGACCACCAGGCCTGGGTTTGGTACAGTGTAAGTCACACCAAGGAACGCACCTCCCATCAGGGGTGTGGATGGCCTGCAGGAGTGACACGCTAATGCAACGCCAGCCGGGTAACCCAGTACACCGTGGTTTTGGATCACTGCATATGGACCCTCACACATTGGTGCGCCAAAGCACCACACAACTGGTTAGTCCATCAGTCGTGGTTCCTCAGGGTTTAGGACTGTTTTACCCTAAGCAGAAACACGGCTTAGTGTACCAGTGTCTGCTCACTGATCTGTACACCGTGTTAGTTCCGTTCAGCCACAAACACTGTGCCTGGTGATGACCATGGTGAAGACATCCCATGAACTGTCATCGCCAACAGCTTAACATGATGAGGCGACCAACCTGATCATAGCTGCGAACTTATTTAGGTTATACGGGACCAATCCACTCAGTCTTCAACTCAGTGGACTACCATATAACCATGGCTCTCTGTTCTCAAAAGAACACGTAACTATGTTACGCACCTATATGCATCTCATATATTAATAACTATCAATCTTTATTAGACCAAAACATAAAGTTTTACAAGCTTAGAACACATCAATCCTAACAATCTCCCACTTGGTCTAGCGAAGCAAAACGGTTTTGACTCCCATCGCGTCCACATGTCGCTCGAATGCCTTGGTAGGTATTGCCTTTGTGAAAGGATCAGCAACATTATCTGTAGATGCAATCTGTGTCACCGCTACTCGCCCTTGCTTTTGAAACTGCCGAATCAAGTGGAACTTGCGCTCGATGTGCTTCCCCTTTTGGTGATGTCTTGGCTCCTTTGCTTGTGCTACCGCCCCACTATTGTCGCAGTAAAGCACAATAGGTAACTGGGCCTCTGGTACGCACCCCAAATCCGTAAGGAATTTCTTGAGCCATACCGCCTCTTTGGCTGCCTCGCACGCTGCAACGTACTCAGCCTCTGTGGTAGAGTCTGCGATGCATTTCTGCTTCACACTCTGCCAACTAACCGCTCCTCCTCCTAGCATAAACACAAAACCTGATGTCGACTTCCTGGATTCCAAATCTGACATAAAGTCAGAATCTGTATATCCAATCGGCGTCAGTTCTTGTCCAGTGTAAACCAACTCATAGTCCCTTGTTCTACGAAGGTACTTGAGTATACACTTCACAGCTGTCCAGTGATCTGGACCCGGATTCGACTGAAACCGACCCATCATGCCTACTGCGAAACAGATATCTGGCCTTGTACAATGCATAGCATACATTAGACTACCCAATGCCGAGGCATAAGGTATCTTCTGCATTTCTGCTCTCTCCTCAGGTGTCTTAGGACATTGATCCTTAGACAGTTTTATGCCATGTCTAAATGGCACAAAACCCTTCTTGGAGTTTTGCATGTCAAATCTAGCCATAACCTTATCTATATACGCAGCCTGTGACAGCGAGAGAATCCTGTTCTGGCGATCACGTGTTACCTTGATCCCCAAAACATAACTCGCTTCACCTAGGTCTTTCATATCGAACTGTGTTGACAACCAGACCTTTACCGTTGACAATGTTCCTACATCATTTCCAATGAGCAGAATATCGTCTACGTAAAGTATCAAATATACTACTGTGGTCTTATTAGTCCTCTTGTATACACATGGTTCATCCTCGTTTTGAGTAAATCCATATGACTGGATTGCCTGATCAAAACGGATGTTCCAACTTCTAGATGCTTGCTTTAGTCCATAAATGGACTTCTGCAACTTGCAAACTAGATGTTCCTGACCCTCTGACTCAAAGCCTGGTGGCTGAATCATATAAATGTCTTCTTCCAAATTTCCATTAAGGAATGCTGTCTTGACATCCATTTGCCAGATCTCCCAGTCATAATGGGCTGCAATGGATAGGAGGATCCGAATAGACTTTATCATAGCTACCGGCGAGAAGGTTTCGTCAAAGTCGATCCCTTCTCTCTGGGTGTAACCCTTGGCAACTAATCTAGCTTTATAAGTCTCTATTGTACCATCGGATCCTCTCTTCTTCTTATACACCCACTTACACCCAATAGGTTTAATATTGGATGATGGTGTAACAAGAGTCCAGACTGCGTTATGGGACATTGATTCAATTTCTACCTCCATAGCCTTTTGCCAGTCAGAGCTGTCAGAAGCTCCCACTGCCTCATCGTAGCTCAGTGGGTCATCCTCCTGACACTCTGGATCAACCAATAAGGTTTCTCCATAGTATCTGTCAGGAGCTCTGATGTTTCTCCCACTGCGACGAGGTGGTGGTGGTGTTACAGGATTAACAGGTTCTACAGTATCTGGTATATTATTATCTGTAATGTCAGTTCCCACTATGCTTTTGGATGCGCTATCTGAACTAGTACCCAGCAGTTCATCCAGAACTACCTTACTAGTAGGTTTGTGGTCCACAATATAATCCTGTTCTAGGAAATAGGCGTTCGTAGAAACGATCACTTTCTTTTCCTCAGGATCATAAAATAGACCACCTTTGGTCTCCTTGGAATACCCTACAAATAAGCATACTCTGGTTTTAGTTTCCATCTTTTCCCTCTTATCCCTTCGCACATGTGCAGGGCATCCCCATATTCTGAAATGCTGTATCAATGGCTTTCGCTTTGACCACAGTTCTCTAGGGGTCAGAGGCACTGACTTAGACGGAACGTGATTCAGAATATAAACTGCTGTTTGTAGGGCATATCCCCAAAAGGTCATTGGTAAACTGGCGTAACTCATCATGCTACGAACCATGTCCAACAAGGTTCGATTCCTTCTCTCGGAAACTCCATTCTGTTGTGGGGTACCTGGAGCAGTTAACTGGGTTTTTATCCCATGCTCCACCATATACCCTAGGAACTCGTCAGATAGGTATTCACCTCCTCGATCAGATCGAAGGGTTTTTATATATTTACCTGTCTGCTTTTCTACTTCAGCCCTGAACTCTTTGAACATGTCAAAGGATTCCGACTTCCGATGCATCAGGTAAATGTAACCATATCTTGAGTAATCATCAATGAATGTGATGAAATACTCATGGCCTCCTATCGCCTTGACGTTCATGGGTCCACATACATCCGAATGGATTAACTCTAATACCTCAGTGGCTCTTACTCCTTTGCCTTTAAAGGACCTCTTGGTCATCTTGCCTTCCAGGCAGGATTCACAGGTAGGAAGGATCTCTATAGGATCTGTTTCCAGAAGCCCGGCCTTCACCATTCTATGGATCCTATCTAAGGCAATATGCCCAAGTCGTAAGTGCCACAGGTGGGTTAAATTTTCCGAAGGATTCTTACGCTTAGATGAATTAACATTAAATGCTGAAGTTATTATGTTATCTTTTTCAAATTTAGGACTCACAACATAGAGATGATTCTGAACCATTCCTCTTATTATAAAAGTTCCATTCAGTTTAAACGACACACCAGAAGCATCAAAATAAACTGAATAACCTTCATTAACTAAAGAAGAAACAGAAATTAAGTTACGTCGCAAGGACGGTACATAAAAGACATCTCTAAGTGTCAAAGTCTTATTATTCGAAAAACTAAGATTAACATCTCCAATAGCTTCAGCAGCAGCCACGGCCTCAGTTCCCATGCTCAGGGTCACTTCTCCATCAAGCAATCTTCTGCTTTCCCGAAACCCCTGAAGAGAGTTACAGGCATGGTTAGTGGATCCAGAATCCACAATCCAACTAGCAAAAGTACTATTACTTGAAAGAAATGATTCAACAACTAAGAGTTGTAGATTACCTTCACCAGCATTTTGAGGCTTCTTGCAGTCCTTCTTCCAATGACCCTTCTGGCCACACCGGAAGCACTTCGTGCCCGGTTTCTTTGATTCTCCAGACCCAGAGGCTCCAGCAGAGTCCTGCACAGGCAATGACTTAGGTTTCCTTTTATGTTTCTTGCCCTGAGGTTTACCAGGCTTCTTGAAGGATCTGCGTTGCACGTGAAGTGCTTCGCCCTTCTGCTTGAAGCCATCCTCAGCTGCCTGGAGAGCTCCCAGAAGCTCTGCATTTGTCATAGCCAACTTGTTCAAATTAAAGTTGGTGACAAAGCCTTCAAAGGCTCCAGACAGTGACGAGAGGAAGATGTCTGTCATCACCTCGCCTTCTAGCACAATGTCCATGGTAGCTAGTTCGTTCTGGAACCCAAACATTTTCATCATGTGTTCCCGAACCAGCGTCCCATTGGACATCTTAGTGCCGACGAGTTTCTTGATGGTAAGGTATCGCGTAACGCGATTGTGACCTTCAAACATCTCCTTCAAATACAACATCATGTCAGAAGCGTCGGGCATCTCCTCGACTTGCTTCTGCAGAGTTGTTTGCAAGGATGCTATTATATAGCATTTACATATCTCATTGGATTCCTTCCAGTCAGTGAATGCCTTTAACTGTGCCTCTGTGGCATTGGGTCCTGGCAAATCTGGCTCAGGGTCATTAAGGGCTGACATATGTTTACCAATCCTTAGGACCAGGTACAGGTTGCGCTTCCAGTCCTCATAGTTGGGACCGGTAAGTTTGTGGTCATTTAGGATGGCGGACAGGGGGTCTAACTTAGTCATCTGAAAATAAAGATTGAATAATGAGTATGCATAAAAAAACTTATTTTATGGATTTTTAAAACAAGCTAATTATATCCATATGTCGACGCTACCCTCAAGCGAAGCCATCTCTATGGATTAATTAACCATGTATGTAAGATCTCAGAATCGGCTGTACCTGCCCTAGGGGGCATCATACAGCGTCAATCCGCTTACACGGGCCTTTTCCTTGACCCTATCCAAATCTGCCAACTAAGGGCTGTGATGGACCATGGTTATCTTTCGGCCAGTACCACGTGATCACCGTTGTCTTCGCAACGAATACCTTACGTGTACTTAGGATGCTTACCCACGAGCCTAAGCAATTACGACACGGGAGTTCATGCGGCCCCCACTAGGGTGGGATGAAAAGCCCTTCTCTCCTGGCCCCGTAATCGCCATATCCACAGGGAGGTCATTAAGTAATTTGGCATGGAAACACACAGCTCCCACCCTAGGGGGTGTGAAGTTATGCATCCCCACCCAAACACAAAACGACTGGCCGTGGAGGCCAGAGGATCTTATAAAAGTCCTCTCTTGCATCCCTTATAAATCTGAGGGTTATTTTGCGAGTATGAATTTATGCAAATGCAAAGGTAGCGACCTCCTAAATACTAGACCCTGGTCACACCATGCTCCCACTAGCGTTCAAACCTTTCGCCTAGCATTAATCACTCTCGGAATATCATAGTCCCTGCCTCAAGTGGATTTCTCCATTCAAGGGTCACATTACATATTCCAAGAGTATCGATGCTTTGCAAAATTGGTTATCACGCTAATGCTCTGGAGCTAATCCTAGAGTCAGACTCACTGGAAAGGACTCCCACTAGTCATGGCGCCTCGCTTATAGATTTGACAATTGATGTTCAATGGATCTCCATCTCATCTTTGATTTCGATGCTGGCCAAATAGGCACACCCGACTAGTCGGGTGCTCTCCTAATGGTGGCATAACCATATGTGATGGGATCCCACTAACATCAAAAGTCAACTAAATAATAGGCGTCATCTAGCGGGATCCTAACCTCAAACAGTCGCTTGGACCGGAGGGGAAAGGCATCCCTCTAAAAACTGATAATCATATTATCTCATCGGGGTTCGATATGAAGCATAAAGAACTAATTAAAGAAAGCAACCATAAAAACTGAATTAAGTTCAGGGTCCGACCCCTGAACCTAATTAGCACAGCGCAGGCCTCTAGCTTTCTTCGCAAGGTTCCTCGGTCCGGCTCCTCCGTCGCGCTTGCGAACACTTTGCCGGATCGTCTTCATCCTCCAGGGTTCCGCTTCCGCTCCCGATGGTGGATTTCTTTGGCACGTCTTTCTTCTCGATCTGTAACTGAAAAAGTCTAGTACGCTACGAGCAAGTGCTCGGTCGTACACAATTTCCTAGAAAGAAAAGAAAACACACCTTAAAAAAAAGGCCATGGGAAACCGAGGATGGACAAACCCCATCGCTCGCCCAATCTATGGCTCAATTACATATCCACACACAGAAAGCAAATCCAGACAATTGCTAACTCGGGGTCCGACCCCCGGTAGCAAGCACAAAGCATAGATCTAGATTTTTTATAGCGGCGCCCTGCAAGAATGATTAATAGAACAAGCACAATCTATATATATGCATGATCTAAGCGTAAGAACCCCGATGATCTCACGCATTCATCATGCGCACACATGTTAGTTTCATGAAAAAAAAAAACGTGAAACGCACACCACTAATGCGGCTCTGATACCAATTGTTGGAAGTTAATCCGGGTCAGAGGCTCGCAGCGGAAACGATTTGGCGGTCGAAAGACCATTCATGGTGCACGTTACACGATTTAATTTTTCACAGAAACTAATCTACATATGTGTGCATGTGTATGCACGAGAATCGAAAACCCCTAACGGCAATCTAGCGTAATGATTAACTAGCATGGATGCAAATCATAATGCTCGCTAGATCTACATGTTAGATTACACATACCTTTCGTACGGATCTTTTAACCACGGAGGATTGTCTTCTTTGTCGATGGAGACGGAAGATCGTTCGCGAAGATGCCGACGGTACGAATGGAGATGTTGCCTTCTTGTTCACCCGATCTCACACGATGCACGGAACGTCGCTCTCGGATCTCTGAGTGCCTCCGAAGAACGACCCTTCTCCTTCTTCAGAACTCCACGCGAGGAAGACGAAGTAGCAAGCGGGAAACGGGAGATCAAACGGGAAAGAACTCGAGAGATGAGAGAGAGGGGGGTTCGGTTTCTCTTGCACATGGGGCCGGCGCCCCATAGGGCTTTATAGGGCCGGCCAACACCCCTTGGATAAGGATCCAAGGGGATATTAACCCCCTCTCATTATCTCTCCATTATCTCCCTTTTATCTCTCCACGTATTTATCCGTTTTCCCACTTTTTAGGGCTCGATATTAACCGATTTATCGCCCCATCCCTATCCATATGGCCGGCCCTATAGATGAGGGATTCTTATCCCTACATCATAGGGCCGGCCCTAGTGAGGTGTCCCACCACTAGGTTCGGCCAACAGTGAGGTCCGGCAGAGTGAGGTTTTTACCAAAACGCCCCGACGCCTCATTTTGACCATTTCTAGCGTGCGATACCTAACGGCCATTACTTAAGTGATATCTACTAGTTACTTACTATTAACTGAGGCCACCGGAGGGTGCCTCTAGCAAAGTCAACTAGTCAACTCGCAACATACCCCGGTGCATCGCACCTATGCAGCGAAGTTCACTTATGGCTAGGGATTACTACATACGACTCTGTACTAATCCCGGGCTCAACCCTTAGTACTCGTATGTAGTTACGCATCTACCGTGCTCTAGTGCCAAGCACACACGGAGCGTATACTTCTTTCTTCCTCCTGCTTATGGTGTTCCGAGGAGACGGTTCAAGAACCGTACATAATGTTGATAAGGTGGAACCATCAGGGACCGGGGTTCATGGCTTCCAACTCAAGCTCGATCGACACACTACCCGAGTGTACCATCGATCCTCTGAGCTCGAGTTAACCTGCGTAGCCACCCAGAGTGCGACGCAGGCTGCACTCCAATTCACCCAGACTTACTATGTTCTCCATCATACCCCTGCTCTCCGCTCAGTAGTGGTAAACCCGCTGTCCCTCCACTTGATGCCATGATTCACTTCGAGCGGTGAAGACTACCGTCAGACTCGAATGATCATATGACTTGGTTCCTTCCAGGTTGACCTATACATCGTACCTCTGATTACCCCGTCGAGTAATCGAACCCGGTCAACAGTCAAACTGATGACCACCAGGCCTGGGTTTGGTACAGTGTAAGTCACACCAAGGAACGCACCTCCCATCAGGGGTGTGGATGGCCTGCAGGAGTGACACGCTAATACAACGCCAGCCGGGTAACCCAGTACACCGTGGTTTTGGATCACTGCATATGGACCCTCACACATTGGTGCGCCAAAGCACCACACAACTGGTTAGTCCATCAGTCGTGGTTCCTCAGGGTTTAGGACCGTTTTACCCTAAGCAGAAACACGGCTTAGTGTACCAGTGTCTGCTCACTGATCTGTACACCGTGTTAGTTCCGTTCAGCCACAAACACTGTGCCTGGTGATGACCATGGTGAAGACATCCCATGAACTGTCATCGCCAACAGCTTAACATGATGAGGCGACCAACCTGATCATAGCTGCGAACTTATTTAGGTTATACGGGACCAATCCACTCAGTCTTCAACTCAGTGGACTACCATATAACCATGGCTCTCTGTTCTCAAAAGAACACGTAACTATGTTACGCACCTATATGCATCTCATATATTAATAACTATCAATCTTTATTAGACCAAAACATAAAGTTTTACAAGCTTAGAACACATCAATCCTAACACGGGTCGGCACGAAGATTTTCCCCCACAGTTTGGCGCCGTCTGTGGGATCGAACAAGAAGCCAAGTTCGCTCTACAACAAGTCAGATTGGTTGAACAGACAACCGATCAGACTTCCTAGCCCCTTTCGGTTGAGCAGACAACCGTTCGGACGTCGGCGCTCTCGTTGCACCCTTCGCTCTCTACTAAATGGCGAGAACGGAATATCAGGGTCAACCAGAAGGAAGTAACACTCATCAACCTCGTCCCGAGACTCGTTCAATGAGTCAAAGGCTCAATTTCAGACAGCCCCTTGCTATCCCCGATGTGGGGGTTCACTCAGGAAGCGAGAGATCAGTCGATCGACCGATAGCCCCTCCTCCTCATCAATCAATTGGGCAGACTGCCCCTGCTCCTGCTGAGAACCCTCCATCGACCTATCAAATTTCAGCGATCGATTTCAAATTGCTTCAATTGGCAAAACAGAATGCCGCCCTCACCGCTGAGAGGGATGCTCTCAAGAAGGCGGCCTCCGAGGCTGGGATTGCTCTTCCTATCCCCTCGACAAATGAGAGGGTCGATCTTCCACGATAGTCAATCCACTCCGAGCAACGGAGGTCGATGGGTACTGCTGCCCTCGAGAGGATTCGTCGCGACCCAACTCCCTCTGCTGCCCCATGGAAGCAGAGTGTTTGGGATCGCCTCGACGACGAGTCCTCCCAATTCTCTTCTGGTCACAACTGCGACAGAAAGGCACCTTCAAAGCCTGACATACCAAGGAGACACCAGATAAAAAGGGCTCCTTCAAAGAGTAGAATTTCTCCATCTATTCCGCTTCAACGTGGACTCGGATCAAACCTTCGTCACCAACGCCAACCTGCTGATACTCAGAGGCCTGAACAAGACCTCTCGATCTTGCCTCTCGATCTACATCCAAGTTGAGGGCATGGTCATAGGGACGAGTACTCCTCTGCCGGGCCACTCCATCGAAGTCTGTTCGAAACTACATTTCCAAGGGGATGGAGAACTCCCACTCTCCCCAAATTCAACTATGTCAAGGGAGATCCGACTCTCCATATACTCGCTTTCAAGCAAGCTCTGACGCCACACGAGGAGGAAAACAACATACTCTACCGCACCTTCGCGGGGAGTCTCGACGAACCATCCCTCGATTGGTACCATAATCTCCGAGCTGGGTCCATTACCTAGTTCAGTGTTTTGGCCAATCTCTTCGTACAGCATTATCAGCTGAACTTAAAGCCTGAGAAGAAACTTGATTCCCTCTACCGGCTGAGGATGGGTGCTGACGAGAGTCTCCGCAGCTTCACAAGAAGATTTCGCAACGAGCACGCCGCCCTCTCCGGAAGGCATCTGGATGATGAAGCCATCATGTTGGCTTTCCAAAATGCTCTCTGCTTTGATCTACACATCTACAATGACTTCATCCGCAATCCCCTTCCTTCCCTGGGTTCAATGTTTGATCGAATCCAGAGGGAGATTGAGGTTGAAGACGATCAAGTCGCCCGAAAAGGGGGAGAGTCGAAGCGAAGGCCTGTTGAGAGAGAAGCTCCGAAATATGCTGCCAAAGCTCACAACGCTGAGGCAGCAGCCCCCCTGCCAACAAATGGTCAAAGAACGACGGACATCGATCCCGACGAAGACCACCTTCACCGAGTGGAATTCATCGATCGAGCAGATTCTCGACCGCATTCAACACGAAGAATTCCTTCGAAGGCCCAATCCTCTTCAGCCAAACACTAAATTCATAGCTGACAAAACGGTCTATTGCGACTTCCACCGAAGTCACGGCCATTCCACCGATCGGCGCTATCGGCTAAGATTTCATCTTGAAGACTTGCTGCGAGAGGGCCAACTCCAAGAGTTCACCAAAGGCAGTCAAGATCAACGCCGAACCTCTGCAAAAGGGAAAGAGGCCTGCTGGGTCCATCAGATCTCTTCTAACTGATCACCTATCACTGTGAATGCCAACGTCTTTGGCATTCATGGCTCATTGCACAATCAATCGATGACCGAGAAGGAAGTCGATCGGCAAATTCGACGTATCTTCCATGTTCGCTCTTCTGCAAACAAAGAGGACACATGGATCGAGAAGCCTATCGAGGGTTTAGCTTGGCCCTCCATCGTCTTCAATGACTCAGACCTTCAAGGAGTTCATACTCCACATCGAGACCCCCTAGTCCTGAAGCTCCTCATTGACGGGAGCACCGTCAATCGAATCCTCATCGACACCGAAAGCTCCATCGACATTATGTTCTCAGACTGCTTCAAACGTCTAGGACATAAATACTCAAGCCTCGACGTCGTCCCGACAGTAATCACAGGATTCAACGGCGAGCAAAGCATTACGATGGGCGAATCGAGATTCACTCTCGACCTTAGCCGAGAGACTCGAGTCTCGGTGAGATTTGCAATCGTCGAAGGAATGTCCAGCTACAACGCCATTCTCGGGCGGCCATTCCTCCACCAGATTAATGCCATCTCCTCTTCTTACCATCAACTCCTCAAGTTTGCACTGGGAGAAGGCATTATCTGCATTCGAGGTGATCAACAAGCCGGTCGATCTTGCGAAGCTGCTACTGCTAAAACAGATCGCAAGATCAATATTGCTCCTCCAAAGCGACCGCGAGATGAAGCTGGCCCTTCTTCCAAATAGCAATCAAAGGAGATTCCACTGATCGAGCCCCCACCAATCGAATGGGAAGCCTTACCTTCAATTGAAGAAATCATCCCTATCAACATCGGCAGGGGAAATCTCTCTCGGCAAACATTCATCGGTACCGGTCTCAGCGACGCAGAAGCGCGAGACATGGTAGCCTTCCTTTAGTCCAACATCGACGTCTTCGCGTGGTGCTTCGAAGATATGCCTGGGATCAATCCAGATGATGCTTGCCATCGCCTAGCAATCAAAGAAGAAGTGAAGCCTGTCAAACAAAAGCCATGCATAATCCGACCAGAACTACAAGTTGCAGTTCAAGAGGAGATCAGTAAGCTACTCACAGCAGGCTTCATCCGTGAAGTAGAGTATCCTACTTGGATCTCCAATATAATTGCTGTCCCAAAGAAGAACGGGAAAGTCAGAGTGTGCATCGATTTCACCAACCTCAACAAAGCTTGCCCCAAAGATCCATTCCCCATGCCAAGGATTGATAGACTCGTCGATGCCACTGCTGGCCACGAGCTATTATCTTTCATGGATGGATACTCTGGGTACAATCAAATTCCACTTCACTCTGATGATCAAGAGAAGACGTGCTTTGTCACTTGCCGAGGTCTCTACTGCTACAACGTAATGCCATTCGGCCTCAAAAATGCTGGTTCTACCTATCAAAGGTTAGTCACAAAGATGTTCGAAGATCAGATCGGTCGCAACGTCGAAGTCTACATCGACAATCTCCTTACCAAAAGCTCCAGTAGGGAAAACCATCTATCCGATCTGACTGAAACATTCCAAATCCTCTGAAAGTATCGCATGAAGCTCAATCTGGCCAAGTGTACTTTCGGAGTTCAATCGGGCAAATTCCTGGGTCACCTTGTGACCAGGAGGGGCATTGAAACCAACCCCAACCAAATTCGAGCCATTCTCGACATTCCCTTACCTACAAATCGAAAGGAAGTTCAACGCCTCACTGGAAGGTTGGCAGCTCTTAATCGATTCATCTCAAAATCTTTCGACAAGTGTAAACCGCTCTTCGACAAGCTACGAAAGGCGGATACATCTGGGTGGAGTCCAATTTGCGAAGAAGCTTTTCAAGAAATCAAGAAATATCTGGTGCAAGCTCTTATCCTGACTGCTCCACTTCCAAAAGAAGACTTATGGCTCTATCTCACCGTCACCGATCAAGCGATCAGTGCGGTCCTGGTCAGCAGAAGAAAAGGCATCGAGCATCCGATCTACTACATCAGCCATACTCTTCTTCCGGCCGAGACTCGCTATTTAAAGACGGAGAAGGTCATACTAGCCTTACTCACGGCATCACATCGTCTCCAACCTTATTTCGTTTCCCATCAGATCACAGTCATTTCAGAACACCCACTCAAGGATATCATCGACAAAGCAGGTCGAATGACCAAATGGGTGATCGAGATGAGTGCTCTTGGGATCCAATTCGAATCTCGCACTTCAGTCAAAGGTCAGGCAATTGCTGATTTTCTAGCTGACTTTCCAATTGAAGACCCCATAACTTGGGAAGAAGATATCGATATGCGCCTAGAAGATGAAGCTGAACCTCCGTTCAAACCAATTACAAAAGCCGATCCAAGCCTTCAGGATATTGTCACAACTCTTCCATGGAAGCTCTATACTGATGGAGCTTCAAGTGCGATCGGTTCGGGAACTGGGATAGTCTTGATATCCCCCGAACTTGATCATCTTCAGAAGGCCACCCTCCTCGGATTTAATGCCACCAACAACGAAGCCGAATACGAAGCACTCATTTCCGGGCTCGAAATGGCTGAATCCTTGGGGGTGGATCGAATCATCATCTACAGTGACTCCCAGCTGATCATAAGGCAAATCAACGGAGAGTACACAGCTCGTGAAGAAAGAATGCAGAATTATTTGGCCCTAGTGCGATGTCTTCAACAACATTTCACTAGCACCGAATTCGTTCAAATTCCAAGAGCAGAGAATCGAGAAGCCGATGCTTTAGCCAACGCTGCCTCAGTTCTTGGAGATTCGCTTGGAGGAAGACAAATACAAATCGATTATCAAGAAGTGCCCAAGACCACCCCCGAACAACAGATCATTGCTACTATAGAGAGATCTAGGGATGGAGATCAACTGGTATTGAACCTTACCACCACAAGTGAGCTTGAGGATTGGAGACAGCCAATCTTCAACTTCTTCAAACATGGCAAAATACCCGAAGATCCAAATCAAGCCCGAAGACTTCAAAGGAAGCTTCCATGCTATATCATTCAAGGAGAAGATCTATACTTCAAGTCTCACAACGGGATATTGCTCAAGTGCATTGGCCCTGAACAAGCAAAGGCAATCCTGATTGATATCCACTCTGGAGCCTGCGGAAATCATTCGGGAGGAAGGTCTCTTGAAGCCAAGACAAAGCTACAAGGTTACTACTGGCCAACAATGTCAAAAGACACTCGCCAGGTGGTTCAAAGATGTAAGCCTTGCCAAAGACACGCTCGAGCTATCCATCTTCCAGCTGATGAGCTTCATCAATTAACAAGCCCATGGCCTTTCCATCAATGGGGGTTGGATTTCTTAGGTCCTTTCCCACCAACTCCAAGCAAGAAGAAGTATTTGCTGCTAGCCACAGATTACTTCACTAAGTGGGTCGAGGCAGTGCCACTCTTCCGGGAGACCGACGATGAAGTGATCAAGTTCATCAGACATAATATCTTCTCAAGGTTTGGCATACCACAAGTCCTAGTTGCTGACAATGGAGCCCAATTCGACTCCGACAAGTTCCGGGAGTTCTGCCTGAACAACGGAATCAAGCTCTTCTACTTAACTCCAAGATACCCACAATGCAATGGTCAAGCTGAAGCCTCAAACAAAGCCATTTTGGGTATACTCAAGAAGAAACTTGATAGCAAGAAAGGACTGTGGGAGCAAATTTTACCAGAAGTTATGTGGGGCTATCGAACAACTCCTAGAAGATCAACTGGGTTCTCACCATTTCGCCTAACCTATGGGTCAGAAGCAATACTCCCAACAGAAAACATATCAAAAACTTTGAAGGCCAGAGCATTTGAAGAAGGGATCAATGAAGAACTTCGTATCAATGATCTGGACTTCTCTGAAGAACTACGAGACCAAGCATCCATTCGTGTGGCAAAGTATCAGCAGAAGATCAAACGAGCCTACGATCAAAAGGTCTACAAAAGACATTTCCCAATTGGTAGCTTGGTCCTCAGAGCAGTCTTCTACAACACAAAAGAGCACAGCAGTGGAAAACTAGCTCCCAACTGGAAAGTACCCTATATCATTGAATCAGTAGGAGGCAAAGGGTCTTACCGGCTGATTTTACCAGAAGGAGACAGACTACCACGAGCTTGGAATGCTAGACATCTTAAATTGTTCTATCCATGATGAAAATTCCATGATGAATAAGATTTCTTTCAAATGTTCAAGTGTGCAAATGTCCAGCTTTTCAATTCAAGTTCTGAAGCAGTTTCAAATCATCTACATTCAAATTACCAGGTCGTTTAACAAGTTCGGGTGTTTGAGTTGCGACTCGACCCCTTACAGGCAAATGTTAAACGATTTCGGGTTGTGCTACAACACAACCTTCAAATTACTACGTTTATTTAACAGGTTTGGGAGTTTTGTGTTGCGACACTACCCCTTACTTACAACTGTTGAATGATCTTCAATTTTAAATTCAATATCGTCTAACAGGTTTGGATGCTTGAGTTGCGACTCAACCCCTCACATACAAATGTTAACGATTTCAAGTTGTGCTACAACAACCTTCAATTTTCGAGTTACTTAACGAGTTACTTAACAAGTTTGGGTGATCGAGTTGCGACTTGACCCCTTACATTCAATTTCAAACAACCAAAAAGATATCTTCATTATCAAAAAGTTTTAAGTACTGGAGTGAGCTTCTATCTGAGAAGAGTTTACAAGTACAACAATAAAAAAAGAAGATAGAAAATATCAAGGTTTGGCCACACTTTGCGCACACAACTTCTCTCCTTCGGATCCACCACGAGCTTTGCTCGCCACAGAAGCCTTAGAAGATCGGACACTGCTAGCATGAACCCTGAGTGCTTCCACCGCTTTCTCGACCGTCTCCCTGAAACTCGCGCATTCAGCGCGCATATGCTCTAACTCTTTTTTGAGAGCCTCCTCCTTGGCAGTAGAAGCGGCCTCCTTAGCAGCAAGAGCAGCGTCCTTGGCAGCGAGTTGAGTCTTCAACTCCTTTATTTCAGTTGCGCGCTCAATGGACAGAGTCTCGATCTTATAGAAACGGTTCTTCAACTCTTCAAGCTCATGACCCCGAGCCTCATAGCCATTTTGCCACCCCTTGCTCTCCAGCTTCTTCTTATGAAGGGCCTCGATCTTGGCCTTCAAAGCCTCCTTCTTGGAAGACAGAAGCTCCCTCAGCTTATCCTTCTCCTCTTGGGCAGCTTCCAATTCAGCCGTCAGGCGGGAGACTTCAGTTGAAGCCTCTCGCTCTCCGATCTTCTTGAAAAGCTTTGTGCTGAACTTCAGAACCGCTGAATTCTGTGAACAAACAAGAAGTGTTAGAAATATTTCAGAAGATTCAATTCAAAAGTCAAGTCGAGCTGATGCACTTACCACCACTTCAAGCCTATAGAAGGCTTCCTCGATCGAGGCACCAGGAAGGTTACAGAGCTTCCGGATCACTGGAGTTGGGTGGTTGATGTCAACCTCACCCAAATCCTTCAAAAGTAAAGTCGTGCCAGTAGGAGTCTCTGCAAGTCAAGCAAAAGTTCAAAGAGTTAGAATATTTCACGCATCATGGGCACATTGCAATCAGAAGAGAATTCTGTAAAGATACCTGTGACATCGACTTGAGATACTTTCCCCTTCCCACGGTCAGAGCTCCTACATTTGGGGGTCAATTTCTCCTTTACAGGGGTTGGCTCCGGCTGAGGTTGGGGAGTCCCATCGCCCACACGGCTCTCTCTCTCTCTCTATGTGTACAGGAGATGGAACACCTCTAGGAGGTGAGATCTCACCTTCATCTTGTTGACCACTCGACTGCGCAAGCCCGGCCACAATGGCTGCCATTTCCTCTGCCAAAGAACGCGATGGGGGTGGAGGTTGCTCAACCTCCAGACCCCCGCTCGTAGTCGCATCCTCAAGACGGAGAACATCTGGAGGCATTTGGTCGAGGGGCGTGGGGTTGCTACCAACCCTACCACTCCCCGAAAACTTGATCTTCAAGCGCACTGGGCGCTTCTTCAACTCTTCAAAGTGGTAGGCAAGAACTACCCTCTGGCCATCGCCCTCTACATCCATCACCTCCTCCATACGACGGGTCTTAGCCTCGTCGATGGGGATAGGCTGCGAGTCTTCCCCTCCTTCTTCACCTCCAGTGGGGGTGGGAGGAATTTCTTCCTCACCACCCCCATGTCCTACGTCACCACCAGTGGGGGTGGGAGGAATTTCTTCCTCACCACCCCCATTTCCGCCATCACCACCCATGGGGGTGGGAGGAATATCTTCCTCACCACCCCCATCTTCATCGTCGTCGTCCTCATCAGCTCCATCGCCATCACCGTCCTCCCTGTTATCGTCGTCACCATCATCACATCCATCCTCTTCATCATCTCCACCTTCTTCTTCTCCCCCTTCTTCATCTTCTTCCTCTTCTCTCTCTTTCTCTTCTTCATCCTTCTTATCTTCGACGATGACCCTTCTCTTCTTTGCCTGGCCTTGGCGGCGTATCACCAGCTTCTCTTCTGTGGTGGGCAACCGACGCCTCGCACCATATGCCTTCTTCTCAGCCCGAATTCTTCTAACAATCTTTCCCGATTGAGGATCCTCCTCGTAATCGGAGTACAAAACTTCGTTGTCCTCGTATCGGACCCGCAGCCGGTGGAGATTGGCGTTGCCATACCTAACCGGGCAATTCGAAAATTGTTTCCATGATCGAGTGCCGCACGTCAACTCCAAAAACAGATTATCGATGGCACCAACCCGCTCCGAAGGCCAAGCATAGATACCCCCCGTGCAGTACATCTTTATCTCCTTGTGCACATCGTTCCGAGGGGTCTCGGGCACTGACAGAGGCGTCCATGCATCGGAGACCGAAATCGGCCAGTCGGTGTAGAGCTTGTTAGATGGGACGGTGTCGACGATCGGGCGTAGGGCAGACACGCCGGTCAAATTGAAGAACGGGCTGTCTTTCCTTGATGCCCATTTATAATGATAGAAGAAGTACCCCAGCTCGATCCGGGCAACTTCACCCTCTGGTATGCTGGAGTAGCAAGCCTTCAAATCCTCCCGGAAGTCTGATTCTACGCGGCAGAAGGCATAGATGATCCTCCAAGCGTTCTCGGAGATCTGCCCGGGGCAAAGGCCTGAGGTGTTCAGCAGCCTCGCGGCGAACAGTGGCAGTGGAAGACGAAACCCGCAGTTCAACTGACCTATGGTGACTACTGTCCCCATCACTTGCTCCTTGCTGGCGTAGTTTGTGAAGACCGTCTGCTTGTCGATGCCGAAAGCAGACTGAACCCCCGGGAGCGACGGTCGAATCTTCCCTTCTGTGAAACAAGCCAGCAGCTTTTGCCACTTCGCCCTCTTCACATCGGTGAGCTTGCCACCAGTGTTGTACACATAGGCAGGCTCCTTCGTCAGCGACATCAGAGGGCCCAAAATGAACTTTGCCTTGGGAATGTGCTCTTGTCTTGATGGAGCAGAGGCAAATCCAACTCCCGTGTGCCTTTTGCCTAATTCACCAAGCTCGATAAGCACCGCCTTGCCCTTGCCACGACCTTTTGGAGGGGATGAAACTTCGGCAATCTCCTTTCCCTTCCTCTTCAAGGGGACCATCTTCTTCGCAGTACCAGATGAGGCCATTTCGATCGATCGGAAGAAAACAGAGAACAAGAAATCGAGAGCAAAGATTCTGGACTTTGAAAAATTCTGAAAGCGCGGGGCGAAAATGACAGCCAGAGAAGCTTATATGCCCAGAAGAAATTGACACAAAGATCGAGAGGACACGTGTCATCACTATATCAAATCCCGTATTTTTGCAGGGACACGTGGCGTCTATCCGTAGCAAGCGCAAAACCAGGCGAATCGTCGGACCAGACGAAGGGTCGGACTACCGGTCCAAGCGAACCGCTGGTCCAATCGGACCGCCGGTTCAAGAGACTCCCTGATCTAGATGGACCGAAGACTCGAGCAGAAAAAATCAAACTCCATCGCTGCTCAAAAACTGTACCCGAAGACCTCTCAAAAAAACAGGCTCTTCTTCCACCTCGACTCGGCAGGTTCAGAACTTAACCTCGACCGGGTTAATTTAACCGATCGGTCAGACTTGACCGATCGGTCAAACTCATCTGATCGGTCGATTTTCTACTGGATCAGGTAAAAAACATAGCTATTTGCCCAATCCCGCCAACCTCGACCGGTTGAATTTAACCGATCGGTCAGACTTGACCGATTGGTCAAATTCATCCGATCGGTCGATTTTCTACTGGATCAGGCAAAAAACTTGGCTTTTTGCCCGATCCCTCCAACCTCGACCGGTTGAATTTAATCGATCGGTCAGACTTGACCGATCGGTCAAATTTATCCAATCGGTCGATTTTCTACTGGATCAGGCAAAAAACTTGGCTTTTTGCCCAATCCCGCCAACCTCGACCGGTTAAATTTAACCGATCGGTCAGACTTGACCGATCGGTCAAATTCATCCAATCGATCGATTTTCTACTGGATCAGGCAAAAAACTTGGCTTTTTGCCCGATCCCGCTAACCTCGACCGGTTGAACTTAACCGATCGGTTAGACTTGACTGATTGATCAAAATTCACCCGATCAGTCGATTTTCTACTGGATCAGGCAAAAAACTTGGCTTTTTGCTCGATCCCGCCAACCTCGATCGGTTGAATTTAACCGATCGGTCAGACTTGACCGATCGGTCAAATTCATCCGATCGGTCGATTTTCTATTGGATCAGGCAAAAAACTTGGCTTTTTGCTCGATCCCGCGAACCTCGATCGGTTGAACTTAACCGATCGGTCAGACTTGACCGATCGGTCAAAACTCACCCGATCGGTCGATTTTCTACTGGATCAGGCAAAAAACTTGGCTTTTTGCCCGATCCCGCTAACCTCGACCGGTTGAATTTAACCGATCGGTCAGACTTGACCGATCGGTCAAATTCATCCGATCGGTCGATTTTCTACTGGATCAGGCAAAAAACTTAGCTTTTTGCTCGATCCCGCCAACCTCGACCGGTTAAATTTAACCGATTGGTCAGACTTGACCGATCGGTCAAATTCATCCGATCGGTCAATTTTCTAATGGATCAGGCAAAAAACTTGGCTTTTTGCCCGATCCCGCCAACCTAGACCGGTTGAATTTAACCGATCGGTCAGACATGATCGATCGGTCAAATTCATCCGATCGGTCGATTTTCTACTGGATCAGGCAAAAAACTTGGCTTTTTACCCAATCCCGCCAACCTCGACCGTTTGAATTTAACCAATCGGTCAGACTTGACCGATCGGTCAAATTCATCCGATCGATCGATTTTTTACTAGATCAGGCAAAAAACTTGGCTTTTTGCCCGAACCCGCCGACCTTGACCAGTTAAAATTAACCGATTGGTCAGACTTGACCGATCAGTCAAAATCATCCGATCGGTCGATTTTCTACTGGATCAGGCAAAAAACTTGGCTTTTTGCCCGATCCCGCCAACTTCGACCGGTTGAATTTAACCGATCGGTCAGAATTGACCGATCGATCAAATTCAACCGATCGATCGATTTTCTACTGGATCGGTCAGAAAACTATATTTTTTGACCGATCACTTCAACCTCGACCGGTTGAATTTAAACGATCGGTCAGACTTGACCGATCGGTCAAATTCAACCGATCGGTCGATTTTCTACTGGATCGGTCAGAAAACTATGTTTTCTGACCGATCACTTCAACCTCGACCGGTTGAATTTAATCGATCGGTCAGACTTGACCGATCGGTCAAATTCAACCGATCGGTCGATTTTCTACTGGATCGGTCAGAAAACTATGTTTTCTGACCGATCACTTGAACCTCGACCAGTTGAATTTGACCGATCGGTCAAATTCAACCGATCGGTCAAAATTGACCGATCGGTTAATTTTGACCGATCAGTCAAAATTGACCGATCAATCTTATTTCGACGCTAACACTCGACAAAGCTCCTTTGTGTGTGTGACAGGGGGTTGTTAGCTTTGCACCACGAATCCAAGCCAGCCAAGGTGGCCTCTTAGCTAACTTGGAGGGGGTAACTGTGGGTGCAAATTTTGGCAAGAAGTCTGCAAACAAACGGGACCCACCGGCCCTGCCTGGTGGGCCCACGAAGACTACCACGGGACCCACCGGCCCTGCCTGGTGGGCCCACGAAGACTACCACGGGACCCATCGGCCCTGCCTGGTAGGCCCAAGAGCCTATGGAATCCCCCAAGAGACTGTAGAGGTGCCCACCAGCTTTATCTGGAGGATCCCCAGATTCGACAGCAGAAACCGCCCTTTGCCACCTGAAAATCCTATAAATAGCAGCCCTTCGAATGTAAAAAGGATCCAAAATCTGATTTCCAGTTCTGAGATCTGATTTTCAGAAACCAGAGCTCTGGATTTCAGTTTCCATCCCTCCTCTTCCTCTCTTCGATCTTCTTCTTTTCTTTAAAGAGATCAAAGTGGTTTCAGTGATACTCGGCCTGTGGAGATCACTTCGATACAAGTGTTAGTGAATTCGGGTTGCTCCCTATAGCACGGAGACGTAGGCTTCGGTTGAACTCCTAGATCACCCCTCTTGTGTCAAACTTTCTCTATTTGTATATTGAGAACTGCAACTTTCAATCAATCAATAGATCGAACAACGATCTTCGACTCGAACCTTCAATTGACTGGTGCTGCGAAGTCTTCAGGTCGGCACGAAGATTTTCCCCCACAGGTATGTATAAACTTCTCCGACCTTAACAAAGCATGCCCAAAAGATGAATTTCCCCTCCCCAGACTCGAAGCTCTAGTAGATGCGGCCGTCGGATTCCGGGCTTTCTCATTCATGGACAGGTACTATAGATATCACCAAATACCTCTTCACGCCAACGATCAAGAGAAGACCGCTTTCTACTTAAGAGCAGGGTACCAAAAGTTGTTTTGCTATAGGGTGATGCCTTTCGGACTCAAGAATACCGAGGTGACCTAGAAAAGGTTAGTCACTCACATGTTCAAAGATCAGATCAGCAAGAATATCGAGGTATATGTGGATGACCTCTTGGTGAAAAGTCACCAGCGAGAGGGGCATATCGCCGACCTCAAAGAGGTATTTGATGTCTTGAGAAAATTTCAAATAAAGTCCGACGAAGTGCACATTCAGAGTCACCTCTGGAAAGTTCTTAGGGTACCTAGTCACCCATCGTGAGATCGAGGCCGACCCCAAACAAATCAAAGCGCTCATCGAGATACCCTCGCCGAGGACGCGGCAGGAAGTCCAGAGGTTGAGCGGGCGAATTACAGCGCTGAATCGCTTCATCTCGAAGTCTTCTGACAGCTGCCGGCCCTTGTTCGAATTGCTTTGAAAGGGAGCCGACATTCGTTGGGATGAGAAGCGTGAGCTCACATTTAAGAATATCAAAGATTACCTGGCCAGACCCCCCATTTTGGCCGCACCCAAAGTGGGAGACGAGCTCGGCATTTATCTCTCCGTCACCAAGAATGCAGTGAGCGAGGTCCTTGTTTTGGAAGAAGCGAAACTAGAGAGGCCCGTGTACTTCGTGAGTCATACCATGCTCCCTGCCGAGTTTTGGTATCGACCAATCGAGAAGGTCGATCTAGCCTTGGTCTTGACTGCGAGGAAACTTCATCCATACTTCTCAGCGCATCCCATCAAAGTCATCACGGAGTATCCCATAAAGAGCGCGCTCTCAAAGCGAAGGTGGCCAAAAGGCTTTATCGTTGGTCCGTCGAACTCGCCGCCTATGGATTGGAGTACACCCGTGAACCGTGGTCAAAGGGAAAGATCTTGCTGATTTCTTGGCGGACTTCCCGCTGGAAGAGCCAATCCCAAACTAGGAGGATGAGCCAACCGAGGCAAACCCTAGGAAGCCGAGGTTTCTGAGTGAACCAGGGGAATCCTGCCAGGCCGTGCTAGTATCTTCTAAAAATTAGGAGTTCTTCATCGACGGCTCATCCAACACCTCTGGAGCAGGGATCGGGGTCATGCTGATCACCAAAGAGGTAGTCCTGGAGAAGTCCATTCGGCTCGATTTTGCCACGACCAACAATGAAGCAGAATACAAGGCACTCTTAGACGGCTTGGATCTCGCCGAAGAGGTTGGCGTTAGAAAGCTGAAGGTCTTCAGTGATTCCCAATTAATTATTTGCCAAGTCAACGACGACTACGCTTCCCGGGATACGTGAATGCAAGCAACGTAGACCTGGTGAAGGGCAAGGTGGCGAAGTTCGAGAAAATTTTGTTCGAGCAAATCCCTCAATCTGACAACAAGCGGGCAGATGCCCTAGCCAATACTGCCTCCCTGCTAGGAGGTCTCAAAGTCTGACAAATAGTTATCGAAGTGCAAGACTGGCACCGGATCCAACTTGGTGAGAGCACAGTAAACCAAACCTCAGCCGAGGTACTGTCCGCCGGTTGGACCATGCCAATCACTCGCTATCTCCAGAAGGGTGAGCTCCCTGATGAGAAAGAAGAAGCCCGATGAATAGAGAATCGTACCGGTCGGTATCTCATTCGCTGGGACTGCCTCTTCAGAAAGTCCTTCGGCGGGCCCAATCTCAGGTGTGTGGAACCCCCAGAAGCAGATGAAGTGCTAGGTCACATTCACTCCGGAGAGTCCGGTAATCACTCCGGCAGCCAGTCTCTGGCCAGGAAGGTAAAGAGGCAGTAGTACTGGTGGCCCACAACGAGACGCCCTGAAGGTCGCCTAGAGATATGTGCAGTGCTAGAAGCATGCCATCGTCAACCACTTGCCCGCAGAAGAGCTGCATCCCCTGGCGAGCCCCTGGCCTTTCCAACAATGGGAGCTCGACATAGTGGGACCTTTCCCCGTATCAACACAGCAAAGAAAGTTTATCTTGGTAGCCATAGACTACTTCACAATATGGGTGGAAGCAATCCCGTTGGCCAAGATTGGCGAAAAGCAAGTGAAGCACTTTCTTTGGAAGAATATTTTTTTGTAGATTCGGTCTACCCCAAGTACTCATTACCAATAATGGGTGCCTGATGCGATCTAAACTAATCCTAAATTAAGGGGTTAATTTGATCTAAATTATAACTCGCAAGTGCACGAATCGCTTTGTAGGAGCGGTACGTATTACGAGGTCGATCCCACAGGGATTGCTAATGAGGGAACTGTCTAATCTAGGGTTATTAACTATTTAACCTAAATTATTTTAAAAAATAGTTTAATGGGAGTTGATTGTTTTGAGATTATGATGAAGAAGTAACTAAGCAGGATTAAAGCATGCAAATTAACTAATATAATGCGGTGCAGTATGGAAGTTCGGATATGGATGAGATACTAAGGCGGTCGAATCCACCGCTAGGTCATCGTAGATGCTATGTTTAAATTATGATGTTCTAAACTTATGCGAGTAGCATGCGGGAAACAAATCCCGTGCTTCCTCGAGATGCGATCGTTAAAGCTTTAATACGAGATTAATGACATAAGCATGATTTAAATTCAAGCATGGAGTAATAAAGCAGAGTATCGATTGTCTAAATAGAGCACAATGGATCAAAGCTAACATAGCAGAGCATCGATTGTCAAGATTAAGCACAATGGATCTAAGCTTTAATTATACAATGAAACTGGGCTTTGATTAACAAGATGACTAACGTTAACTACAAGGCATGCATGACAATACCATGTGAGAACTCTTTTATCATCATAGCAAATCCGAAATTAAATCATATATTATCGATGAAAAGCTCGGCATAGAACACATAAAATAAACTAACATCTACTATGATTTAGGGTTTCATCTCGGCCTTAGCATGCAGTTTAGCTAGACATGAGTTTTGTTACATCAAAGGAAAGACAGGAAATAAACGAAGTACAGATCATCCTTGAAGATTGCTCCTTGGACTTCGCCTTCCTCGATCGCGTTCCTCGATGCTTTCTCCGCTTCGGCTTGATCACGACGTAGCCTTGATGATGGTGCGATGACGGCTCGGATGGTGGACGAATGACGGATGATGGCCGCCGGCGACGGGATGTGGAGGATTAGGGTTTCGGGTTTGGTCCAGGCTTGTGGTCGGTAGACGATGATGGAAGCCGGTGATGGGAAGATGGATCGAGATGGTGACTCCGGTCTGGTGGTGATGGGTTCGGTCCTAAGTGATAGATGGCTAAGGTGGGTGATGGGAGTAGGTACGGTCGTCCAAAGCCTCCCCCCTTGTTTTCCCGAGCCCCCATTTATATAGGAGAGAGAGAGTCCCGGAGAGAGAGCGGCTCGGGCTACAGGGTTCGGTGTAATGGAGGGCTGTGATTTGCTTTGCATGGCTCTCGAATATGGGAAGGAGATCGGCTAGAGAGAGAATCAAGGAGAAAGAAACGGAAGAGAGAGCTGGAAGTTCGGTGGTCTCCGGTTTTAGCTCTAGAGATAGAAAGGAAAGAATAGAGAGAGAGAGAAAAGAGGAGCTGCGATCAGGTTTTGGAGGGTAGAGACGGACGGCTGTGATTATATGGGAAGTAGAGAGAGAGACGATCGGAACCTGATCGGGTAAGGAAGAGAGAGGCTGGGCGGTTGTGCTCGGGTGCAACGTGCATGGGTTTTAGAGAGAGAAAGTGGGACGCTGGGTACTCGGGATCCGGTTGCTAAGTTGGGCATCTAGAGAGAGAGAAGATCGGGTGAGAGTAGGAGAGAAAGAAGGAAACGGGAGAGAGAGAAGTTAGGCTGGGTTTGGGTCGAATAAAGGAAGAAAGGGACGGCTGTGATTGAGTGGGGAGAAGAGGGGCTGCTGTGATCGTGTACATGGACAGGAGAAAGAGAGAAAAGTGGAGAGCAGGGCTTTCGGGTACAGTGGGTTCATGCATAGGCTTTGTGGATCAGACGGCTGTGATTGAGTAAGATCAGACGGCTGTTGATTAAATAGGAAGGCTATGATCACTTTTGTACATGCATATGCATGCATGGCTGTTGGGAATTGTAAGGGACGGCTGCGATCATCCCATGCACGGGTGATTGATTCTATGGGAAATGGGTGGCTGGGTGACTGCAATGCCTACTCAATGCATGGGTTTTTAATTGTAACGGACGGCTGCGATGATGGGGTGGCTGTGATGCTGGGTTTGCATGGGATAGGTGGGATTGGATGAGAGAATCCGGGTAGAGAAGGAAATAAAATCCGGACGGCTGCAATTAAATCGGACGGGTAAGGGTAGATGCATGCATGCATGCGGAATGTGGCGAGGGGTTTGAAGGCATGGCCGGTCGGTTAGGGAATGGACGGCTATGGTCCTGTGAGGCATAGGAAGGTAAAGATCGGTTAAAGGGATGAGAGAAGGATCGAAAGAAAAGGATATGATAGGCTTAGGTAACCATCCGCGCCGTTCGAACTCAAGTCCTTGGCATTTGCATAGTCCTTCAGTGATCCGAAGCTAGGAATATGTTGAGCTGGTGACGTCAGATCGCCCGACTCAAGCAGCTGTTCTTTTCTGCATCCCTCGTCATAAGGGCCTCCAAAACGGGTTGTAAAGCCTCCATCAAATCGCTGTGAGAATATCCACGGCTTGGTCATAGAGTCCTTGAGCTGACTACATCAAAAACCGGATCAATTCCCTGAAAAACACACATGAAATAACGCTTATCAGATTCAAACTCGATTATCGATAAAAGGATAATTTGGACTTTCGGGCTCTGTATCTTTCATGCATGCAATGTATGAGAGCGAACCAATATGCCTTTAGGTTCGTATGAGAGTCTACTATATCGTGGTGCAAAGAAACTTATGCAGTTTACGTGTATTATGAAAGTTTTACGTAGCAAAGTGACGCTATGTGCATGAGAAAGAAAGGATAATTCGCACCAAATGGACGCTCAACAGTGCCAGTTCAAAAACCACTTGATCAAAATCTTCTGCGATGGATATGGAATCAACCTAAGATTCTCCTCTCCGAGGTACCTCCAGAGCAATAGACAAGCCGAGGTTACAAACCGAGTAATCCTAGACAACCTCAAGAAGAGATTGGAAGGGAAGAAAGGTCTATGGGAGAGAGAGCTCGACGGGGTGCTATGGGCCTATCGGACTACTCCGTGTCGCTCAACGAACGAATCACCTTTCAGCCTCGCTTACGAGTGTGAGGCCGTATTGCTCATAGAAGCCGAAGTGCCTTCAGAACGGAGGCTCGCCGTGGGTGAGGTCGACAACGACGATATGCTCATCGACTCTCTGGACCAACTCGAGAGTGGAGAGAGCTCGCCAACTTGCACCTCACCAAATATAGACAAGAGATGAAGCGCGCCTATGATAAGAAGGTTCGCCATCGGGCATTCAAATCTGGTGACCTGGTAATGTGAAAGGTGTTCGTATACACGCAGGAGCCCAATGCTGGGAAGCTTGCGG
The DNA here is from genome assembly GCA_947650365.1 of Chamaelirium japonicum. NCBI lineage: Eukaryota > Viridiplantae > Streptophyta > Magnoliopsida > Liliales > Melanthiaceae > Chamaelirium > Chamaelirium japonicum. Next base: position 4,903,240 of record OX393553.1, read on the forward strand.
CAAACTGGGAAGGCCCTTATGTAGTGAAAGAAGCAAGAGGATCCGGGGCCTACCGGTTGATGATTGCAGACGGCGACCTCCTGGAGCGACCCTGGAACACCATCCATCTTCGAAAGTATTATGCATAGCACGTAGGCGCCCTCCTATAGATCATGTTTTGAGAAAATAAAAGATGTTTTGAGTTTGAGATGAATCACCCTTTAAAGTATGTGCTCAGTGAAGGCCGACGTGAGTTCGCATGCAGCCAGGCTCGCAGACAGATCAATCAAAGAATAGCTTGCATGCGATCAGCTCGCACGCAGCTTCCTCCAAGACCAGTTTGCCTTCGTGCGGACTTAAAGCAAGATCGGGGTTCTCAGTGGCCGTCCTGAACTACCCAAAGATCACCGGGGTAGTCTGCTGCCTAGGGAACTTTAAACATGACCGGGGTCCTTCGCGTTCGCCAGCCATGATCGGAAGCATCCCGGGGTGATCAAGGGGGACCTGAATGGTCGACCACTCGTTCAGGAGACCTGAACATCCCTTGGTAACCCCTCGAAGTTCAGGCTTGGCAAAGTCACAGGAAGATGCGAGACCGCCAAGTCGAGCTGGGGGCATGTCCAGTAACCAGCGTTTCAGGGGGTAATTAACCGGGTAGGGGGCAACTAGCACTTAATTGATTTCTATTAAAAATAAAATATTTTAATCCTTGAATTCTGGAAGCTTTGAATTATTAGGTTTATATCTTCGTTGATTTTCCTAGCTCAAGGATCGAATCGCCTTTTTCCGAGCATGTCGCATTTGTCGCCTACATATCGTATTTTCTTTTAAAATTGGAAATCTTTTCGACGAATTAGTTGCCTCGCTCGGGGTACAACCCTCGAGACCACTGAACAACTTCAAAGGTGAACTCATGGATAGAAAAGGAAAAGTCACATAAAGACAAGCGAGCTAAAGAAGATCTCATTTATTCCAAGATATGCTTACATTAATAGAGATAGGCGAGCTCAAGGTTTGCTCGTATAAGCTCCGCTATCGTCTCCTCGGTGCCTTTTCTTTGACCTATTGATCTTGTACTTCTCAATGGCAACAGCGGCACCATTCTTGAGGAGATCGTCCAGCTGGGCTTGGAGGCGATTCTATTAGGCTTGGAGGCCTTTGGCGTGCGCCTCCTTTATTGCGGAGATCTCTGCCTTCAAGGCAGTCACCTCGCTCTGGAGCTGGACTGCCTCTGTTTGCATCACCTCCTGGCCCGCCCTTGCCTCCTAGAGCTGGGAGGCAGTGCGGAGTTTTGCCTACTCAGCGATCGCCAACCACGATGTCAAGGTGGTGACCATCTGGCGCAGCCCCTTTGCTTCGGACCTCAGCTCGTCGGAGCGATCTGCTTGCCGTAGTTGGTGGATGTGCTCGTCCACTTTGCGTTCGGACCGCCAAAGGAAGTCGTCGAACAGGGTGATGAGATCTTCCTCCACGGTGGTGATCTCCTCGGCAAGGGCTTGGCCTTTCTTCTCCACCTAAGAGAAAGGTAGAATGAGTAACCAAGGAATGAAACTGCAGGAGCAGAGGGAGGATAGAGCTTTACCTCGGCGAGTTGGTCATGGATCGCCGTGAACGGAGGGCAAAGCCGAAGATCTGTCACAGATAGTGGGGCACCCTTCCCTCCTCGCCCGAGGAAGGGGCATCCTTATGATCGCTTGGCTTGCTGGGGCCCGAGGCGGAGGCAATGATGGGGGCCAACACTGCAGTCACCGGAGCTTGAGGGGAAGTCTCCGAAGTGCGGCCTTCCCCGCCTTTCGGACTGGGTGGCTCACCCTCGCACACTTGAGCTCTGACTCTGAGCTCGAGGACGCAGAGCCCAAGCTCGAGGACTCGAAGCCGATTTTCACCAAGGAGGGGGACTTGTATACCAAGTCCCCTAGGTCCCTAGGGAGCCCGCCTCGGCCGGGTCTGACTTAGCAAGCGGGCTAAGCGGAATCGGGCCGGGTAGAGAGGGAGGGGCAAGGTTCACAGCGGAGGCGAAAGCTTCCAGCTCGCTTCCCCTTGGGGCGTCTGCCCCGAGGGTTGGCGATGGAACTCCACCCTACAGGGTCTCCGTCCTTACCGCCAGAGTAGAGGGGGAGACGAGGGTCGCAGCGGAGGTGGGAGCTTCCAGCTCGCTTCCCCTTGGGGCGTCTGCCCCGGGGGTTGGCGGCAGAACTCCACCCTGCAGGGCCTCCATCCCTACTGCAGGAGTAGAGGAAGACGGGACAGAAGGCTGCTCGCCCTAAGCAGCGACGCTGGGGGTAGCTCGAGGAGGAGGATGCGGGCTGTCGGGCTCCTCGTCGCCAGAAGTCGTCCAGTTGATCTCTGAGTCCATCCCTGCCTCTTGGAGGGCCTTTTGCCACTGTTGCTCCACTTGTGCACTCAGGAAGGCCTCCTAAGCTAGGCGTGCTGGGTCGGCGTTCCCAACATCGATCTGGAGGCCGGGGGCAGATGGCTGAGCGAGCTTCTTCTTATTTCTCTTCCCTTGGGCCTCCATCTCCGAGGTCATCACCGCTACACAGAGCGAGACTGAAAGATCACCAGGGAAGTTCCCCATTAGAATGCAGGTCATCCCGGACTCGACCTCCGCCATGGTCAGCAAGAGCTCGATGTCTGGGTCATCGGGCTCGAGAAAATGTAACTTGCGTTGGATAACGAGAGGAGGTATTGGTTACTGACCTGGGCTGGAGTCCTGGCAAGGAGGTGGTGGAGGCGGAGCAGCTTCACCTTGGCCGAGCATCTCCAAGGTGTTGTGGTCGTTGAAGCCGATGGGGGGGGCCTACTTCCTTCTGGCCTTCTTCCAGGGATTGTCGCCCTGGGCCCCTGCTCCCTTGCTGACCCCCGACTTAGGTGGAGGGACAGTCTTCTTCTTTCGGGCGACCTTCTGCTTCAGCATAATGGCACCCGACATCCCATCCTTCAGTTAGAAGGAGAAATCTGGAGTAAGTATTTTTTCGGGAGTCCACCCTCCCAAGTAGTGGAGGATGGCCTCATCAAGAGATCGTTCCCTTGCAGAATCGATACACTTCTTCTTCCCGGCCCGGTAGAAAGCGATCTCTCAGAAGACGGCTTGGGTAGGCATGCCCGGATGGGAAGGAACCCCGCTAAAGCGCCCTTGCCACCCCCCCAAGCGACGAAGGGGTAGTCCTTCCAATACCGGTCCTTGCTCTTGATCGTGGAGAAAGGGAGGACCTCACCCGGCCTCCCGGCGAAGTAGAAGACCCCGCACCTCACATTGTTGTAGACTGGACCTGACTTTAAGAACCACTTCTTGAGCAGGTAGCTCAAGGGGATCCTCTGTTTGAGGGCGGCCTCGAACTGGGAGAGCCCGAACATCACACCCCAGGAATTCCCAATGAGCTGGGCAGGGCATAGCCTCGTTAGCTCCAGGAACTCCCCAGGGAGATAGCTCAAGGGGAGCCTGAGTCCGGACCACAGCAGTCCCACAGAGACCACTGTGACCCTAGGCGGCCTCCCCGAAAGAGGCATCTCGGTGATAAGGATCTGATCGGGGAAGCTGATGGCTGCTCGGATGCTATCATCCATTGGCAGACCGATGAGGTCCTTGAGCCAGACCACCGCCATCTCTCGGTCGAGCTCCGAGGTTCACCTCCTTGGACAGGGACAATAGGAGCTGAAGCGAAAGTAGAGGTCCCCATTTGAGAGAATGAGGGATGCTAGGGAGAGCTGTTTGGTAGTAAAGAGGGGTAGAGATCCCCAACTACCACCTATTTATAGGCACATTAAAGGCAGGCGAATCGATCGACATTTAATGATCGAGCACGGCGAACGAGACGATACAACGGTGGTCGATGCGGTAGATTTTGCCTCCCTATTAGAGCACACTGTGTGTCCACGTGCGTGATCGAAGATTGAGGCGGTGCTAGTGACGTCCCCTCTGTCGAGTCCCTGACCAACCACTCGGTTGCGCGTGGCACGACGATGCCCGAGATCTCATGATGAGATTTGGCTTCTCGGGTCCTGATCGTGCACCGCATTTTATGCGATACGATGGGCAAAGATATGGATCTTCACAGAAGCGACCTCACCCTCAATGAACAGCTCATGACTGGTCGAGATGCCCGGAGCTCCTGAAGCCTTGCTAGCGCTTACAGCCCACCCGGAGCTTACCGATCAGCTTGCACACGGAAGAGGTCGCCCTCGACTAGTGCTCACAACCCGCCCAGAGCTTACCCTGACCGCATGCGATCAGCTCGCACGCGGAAGAGGTCGCCGGTGGCTGGTGCTCATAGGCCGCCCGGAGCTTACCCTGACCGCATGCGATCAGCTCGCACGTGGAAGAGGTCGCCCATGGCTGGTGCTCACAGCCCGCCCGGAGCTTACAGTAGAGGATCGTTGCATCCCTTGGACATAGTAGCATCTTCCTCGAGACGATAAAAGTCCGTAGGGAGGTTGTCCTTGACTTTGGGCACACCCAGGGCGACCTCAGGTGATCAAAGCAGAAACTACCCCTTGAAAGGAGCTCAAGACTTGAGGTCAACCCCGATTTTGGGCAAGCAGCCTTGTGACCAAAATAGGTCTTGGAGTTTAAAGAACATTTCTAGGTAGCACGGGCCAGCACCCACGGCTCGCCCTGACCATCACGATCAGCTCGCATAAGGAAGAGGTCGCCCATGGCCGGTGCTCCCAGCCCGCCCGGAGTTACCCTGACCGCATATGATCAGCTCGCACACGAAAGAGACCTCCACTCGTAGCCCGCCCGGAGCTTACCCTAACCACATGTGATCAGCTCGTATACAGAATAGGTCGCATGCGGCTGATACTCACAGCTCTCCCAGAGTAGCATCTTCCTCGAGGCCTCATTCATGAGGTACTGCGAGTCAAAACTCTCCACGCAGCCCACCAGCTGGAGAGAGTATCTCGATCGCCACATGTAGCTCACCGGAAGCCCAGCTCTAGCCCACACGCGGAGAGATCGCCCATTTGCTAATAGGAAACTTAGAATGATATCTATGGGGGATGATCTCCGTGTCGACCTGAAGACTCCGCCCAACCAGTCAATCGAGTCGAGTTGAAGGTCTGATCGAACTTCTATCTTAGTTTGTTGGTTCAGATGTTGATGTCTTTGAGTTGAACTTCTAAATAGTCAAAAGGTTGTTGACACGAGATGTGATCTCGGAGTTTAGCTGAAGCCTACGTCTCCGTGCTATAAGGAGCAACCTGAATTCATTAGCACTTGAACTTAAGTGACCTCGACAGACCGAGTGTCACTGGTTTCTTTTCTAAAAGAAGATCGAAAGGTTGGAAGTCAGAGCTCTGGATTTTTCGGAAGTCTAATTCAGAAATCAGATATTTGATCATTTACACTCTTAAGGTCTACTATTTCTAGAGATTCTGAGAAGAAACCGGGGTATGGGGTGGTTTATACAGCTATTGTCAGGATCCAAACGGGGGCTAGTGGGTCCCACTGTTGTCTCTGTGGACCCCCAGGCAGGGCTGGTGGGTCCCGTGGTTGTCTCTATGGACCCCCCAGGCAAGGCTGGTGGGTCCCGCTGTCGTCTCCGTGGACCTCCCAGGCAAGGCTGGTGGGTCTTGCTGTTTTCTATATGGACCTCCCAGGCAGGGCTAGTGGGTCTCGCTATTTGGGTGTTGGCCAAATTTCGCACCCACAGTTACCCTCTCCAAGTTAACTGGAGGCTGATCCGGTTGACTTGGAATCCTGGTAAGAAATCCATAACCCCCTGCCATGGGCTGGTGTTGTCATGGCTTTGTCAAACATTGCTGGCTGATAGGACTCTGGCCACCGATTAGTCAAGATTGACCGATCGGACGATTTTAACCGATTGGTCAAATATGTCTGATCGGTCATTTTCAACCTGTTATATTTCGGGCGATCGTCTAGAGATTTACCTGATCGTCTACCTGTCAATCGGGGTGAGCTCTTCGATTGATCGGTCAACGTTGTCCGAACGATCAAAGTTATCCGATCGGATGATTTCAACCGGTTGGACTTCGGGAGATCGGGCAAAAAACCATGTTTTTTGTCCGATCCTTTCGAATTTCACCCGATCGTCTGCCTGTCGATCGGGTGAAGTCTTTTTAGCCAATCGATCAAATTTGTCCGATCGGTTAAATTTGTCCGATTAGGTAAGCTTAACCGATCGGACATTTTCAACCGGTGGAGCTTGGAGCAATCGGGCAAAAAACCAAGTATTTTGCCTGATCCTTTAGAAATTAACCAAATCATTTGCTTGTTGATTGGGTGAAGTCATGTTGACCAATCGGTTAAATTTGTCCGATTGGATAAGTTTAACTGATCGAACATTTTCAACCGGTGGAGCTTGGAGCGATCGGGCAAAAAACCACGTATTTTGATCAATCCTTTGAAAATTCACTCGATCATCTGCATGTCGATTGGGTGAAGTCTTGTTGACCGATCGGTTAAATTTGTCCGATCAGATAAGTTTAATCGATCAAACATTTTTAACCGGTGGAGCTTGGAGCGATCGGGCATAAAACCAAGTATTTTGCCCAATTCTTTGGAAATTCACTCGATCGTCTGCCTATCGATTGGGTGAAGTCTTGTTGGCCGATCTGTTAAATTTGTCCGATCGGATAAGTTTAACCGATCGAACTTTTCAACCGGTTGAGCTTGGAGCAATCGGGCAAAAAACCAAGTATTTTGCTCAATCCTTTGGAAATTCACTTGTTCGTCTGTCTGTCGATTGGGTGAAGTCTTATTGGCCGATCGATTAAATTTGTCTGATCGGATAAGTTTAACTAATCGGACATTTTCAACCGGTGGAGCTTAGAGCGATCGGGAAAAAAACCAAGTATTTTTCCCAATCCTTTGGAAATTCACCCGATCCTTTGCCTGTCGATTGGGTAAAGTCTTATTGGTTGATCGATTAAATTTGTCCAATTGAATAAGTTTAACCGATCGGACTTTTTCAACCGGTGGAGCTTGGGGTAATTAGGTAAAAAAATCAAGTTTTTTGTTCGATTCTTTGGAAATTCACCCGATTGTCTGCTTGTCGATTGGGTGAAGTCTTGTTGACCGATCGGTTAAATTTGTCCGGTCGGATAAGTTTAACCGATCAGACATTTTCAACCGGTGGAGCTTGAAGTGATAAGGCAAAAAACCAAGTATTTTGCCCAATCCTTTGGAAATTCACCCGATCGTTTGCATGTCGATTGGGTGAAGTCTTTTTGGCTGATCGGTTAAATTTGTCCAATCGGATAAGTTTAACCGATCAGACAGTTTCAACCAGTGGAGTTTGGAGTTATCGGGCAAAAAACTAAGTATTTTGCCCAATCCTTTGGAAATTCTCTCGATCGTCTGTCTATCGATTGGGTGAAGTCTTATTGGCCGATCAGTTAAATTTATCCGATCGGATAAGTTTAACCGATCGGACAATTTCAACTGGTGGAGCTTGGGGAGATCAGGTAAAAAACCAAGTTTTTTGCCCAATCCATTAGAAATTCACCCGATCATCTGCCTATTGATTGGGTGAAGTCTTGTTGACCAATCGATTAAATTTGTCCAATCGGTTAAGTTTAACCGATCAAACATTTTCAACTAGTGGAGCTTGGAGTGATCGGGCAAAAAACCAAGTATTTTGCCCAATCCTTTGGAAATTCAATCGATCGTCTGCCTGTCGATTGGGTGAAGTCTTGTTGGCCGATCGGTTAAATTTGTCCGATCGAATAAGTTTAACCGATCAGATATTTTCAACCGGTGGACCTCGGAGCAATCGGGCAAAAAACCAAGTATTTTACCCAATCCTTTAGAAATTCACTCGATTGTTTGCCTATTGATTGGGTGAAGTCTTGTTGGCCGATCGGTTAAATTTGTCCGATCAGATAAGTTTAACCAATCGGACATTTTCAACTGGTGGAGCTTGGGGCGATCAGGTAAAAAATCAAGTTTTTTGTCTGATCCTTTGAAAATTCACCCGACCGTCTGCATATCGATTGGTTGAAGTCTTGTTGACCAATCGGTTAAATTTGTCCAATCGGATAAGTTTAACTGATCGGATATTTTCAACCGGTGGAGCTTGGAGCGATCAGGTAAAAAACCAAGTTTGTTGTCCGATCCTTTGGAAATTCACCTGATCGTCTGCTAGTCGATTAGGTGAAGTCTTGTTGACCGATCGGTTAAATTTGTCCGATCAGATAAGTTTAACTGATCGGACATTTTCAACCGGTGGAGCTTGGAGCAATCAGGCAAAAAACCAAGTATTTTACCCAATACTTTGGAAATTCACCCAATCGTCTCCCTGTCGATTGGGTGAAGTCTTTTTGGACGAGCTTTGAAGTTTCACCCGATCGTCTGCCTGTCGATCGGGTGAGATGGAGTTGGCTTTTTGTCTTCCTGTCGTTTCATTTGGTCTATCATTTCGTCTGCCCTGTCGTTTCATTTGCCCTGTCGCTTCGCTATCCACCAATCTGGTGGTGCCACGTGTCGCATAGATTTTCCTGCCAAGTTTTTTGGGGCATATAAATCTCGTCCCGGAGTTTATTTTTCCCCACGCTGTTAGAATTTTTCTGAGTTTTCTGCTTTCGCTCTTGACTCTTGTTCGTGCTTTCTGTTCTCCCGTTCGAATGTGATGGCCTCCGCAAGCTGCACCAAGAACATTGTTCCTCCCAAGGTGAAGCCATCTCAATGCGACAGGTCGAAGTAGGAAAAGGCAAGGCCAAGGGTTGCCTCAGCATCCTGGGCAAGAGGCACTTGGGTGTTGAATTTGCATCTGCGCCCACCAAGCCAGAGCACATCCCTAAGTCTGGCTTCGTGCTAAGCCGGTGAAGCCTTTGTCTGAGGAGTCCGTCTTTGAGTATGGGATCGGCAAAAAGCCCACTAACGCCAAGACGGAGAAGTGGATGAGATTGCTGAGTTTCTTTACAAAAGTGCCCATCACCCAGTGCTCGCCGGGGTACAGGCTGCTTTTGGGGTTGACAAGCGATCGATCTTCATAGAGGTGGCCAGCAAGGAGAAGATCATGGGACCGATCGTGACAATCGGGCAGCTCAACTGCGGGCTACGTTTGCCTCTACTCCTGTTCGCGGCCAGGTTGTTGAATACGTTCAGACTCTGCCCTAGACAACTGACACGAAACGCGTGGAGGATCATCTACGCTTTCTGCAGGGTACCGTATAATCCGATCATCAGGACAAGCTGAGGGCCTGCTACTCCAGCATTCCTGACGGCGACCAGTCCAGGATCAAGTTGGGATACTTCTTCTATCACTACCAATGGGTTTCGAAGAAGTACAGTCCCTTCTTCAATTTGCATGGTGTCTCCGCCCTTCGCCCCATCACCGACACAGTCCCCTCCGATAAGTTGTACACTGATTGGCTGATCTCTATCGCAGGGGCGTGGACTCCCTTCTCGGTGCCAGAGACACCACACAACCACATCCACAAGGAGGTCGAGAGGTACAGGCCGGGAGGAGATTTCTATCGGTCGTCCGAGCAGGTCGGATCGATCAACAATCTCTTCCTGGAACTAACCTGTGGGACCAGATCGTGAAAGCAGTTTGCCAACTGCCCGGTCCGCCACGGCAATGCCAACTTGATGCACAGGCTACCGGTGAGGTACGAGGACAATGATATATTGAACTTGGACTACGAGGAGGACCCCGAGACAGGAGGGGTGGTCCGATACGTAAGGGATGAGAAAAAAGTATATGGCAAGAGGAGGCACTCCGGACCTGGCTAGGAAAAACTGGTTGTGACTAGGTGAGGTCAGGTCAAGAAGAGGAAGGTGATGAAGCAAGAAAAGAAGGAAGAAGAAGAAGAGGAGGAAAAGGAAGAAGAGAAAGAGGATGAGGGAGGGGAGAAAGAGGAAGAAGAAGAAGAAGAAGAAGAAGAAAGAGAAGAAGAAGACGAGGAGGAGGAGGAAGAAGAAGGTGAAGAGGAGGGGACAAGGGATCGGGACAATATGCCTCCCTCCCCACCAGGTGCGAGCCAGGTGCCTCCGATCGATGAGGCTAAGGCCCGCTTAATGGAGGATGATCTCGATACGGTAGACGATGGCAAGAAAGCATCGATCGTCTACTATTTCAAGACTCTGAAGCGGCCTACACGCATCAGGGTGAAGTACTCGGGTAGTGATGTAGTCTATGACCCGACACTCATCTCCCAAGTGCCGCCCGAAGGCCTTCGATAGGGCGAGGCCTCGATGGAGCAGGCCTCAGCGAGCGGAGACTCGGGGGTTGCTAAGCCAAGGCTGACGCCTCGAAGTGACGTGGCTAAGGTGGCAGCAGAGGCCGCCGCTCTGATATATGCCCTCTTCCAGGGGGCAAATGAGATACATGAAGAGGGAGGAGCCTCGTCACCTCCCGACGTCCCCCCCCCGGAACCAAAAGGGGATGAGGGTCAGGGGAAGAAGGAGATGGACAAGTCGGTCCTGACCCTGAGACGAAGGTGTCGGGAAAGGAGCAGAAGCGATCTAGCCCGATCACCGTCCTGACGAAGAAGACTCCCACCCCCAAGGGGAAGGGATCCGATCGAGGAAGGATCCGGCTCAACCCTCGCATGGCGGCTCCATCGGCTAGAGTAAGTTCTAACTCTATCTCATCTTGATTGAATTGAAAGTTGAATATGTCTGGACACTTTGAATGTTTCACCTGCAGGTGTGCCTAGTAGCCCACAGCCCATACTACGGGAGTTGGGTGAGGTGGATCTCAATCGTCGGGCGTTGAGGAAGCTCTGCAACTTGCCAGACGCAACCCTCGAGGAGTCATCCAACATGTTGGAAGTTATGGTAAGTAGTTCGAACTTGTCTTTGACGATACTCCATCTGATATGCCTCTGATTTGTCTTTGTTGATTTGCAGATGTCAACCTTGCTGAAGTTAAATAGCAGAATATTCAAGAAGGCCGGTGAGAGGGAGGCAGCGGCCAAATAAGCCGATTGAATGCCCTCTTGGAGAAGGCTAATGACGAGAGGGAGAAGCTAGCAGCGGAGCTGTCCTCGAGTCAGTAGTCAACTTGCAATGAGGCGCATATGAAGAAGAAGATGGAGGCCGAGTTCATCTTTGTAAATAAGGAGCTCCAAAGTCTGAAGAACAGGTTCTTCAAGATAGAGAACCTCGCCTTCAAACACAACGAGGAGATCTAGTAGCTGAAGGCTGAGGCTACTGCAAGAGAAGAGGCCCACGTGCTCGAGCTGGAACAGCTAAATATCGACTTTGCAAGCTACAAGTCGACTGCTGAAAAAGCCGTGGAAGCCCTCAAACTAGCTCATAGCAACGACGCCCAGTCTTCGAAGGCATCCGTGGCAAGCAAGGCTCGTGACGGTTCCGACTGAGATAAGTCTAGGGCGCATATCGTAGCTAAGCCTTGATGTAATGTCTCTTTGATATTGAATGTTCTGAATGAATTGGGTTGCTTGTTTGGTGTTGAATGGTTGAATGATTGTGTTCTGCCAACTAGTGGTTGTGTCGCAACACAAGCACCCAAGTTATTTGTCGATTTGTCAGTTAGGATTTGCGCCGTCTCACAAAACCCAAGCTGTTTATTCCTGCCTGTAAGGGGTTGTATCCCGACACAAACACCCAATCTGTTAGTCAATCTGCCAATTAAGAGTTGTGATGTCTCACAGCATGAAAACTATTTGTTTCTGCCTGTGAGGGGTTGTGTCGCAACACAAAACACCCAAACCGTTAGTCGATCTGCCAGTTAAGAGTTGCGCTATCTCGCAACATCAAAACTATGTGTTTAGTCATTTGAATTTGTAGAACTAGTATAGACAAGATTGAAGTTGGAACAAACACAATTTATTACGAGATTTACATTAGGGATAAAACAGTTTGAGATGTCTAACATTCCAAGCCCTTGGTAGCCTATCTCCCTCTGGCGAGATTAGACGATAAGATCCTTTGCTTCCTATGGATTCGATGATGTAGGGTCCTTTCCAGTTGGAGCTAGTTTTTCACTACTATGCTCCCTTGTGTTGTAGAAGACTGCTCTAAGGACTAGATCTTCAGTGTGGAATTATCTTATGCTAACCTTTTGATCATAGGCTTGCTTGATCTTCTGTTGATAGTTGGCGATATGAATAATTGTCTGATCACGTAATTCTTCCGAGAAATCAAGATCATTGATCTGAAGTTCGTCGTTGATTCTTTTTTCGATTGCCTTAGTCTTCAGAGTTAGAGAAATAGCCTCGGTTGGAAGAACTATTTCTGACCCATAGGTTAGGCGGAAGGGCAAAAATTCAGGTGATCGTCGTGGAGTGGTCCGATAGCTCCATAGGACCTCTGGTAGGACCTTCTCCCATAGTCCTTTCCTGTCACTCAATTTCTTCTTGAGTAGACCAAGGATAGCCCTGTTGGAGGCTTCGGCTTGACCATTGCACTGTGGATATCTGGGCGTAGAATAGAAGAGTTTGATTCTGTAGTTCAGACAGAACTCCCAAAATTTATCTGAGTCGAATTGGGCTTCGTTGTCTATGATAAAGACTTGAGGAGTGCCAAACCTGGAGAAGATGTTATGCCTGATGAATTTGATAACCTCATCGTCGGTTTCTCGAAAGAGTGGCACAGCCTCGACCTATTTGGTGCAGTAATCTGTGGCCAGCAGCAAGTACTTATTCTTGCTTGGTGATGGAGGGAACGGGCATAGAGGTGAAGTACATCTACAGGGAGTTGGATTGTCCGAGTGTGTCATTGGCAGGGCTCGTATTGTTGAGTGAATTATCGAGCGTCTTTTGCCATGGCTGACCAGTAGTAGCCATGGAGTCTGGTTTTGGCTTCGAGGGATCTTCCGCCAGAATCCCCATTGATGAAAGGGCCAAGAGGTGAAGTACATCTACAGGGAGTTGGATTGTCCGAGTGTGTCATTGGCAGGGCTCGTATTGTTGAGTGAATTATCAAGCGTCTTTTGCCATGGCTGACCAGTAGTAGCCATGGAGTCTGGTTTTGGCTTCGAGGGATCTTCCGCCAGAATGATTGCCGCAGGCTCCAGAGTGGATATCGGCTAAGATTGTTTCTGTTTGCCCGGGACCAATGCATTTGAGAAGCATTCCACCATGCGATTTGAAGTAAGATCTTCTTCTTGGAGACTATAGAACGGAAGCTTCCTTTGGAGTTTTTTGGCTTGGATCAGATCTTCAGGCATTCTGCCTTGTTTGAGGAAGCCAAGGATTGGTTGCCTCCAATCTGAGCGCTCATCAGTCAGGGCAAAAGCAGAGGTTGGCTGTCTCCAATCTTTACAGTCTTTCGTTGTAGCAACAAGTTGCTGCCTGATGGCAGATTTAGGCAACTCTTGATATTCAATCTGAATGTGACTTTCCTTTATAGGATCTTCGAGTACTGAGGCGACATTGGCTAGGGCATCAGCTTCTCGATTCTTCGCCTTGGAATTTGAATGAATTCGATGATAGAGAAGCATTGTCAGTGATGCTGCACTAGAGCTAGATAGTGTTGCATTCTTTCTCCTCGCACTACATAATCTCTGTTGATCTGCCTGATCACCAACTGGGAGTCGCTATAGATAGTGAGATGGTCTACCCCCAGGGCCTCGACGATCTCCAACCCATAAATGAAAGCTTTGTACTCGGCTTCGTTGTTAGTGCACTGAATCTGAGGAGGATAGCCTTTTGAATATAATCGAGTTTGGGGGATATTAAAACAATCCCAATTCCCAAACCGATCGCACTTGACGCTCCATCTGTATAGAGTTTCCAGCGAGTAGGTGATGTAGTGGAAACCTCAGGGCTCGAATTGAAGACCATAGGACTTGGATTGAGTCGAGGTTTGTCACTGTTGTCGAGATGCATCTCAAGGTCATCCTCCAAGGAGACAGAATCCTCCATAGGGAAATCAGCAAGGAAGTCAGCAATGGCTTTCCCTTTGAGCGAAACAAGGGGTTCGAATTGAATACCAAGGGAGCTTATCTCGATCACCCACTTAGTCATCCGGCCTGCTCGATTTGGCTTATCGAGGATGTCTTTGAGTGGATGCTCCGAGACAACAGTGATCAAGTGGGAAACGAAGTAAGGTCGAAGTCTCCGCGTCACTGTTAGTAGGGCCAACGTGACTTTCTCGATCTTCAAATAGCGAGTCTCTGTCGAAAAAAGAGTATGACTGATGTAGTAGACGGAACGCTCAATGCCTTCTCTTCTACTGACCAAAACTACACGGATGGCTTGATCAGTGACAGCCAGATAGAGCCAGAGGTTTCTTTTACTAGTGGAGCCGTTAAGATAGGAGCCCGAGCTCAATAGTATTTGACACTCTGGAAAGCTTGGTCACAAGTTGGATTATATCCTGAAGTATCCGCTTTCCGTAGCTTATCGAAGAGGGATTTGCACTTGTTAGAAGACTTGGAGATAAATCGGTTGAGAGCCGCTAGTCTTCCTGTGAGGCACTGCACCTCCTTCCGATTGGTGGACGATGGCATTTCGAGGATTGCTCAAATTTGGTCGGGATTCGCTTCAATGCCCCTCCTGGTCACCAGATGGCCCAGGAATTTATCCGATTGAACTTCGAAGGCACACTTGGCTGGATTGAGTTTCATGCGATACTTTCGGAGGACTTAAAATGCTTTGGTGAGGTTGAAGAGATGGTTCTCACGGCTGCGGCTCTTTGTGAGAAGATCATCGATATAGACTTCGACGCTACGGCTGATTTGCTCTTCGAACATCTTTGTGACCAATCTATGATAAGTAGAATCCGCGTTCTTGAGGCCGAAGGGCATGACGTTGTAACAGTAGAGACCTCTGTCTGTCACAAAGCATGTCTTCTCTCGATCGTCAGGATATAGAGGAATCTAGTTATACCCCGAATAACCATCCATGAAGGATAGGAGCTCGTGGCTAGCAGTGACGTCGACAAGTCTGTCTATCCCTAATATTGGGAACGGGTCTTTGGGGCAAGCCTGGTTAAGGTTGGTGAAATCGATGCAGACCATGATCTTCCTATTCTTCTTAGGTACTGCAACGATGTTGGCGATCCGAGTTGGGTATTCTACTTCGCGAATAAAGCCTACTGCAAGCAACTTGTTGATCTCCTCTTGAACAGCAGTTAAGCGCTCTGGCCGGATCGTTCGGATCTTTTGTTTGATAGGTTTTGCTCCTTATTTGATGGCGAGTTGATGGCATGCGTCGTCCGGATTGATCCCGGACATGTCTTCGAAACACCATTCAAAGACGTCGATGTTGAACTAGAGGAAGGATACCATGTCTCGCGCTTCTGCACCGCAGAGACTGGTACCATAAATATCTCACGAAGGAGATCACCATTGCCAATGTTTATTCGGATGATCTCTTCGATGGAAGGTGAAGCCTCCCACTCGACAGAAGGAGGATCTGGTGGTAGTCACAGAAGGTCCAGCTTTATTTCTTGGGTGCTTTGGTGGTACGAGATCCACTCGGCGATCCATCTTTGTTGTGGCGGATTCGTAAGATCGCCCAACTTATTGATCCCCCCGAATACAGATAATGCCCTCCCCTATTGTGAATTTAAGGAGTTGATGGTATGAGGAGGATATGACATTGATCAGGTAAAGAAAGTGTTGGAATTAAATCCTATTATTAAAGTCGCAGCGGAAGTAAAAGATAGATCCGAAGATCTCATGGTGTATGTTTCATTACAATTAATTCTACAAAACAATCTACATGCAAATCTATGATCTTAGCATATGTGCGGACACCCTAGAGGCATACTATGATCTACGAAAGACATGCATGTATCTAGTTAGGTGTTTAGAATCATCATATCTTGTGGATCTATGATACGAAGAGAATAGAACAGTGATGAACCGCACGTGAATCGCAAGGGAAGCTGTCGGATGGCACCTTGTCCTTTGCGAATGGAGGAATCCTCGAAGTCCTATCTCTGAGTGCAAGGACTACGAGCCGACGGAGGAATTCGTTGCAAAGACGACGATGAGTTGCGAGATCTCCTCCTTTTCTTTCTCTCTTATTCCTTCTCCTTCCTTCCTCCTTTTTCTTCCTTCTTCTTCCTCTTTCTTCCTTGGCCAAAACCACAAAGAGGGAGAGAGGGAGAAGGGTTCGGGTTTTAGGAAATGGGAGACACATAGGGCCGGCCCCTCTCCCTCCAATCCCTTTATAGGGCCAGCCCCAACTAACATGCGCAAGCTAGGGCCGGCCCCTAGAGATAGGGATAAGGGGGGAGGTTTTTAGGATTTCCACATGTCTATCGTGAAGCCTGGACGAAAACGCCCTTCACAAAAAGTGAAACACTATAAGAGAGATTGAGTGAGGTGCGCTACTCGGAATCAAGTTCCGTCAGCACCTATGAGCTCCTGAAATTATTCCGCTCATTTTAAGATCCATATTCAATATATTCTGAGTCATATTTTAGTATTTATCAAAATACCCCTACGGCCCCTAACACATGTGAATTAGGTTCTTAGGCTCCGGGCTTGCGCTCCATTGTGCTACTTCGCATCCAACATATCCAACCAGGTCGGGAAACAATTTCTATACGCAACGACAGGGTGGAACCATCAGGGTTCAGGATCTCTAGCTCCAATCGGATCTCTGATTAACTGTTTCGGTAACACACCGAAAGTTCTGTTAATCAGCCCTAATCCGATTAACCCGCGTAGCCACCCAGAGTGCGACATGAGTTGAACTTTAGTGATCCTAAACTTATGTTACTCCCTCGTAACCCTGTTCTCTACTATACTCTGATAATCCCTAGTCCCTCCTATTACTGGTGCTATGATACGACTCGGGCGATGGGGAGCACCGTCAGATCCCGATCGATCATCGGACTAGGATTTGATGAATTGTCATCTATAACACCACACATCTTCCGGTGCTATACCTAGCATCCGGAACATCGTCAATCATACTGACAACCACCAAGCCTGGGTTAATTGTGTGGACAGATTGACTCATCAAAACGCACCCATCCAATACTGGACGTCGGATAACCTGTAGGGATTGTATGCCACTCAAGCGCCAATCAGGTAACCCAACGTACCTTGGTATTGGACTATGGAAGGTCTGCACATGTTGGCACATCAAAGCACCACACAACTGGTTGGCCCAGTGTACATGGTCCCTCAGGGTTAAGGACATATTATCTATAGTAGTAAGACGGTTTATGCACCAGTGTCTGAATCACTGAACTGTGCATCGTCTTGGTTCCTATTCAACACGATCATTGTGCTTGGTCAGGTGAATGGAAATCCCATGTTTTCATGGTGGAGACTTCACCACATCCTCTACCTGCCAAAAGCTTATTCTCGGTGAAGTGACCGACATCACCAAAGCTGTGAACTAGTTTTAGGTCTATATAGAACTGTTCCACTAGGTATCCCAAGCATGGATCCACGATACGCCTCAGTAGCCTACTGTGTTCCCTATGGTCCTTTATTATATATGTATTAACATATACCAAAGTAGTATTCTAATTAAAGCAATAACTAAAGTCATCTTTATTAATGTTAATACAGAAAATCCACGCTCAGGACACACGAGCTACAACAATCTCTCACTTGGCCTAGCGGGAAAAAATAGTCTTAACTCCCATGGCATCCATGTGCTTCTCAAAAGCCTTAGTCGATAACGCCTTTGTGAAAGAGTCCGTCATGTTATCTGCAGACGCCACTTGAGTCACTGCAACCTCCCCTTACTTCTGCAAGTCCCGGATAATATAGTATTTCCGCTCGATATACTTACTCTTCTGGTGATATCTTGACTTCTTGGATTGTGCTACTGCTCCACTATTGTCGCAATAAAGGACAATAGAATCTTGAGCTCCCGGTACATATCCTAAGTTCGTAAGGAATTTCTTGAGCCATACCGCCTCCTTGACTGCTTCACATGCCGCAACTTACTCAGCCTCTGTCGTTGAATCCATGATGCATCCCTGCTTCACGCTCCTCCAACTGACAATTCCTCTTCCTAATGAAAACACAAACCCTGACGTCGATCTCCTGGATTTTGGATCTGCTGCAAAGTCAGAATCCGTATATCCAATCGGTATCAGTTCTTGTGAAGAGTAAACTAACTCATAATCTCTCGTCCTAAAGAGATACTTGAGTATACTTTTCACAGCAGTCCAGTACCCTGGACCCGGATTTGATTGATACCTGCCCATCATTCCTACTATATAGCATATATCTGGTCTCGTGCACTGCATAGCATACATCAGACTCCCTATAGCCGAAGTATAAGTATCTTCTGCATCTCTACCCTCTCCTCAGGAGTCTTAGGACCCTGATCCTTGGACAATTTTATTCCATGTCTAAATGGAACCAGTCCTTTCTTGGAGTTGTGCATACTGAATCTGACCAAGATAGTATCTATGTAAGCTGACTGTAACAACGAGAGAGTCTTGTTCTGGCAATCTTGAGTTACCTTGATCCCCAGAACATAACTCGCTTCACCCAGGTCTTTCATGTCAAATTGAGAGGATAACCACACATTCATTGTAGACAACGTTTCAATCGTTTCCAATGAGCAGGATATCGTCTACATAAAGTACTAGAAAAACTACTGCAATCTTATCGCTCCTCTTATAAACACATGGTTCATCCACGTTCTATTCAAATCCATAAGACTGGATAGCCTGATCAAAACGCATGTTCCAACTTCTGGATGCTTGCTTTAGTCGATAAATGGACCTTTGCAACTTGTACACCAGACTTTCCTGACCTTTTGTGATAAAGACTGGAGGCTGAGACATATAGATATCTTCTTTCAAATCCTTGTTGAGGAATGCGGTCTTAACGTCTATTTGCCAGATCTCCCAATCATAATGGGTTGCAATAGATAAGAGGATCCGGATAGACTTAAGCATAGCCACTGGCAAAAAAGTTTCATCATAATCAATCCCTTCTCTCTGGGTATAACCCTTAGAGACTAGTCTAGCTTTGTAAGTTTCAATGGTACCATCTGAACCACTTTTTCTTTTGTACATCCACTTATACCCAACGGGTTTAATGTTATAAGGCGGTGTTATAATTGTCCAGACCGAGTTTTGGGACATCGATGTCATTCTACCTCCATAGCTTTCTACCATGCTGCATGGTCAGAGGATACCATCACTTCGTCATAGTTCAGAGGATTATCCTCTTGAAACTCTAGATCTACCAAGAAGGCTTCTCCAATGTATCTATCAGGAGCTCTTATGGTCCTCCCATTGCGACGAGCCTACGGTGGATCCGTAGAAGTCGATTCTACAGTATCGTTTATCTTAGTGGTATCAGCTCCCATTATGTTTTTTGTCTGTGTACTTTTATCAGTACCAAGCAATTCTTCAACAACTAGTTTACTTGTAGACTTATGGTCTATTAAATAATTCTGCTCCAAGAATACAGCATTCGTCGAGACGACGATCTTTTTATCCTCAGGATCATAAAATAAACCACCCTTTGTCCTTTTTAGATACCCAACGAATATACATATCTTAATCTTTGACTCCATCTTATCTCGCTTGTCCTTCCGCACATGTACTGGACAACCCCAAATCCTAAAGTGCTACTGGCTTGGCTTTTGCTTCAACCACAGCTCCCAAGGAGTTAAAGGTACTGACTTTGATGGAACAAAGTTCAAGGTATATGCTACCGTCTCTAGGGCATATCCCCAAAAACTAGATGGCAATGTTACATAACTCATCATAGTCCGAACCATGTCTAACAAAGTTCAGTTTCTTCTCTCAGATACACCATTTTGTTGCAGTGTCGTTGGTGTAGTCAACTGGGATATGATCCCATGCTCACGCAGGCACCCAATAAATTCATCTGATAGGTATTCGTCTCATTGATCCGATCGAAGAGACTTGATACTATTATCCATCTGCTTTTCTCCTTCAGCTCTGAACTCCTTGAACTTATCAAAGGAGTCAAACTTCTGCCGTATTAGGTATATGTATCCAAACCTCGAGTGATCATCCGTGAAGGTGATGAAATACTCGAAGCCTTCTATGGCACGGACACTTATGGGCCCACATACATCAGTGTGTACCAACTTCAATACCTCCTGAGATCTGCTACCTTAGGCTCGAAAAGTTCTTTTAGTCATCTTGCCTTTCAAGCAAGACTCACACGTTAGTAGGCTCTCTGAAATATTTGGACTTAAAAGTCCTACCTTAACCAACCTGTGAATCCTATCTGAGGCTATGTGTCCAAGCCTTAGATTCCAAAGGAGTGTTGGATTATCTGAGGGATTTTTCCTTTTAGATGAATTAACTATACAGGCTTCAGTTATGTTATCCTGCTTATGATTGGAGTTAATTACACAGAGACCATTTTGTGTCTTTCCCTTACAAACAAAGGAAACATTCAATTTAATTGATACACCAAAAGCATCAAATAAAACTGAAAAACCTTCATTATTCAATAAGGAACATAAATTAAGTTTCGTCTCAAGGACGGTACATAAAGTATGTCTCTAAGTAATAAACTTCTTCCATCAAGAAACTACAAGACGACATCTCCAACTGCTTCAGCCTCTGCCACGGCCTCAGTTCCCATGCTCAGGATGATCTCCCCATCACCCAGTTTTCTTGTCTCCTTGAAACCCCTGCAAATTATTGCAAGCATGGTTAGTGGAACCAGAATCCATAATCTATGAGACTGGAGAACAACTGGATGCTACAAGGGATTCCACTATATGGATTTGAGATATACCTGTCTCAGCCTTCTTGGGAGACAGTCACCCCATGCCCCTTCTTGCCGCATCGGAAATATTTTCCTTTGGGCTTCGCCGGACCATTCTGCTTAGGAACCTGCAACTGCACCTGGCCCATCTTCACGGGCTTCTTAGACTTTCTTTTCTGAAACTTATCTTTGGCTTTCAGAGAAGACTTCCGCTCTACGTTCAGGGATTGGGCTCCTGCCTTCATCTCGTCCTTTGCCACCTGGAGCGTCGCTAGGAGCTCTGTGTTAGTCATCTCTAACCGGTTAATATTAAAGTTAGTAACGAAGCCCTTAAACATTCCTGACAGAGACGCAAGAAAAATGTCAATCTTGATCTCTGCATCCCTTTATTGGGCCAGCCCTATAAAGGGATTGAAGGGAGAGGGGGCCGGCCCTAAGATAAGTACTAATCCAAAGCCTAATCTAGAGACTAACTCACAAGCAAGATAGATAATTAAATTATCATCGGGGTTCTCTAAACACTAAGTAAAGAGAACAACAGAAAAAACATCCAAACTGAATCAAGTACAGGGTCCGACCCCTGAACCTGAATAGCACAGCCAAGATATCATGTTCTTTCGTTCTGTACGATCTCCAACGACGATCCTGATCATCGCCAATGTGCAAGCTTTCGTTGGGTCTTTGCACTCCATGGTACAGCTTGCCCGAACCGTGGATATAGCATCATCTCCTTCTTTCTGTGACCGAAAAACTAACATGCTCCGAGCAAGTGATCGTTCGTGTATAATTTCGCTTGAAAGAAAATGAACAATCCTAGAAAACATGGTCAGAGAACCGAGGGTGGTTAACCTCTACCCTCTCCCATCTAAAGCCTTGAAAGCCACAAACACAATAATAATCAATACAAAAATTAAATCCAGGGTCCGACCCCCTGAGGCATGCAATCACAGATTATTATTCAGCACAGCACCTGCAAAGAGACGATACATAGCACAATCCATATGTATGATCTACGCCGAACCCCGATGAAAACATATGTCGTCATATATTCATATGATATTTTCATGAATTCATGCATGAAACACACACCAAAGTATGCTCTGATACCAATTGTTGGAATTAAATCATATTATTAGAGTCGCAGTGGAAGCAAAAGATAAATCCGAAGATCTCATGGTATATGTTTTATTACAATTAATTCTACAAAATAATCTACATGCAAATTTATGATCATAGCATATGTGCGGACACCCTAGAGGCATACTACGATCTACGAAAGACATGCATGCATCTAGTTAGGTATTTAGAATCATCATACCTTATGGATTTATGATCCGAAGAGAATGGAACAGTGATTAACCACACGTGAATCGCAAGGGAAGCTGTCGGATGGCACCTTGTCCTTTGCGAATAGAGGAATCCTCAAAGTCCTATCTCTGAGTGCTAGAATTACGAGCCGACGGAGGAATTCGTTGCAAAGACGGCAGCGAGCCACGGGCTCTCCTCCTTCTTTTTCTCTCTTATTTCTTCTCCTTCCTTCCTCCTTCTTCTTCCTTCTTCTTCCTCTTTCTTCCTTAGCCAAAACCACAAAGAGGGAGAGAGGAAGAGGGGCTCGGGTTTTAGGAGAGGGGAGACACATAGGGCCGGCCCCCTCTCCCTTCAATCCCTTTATAGGGCCAGCCCTAACTCACATACGCAAGCTAGGGCCTATCCCCTAGATATAGGGATAAGGGGGGGGAGGTTTTTAGGGTTTCCACATGTCTATCGTGAAACCTGGACGAAAACGTCATTCACAAAAAGTAAAACACTGTAAGAGAGATTGAGTAAGGTGCGCTACTCGGAATCGAGTTCCGTCAGCGCCTATGAGCTCCTGGAATTATTTCGCTCATTTTAAGATCCATATTCAATATATTCTGAGCCATATTTTAGTATTTACCAAAATACCCCTACGGCCCCTAACATATGTGAATTAGGTCCTTAGGTTCCGGGCTTGCGCTCCATCGTGCTACTTCGCATCCAACGTATCCAACCAGATTTGGGAATAATTCTTATATACAACGATAGGGTGGAACCTTCAGGGTTCAAGATCTCTAACTCCAACCGGATCCCTGATTAACTATTCCGGTGACACACCAAAAGTTTCGTTAATCAGCCCTAATCCGATTAACCCGCGTAACTACCCAGAATGTGACGCGAGTTTAACTCTAGTAATCCTAAACTTATGTTACTCCATCGTAACACTATTCTCTACTATACTCTGATAATCCTTAGTCCCTCCTATTACTGGTGTCATGATACGACTCAGGCAGTAAGGAGCACCGTCAGATCCCGATCGATCATCTGACTAGGATTTGATGACTTGTCATCTATAACACCACACACCTTCTGGTGCTATGCCTAGCATCCGGAACATCGTCAGTCATATTGACAACCACCAGGCCTGGGTTAATTGTGTGGACAGATTGACTCATCAAAACGCACCCATCCAATACTGGACGTCGGATAACCTATAGGGATTATATGCCACTCAAGTGCCAGTTGGGTAACCCAACGTACCGTGGTATTGGACTATGGAAGGTCTGCACACATTGGCACATCAAAGCACCACACAACTGGTTGGTCCAGTGTACATGGTCGCTCAGGGTTAAGGACATATTATCTATAGTAGTAAGACGATTTATGCACCAGTATCTGAACCACTGAACTGTGCACCGTCTTGGTTCATGTTCAACAAGATCATCATGCTTGGTCAGGTGAATGAGAATCCCACGTTCCCGTGGTGGAGACGTCACCACATCCTCTACCTGCCAATAGCTTATTCTCAGTGAAGCGACCGGTATTACCAAAGCTATGAACTAGTTCTAGGTCTACATAGAACTGGTCCACTGGGTCTCCCAAGCATGGATCTACCATGCGCCTCAGTGACCTACTATGTTCCCTAGGGTCCTTTATTATATATGTATTAACATATACCAAAGTAGTATTCTAATTAAAGCAATAACCAAAGTCATCTTTATTAATGTTAATACAGAAAATCCACGCTCAGGACACATGAGCTATAACAGAAAAAGCCGCCCCGAGAATGATGTTGTAGTTAGAAGTACCTTCGACGACAGCGAACCTCAGGGAGACTCGAGTCTCTCTGCTGAAGTCCAGGGTGAATCTGGATTCGCCCATGGTCATGCTCTAGTCACCGTTGAAGCTGGTAATGATGGTGGGGACGATGTCTAGGCTTGAATACATATGTCTCAGACGTTTGAAGTAATCTGAGAAAATAATATCGATTGAGTTGCCAGTGTCGATAAGGATCCGATTGATGATACTCCCGTCGATGATGAGTCGCAGAACCAGGGGATCCCTGTGTGGAATATGCACTCGTTGAAGGTCTGAGTTGTTGAATATGATAGATGGCCAAGCTAAGCCCTTGATGGATTTCTCGACCTAAGTGTCTTCTTTGTTTGCTGCAGAGCGAACATTGAAGATGCAGCGAACTTGTCGGTCGACTTCCTTCCCAATCAGCATTTGATGGTGCAATGCTCTGTGGATGCTGAAGATGTTGGCTCGAACGACAACTGACGATGAGCTAGTCGAGATACGGTAGACCCAACAGGCTACCTTTCCATTTGTTGAAGAGAGCTGGCGTTGGTCTCGTCTGTTCTTGACAAACTCTTGGAGATAGCCTTCACGCAATAGGTCCTCCAAATGATACTTTAGTCGAAAGCATCGAGTGGTTGGATGACCAAGACTGCGATGAAATTCACAGTATACAGATATGTTGGCAATGAGCTTGGTGTCTAGTTGCAGAGGATTCGGCCGTCGAAGAAATTTTTTGTATTAAATTTGATCTAGAATCTGCTCGATCGGAAGGGTCCAGTCGGTGAATATTGTTTTCTTAGGAGGTGATCTGCGACCATCTTCTCTTGGTCGTTTAGCGGGTAAAGGTGCTGGTGCCTCTGTATTGTGGGCCTTGGCCATATGCTTCGGTGTCTCCCTTTCAATGGGTCACCGTCTGGACTCACGTCCCTTCCAAGCAATTTGGTCCTCTTCGACCTCTATCTTTCACAGGATCCGATCGAACATCGCACCGAGAGATGGCAGAGGATTTCAGATGAAGTCGTTGTAGATATATAGGTCGAAGCAGAGAGCGTTTTGAAAAACAAACATGATGGCTTCATCGTCAAGATGTCGCCCGGAGAGAGCGACATGCTCATTGCAGAATCTTCGTGTGAAGTTACGAAGGCTCTCATCAGCTCCCATCCTCAATCGATAAAGAGAATCAAGTTTCTTCTCTTGCTTGAGGTTGAGTTGATAGTGCTAAACGAAGTGGTTCGCAAGGACTCCGAACTGGGTGATCAATCCAGCACGAAGGTTATGATACCAATCGAGGGACGGCTCATCGAGGCTACCGACGAAGGTCCAGCTGAGTACATTGCTCTCCTCTTCGTGCGGCGTCAAAGATTCTTTGAATGCCAGAATATGAAGAGTCGGATCTCCCTTTAGGCAATTGAACTTCGGTAGAGTCAGAGTTCTCCAGCTCTTAGGAAAAGGCACTTGAAACAAGATTTGATGGAGGGGCCCGGTTGAAGCGTATCCTTCCATATGACCGAGTCCCCGACCTTGCTGTTGGTCTAGGGGTAAGATCGAGAGTCCCCGACCTTGCTGCTGGTCCAGGGGTAGGATCGAGGGGCACTGATCTCCACCTTGAATTGCAGTCGGATACGTCCAATGAGGAAGATCGATTTGGGAGTCTCAATGGAAGGGGAGAGATGGAGAATATCGGCCCTTGGACGCGGCCTCTTTTATCTGATACCTCACTCGCATATTGGGTTTCGCCTGTGCCTGCCTAACACAGTTACGACCCGAGGATGATTACGAGGATTGGTCATCGATGCGATCCCAGGCGCTCTGCATCCGATGACCAACCGAGGGGGTGGGCTCATGTCGACTCTTCTCTTGGGTTCCAAGGCCCATAGACCTCCGTTGTTCAGAGTGGATGAATTATCGAGGTGGATCGGCTCCTTCATTGATGGAAGGGATAGAAAAGATAACCCCAACATCGAAGGCTGCTTTCTTGATAGTGTCCCTCTCAGCAGTGAGAGTGGCATTCTGTTTCGCCAACTGCAGTAGCTGGAAGTCGAGCGTCGAGATCTGATAAGTTGGCAAAGGATCTTCCATTGGTGTGGAAGTAGTTTGCCCGACTGATTGTCGAAGTAGCGGAGGGATCGGTCGGTCGACCGATCTCCCATTTCCGGAATGAGCTGCTGCGTTGGGGCGAGTAATAGGCAACCCAAAGTTGAGTCGCTGGCTCATCGAGTTTTCGGACAAGGTTGGTTCCGTTGAGTATTATTTCCCTCTGGATGATCCAGATGCCATGTCTTTGCCATTTAGAGAAAGCAGAGGAAGCAACCAGATCGTCGGTGTCCGATCGGTTGTCTATTCAACCTAGGGGGCTAGGAAGTATGGTTATCAAGATCGGTTGTCTACTTAACCGATCCGATATTGTCATATAGCGAACTGAGCTTCTCGATTGATCCCTTTGACGGTGCCAAACTATATGGGATGATCTCCGTGACAACCTGAAAACTTCGCCCAACCAGTCAATCGAGTCGAGTCGAAGGTTTGATCGAACATCTGTCTTAGTTTGTTGGTTCGGATGTTGATATCTTTGAGTTGAACTTCTAAATAGTCAAAAGATTATTGACACGAGATATGATCTCGGAGTTTAGCCGAAGCCTACGTCTCCGTGCTATAAGGAGCAACCTGAATTCACTAACACTTGAATTGAAGTGACCTCGACAGACCTAGTGTCATTGGTTTCTCTTCTAAAAGAAGATCGAAAGGTTGGAAGGTCAGAGCTCTGGATTTTTCAGAAGTCTGATTCAGAAATCAGATATTCAATCATTTACACTCATAGGGTCTGCTATTTATAAAGATTCTGAGAAGAAACCGAGGTACGGAGTGGTTTATACAGTATACAGCTTTTGTCGAGATCCAAACGGGGGCTGGTAGGTCCCACTATCGTCTCTATGGACCCCCAGGCAGGGCTGGTGGGTCCCGTTGTCTCTATGGATTCCCCAGGCAGGGCTGGTGGGTCCCGCTATCGTCTCCGTGGATCTCCCATGTAGGGCTGGTGGGTCTCGCTATTTGGGTGTTGGCCAAATTTTGCACCCACAATATCTACGAATACTCATAGTTCGCCCTAACCACACGCGATCGGTTCGCATATGGAAGAGGTCGCCCCTGGCATAGTTCATCCTGACCATCGCAATCAACTCACATTTGGAAGAGATCGTCCGTGGCCGGTGCTCACAGCTCGTCCGGAGTTACCCTAACCGTATGCGATCAGCTCGCACACGAAAGAGGTTGCCCACGGCTGGTGCTCATAGCCCTCCAGGAGCAGTATCTTCCTCGAGGCCTCATTCATAAGGTATAGCGAGTCAAGGCTCTCTATGCAACTCGCCAACTGGAAAGAATACCCCAGTCGCTGCCAGTATCCAATAGCTCGTCAAGGAGCTCGCTCTGTCCGCACGTGATTGGCTTGCCCGCGGGAAAGATCGCTCCTGGCAGAATTCAAAGAACACTTTGAAAGGCTCAACACCCACAGCTCGCTCAAGAGCTCGCTCGATCATGAAATGGCCAAAGAGTCCGCTTGATTGATAGTAGGAGAGGTTCTGAAGATTCCCCTCCTGACCAGGAGCTTGCCCACTTTCCCAGATAGGTCGCTTATAGTAAGGCAGTACCGAGCCGGCAGGTGTCACCACCCCTGTAGAACTACGTGGACGACTGTGAGCCACAAGAGCTGGCCAGAGTTGGTCTAGAACCTCCCAAACTGGATCCTTCTAGAATCTCCTCCTGGCGCGGACAAGGCCGGCACATCCCCCCTTACCACGGCCTGGAAGGCTAAACGACAAAGGCCATTAAAGACCCATATGGGCTAACATATGGGGGCATAGAAGGTGCAAGAAGAAGCCACCACGTGTCAGACTCTAGTGGTCTGCAAAAGGTCTATAAAGGTACGACCCCCGACTCCAAAGTACAGGTTCGAAACTTAAAAACCCTAACACTTTTTGACTACTACAGCTCTCCTTTGTTCACACCATGACTGACTTGAGCATCGGAGGGTCTGCGCTTCGAAGGGAGCCAGTTGTTCTTACGTTTCCTTTGTCTTGTAGGAGGAGCGCACGAGCCAGCGAAAATTATCCCCCAATAATATACATGATAATATTAATCAATCCCATCTATTATACCGGTATCGACACTAGTACTAGTACCAACACTAGTATCAGCACTAACACTGATTACTTCTGATAGTGATATGGATTTAGAGATTAGTGAGTTTAGTTTATCATCTTTAGATGATAACCAGATTTACATTGGTAAAACCTATTTATCGGCAAAATTATTTAGAAAAATCATGCTTGATATTGATTTTTTTTTTACTTTAGCATATAATTGCTATAATAAGAGTAAAATTATGGTAAAATGTCTTGATTTTGCATTATCAATTATTTAAAATTGTATCTCATTGACATGTAAAAATCTTACTTTTGGTATAAGTTGACATTCCCATAATTGACTAGTTCTCTACGTTTACAATGTAACTTTATTAACTTACACTTAATTCCATCTAAAAGTCATGTGTATGCGCGGAAAAAGGTACGGGTCGACTTTATTGCGCAAAACCAGATTACAAGTGTGGCTGGGACCCGGGTGGCTCGGGTGTAGCGAGTCCGGGTTGGGGCGAGTTTTGATCAGGGGATTATGGGAAAGATCTTCTGGAGGATCCCTTTGATCCGCGTCTCCACATGGTGTTCATGCGAGAGCTCTGAAGGGGTTGCCCAGGACAGGGGTCTTTACAGGGTAAGGGTTTTGGAGAGGCTAAGGAATGTCCGTCGTTGCTTTGTCCCTTCCGTGCTTCGCGCTTTCTCGGCTAGGGGGTTTTCCGGCTTCGTTCCTCAGTCTTCGTGTCTTCCTCGCTCCTTGCTTGACCTCTGCGTCCTTGATCGTCGGTTCGCGGCGTCGATCGTGCTTTTGGCGTCGGCTTTGGCTTCGGCTTTTTGGCTTTGGCTTGGCTCCGGCGTGGCTCTGGCTTTTGCTTTGCTTTGGCGCTTGCACTTGGACGTAGCCGGGAGAGACTTGCGATGCTTTCGTTCTTCCGGACTTCGCATCGTATCGGCTAGAACGTGTGGTGCTTTTGCTCGTGGCCGGCGTAGTTGCTTGGCTTTGGCACTTGCGTTGCTTTGGCGCGGGCTTTACTGGGGCTTTGCTCTGGCTTCTTGCGTAGACTTTAGCTTCAGCGTCAACTCGGTCTCCTTCTTGGAACGACATGGGCTACTCCTTCGGTGCTTTGACAGCTTGGGTGTCGGCTTGATTTTTCTTCTTCTCCGGGCTTCTTTGGCGTGATCAGAGTCGAAGGATGCTTTCGAAGATGGTGGAGGTAGCACCGGTATCCGTGCGATGGTTGTAGAGTCGGCTTTTGTTGGTGAAGACGGCGGGGGTAGCGACGGCCTCGGTGCGACGGTTGTAGCGTCGGCTTTTGTTGATGAAGATGACGGGGGTAGCGACGCTTCAGGCGGTCTGCTCCAGGCTTTCTTCTTCGTGGATGGCGCAGACGTTTGTCGAAGGCGATGGGTTGATGACGCTTCGTTTCTCTCCTCCGGGCTTTGGAGCTTGATCGGAGTCGAGGATTTGTTGGAGCCGACGGGGTAGTGCCGCTCCGAGCTTCTTCTCCGGCCTTTGCTTCTGGCGTCTTCGGAGTCGAAGGGTCTTCTTCTCCGAGCTTTCTTCTTCGTGCACGAAGTCGAAGTCTTGATCTTCGTGTGCAAGGGTCTTCACGTTGATGAGGGCTTTCAATGGACTAAGCCGATCCCGACGGGACAGGCTTGCTCGTGCCTCGTGAAGCCTTGGGTCGATGAAGAAGCGTCTCCTCTTCTGCAGAGCTCCCGCGCTTCGTCTTCAGTCTTCAACTATCGACCTCTTGAATCTTCCCCCACCCCCTCTATTTATAGGCAAAGGGGAGGGGAGAGAGATATGGGAACTTTTTAATTTTAAATCCCTTTTGTATCTCTCTCATAATTACCCGGGATTTATTCATCCATTGATGAGGGGAATAACATTTATTTGTTTTCCTTTTCTGGTGAGGCAATTATGGCTAGATTTTGCACACGAAATTGATGGCGATCGGGCGCTTCTTCTTCTGCGTCGGATCGAAGGATCGGCACAGATCCGCGTGTGTGCAGACGTCATACACAACCTCCCCCCGCGCATGGCGGTAGTTCTTTCCTTTTCTTTCTTCTTTTTCCTTTTCTTTTCTTTCCTTTTCTTTTCTTTCCTTTCTTTTCTTTCCTTTTCTTTTCTTTCTTTTCTTTTCTTTCCTTTTCTTTTCTTTCCTTTCTTTTCTTTTTCCTTGGAGGGCCGGCCGGCCCCCCATGGGGTTCGGGTCCTAGTAGGGCCAGCCCCATGGGGTTCGGACCCTAGTAGGGCCCCCCCCTTTAAGCGTGGGGTCCGCTCCTCTTTTGTTGGGTGCGAATCGGGTCCGGGTACGCACTGGCGCGTGCGAGCCGGGTCCGCGCGTCGGGTTTACATCCGCGTTAGCACACGTAAGTCGGGTCCGGGTCATACGAAATTCGTGTGTCTACAAATGCCCACTCAAGGACGAGTGCGTCGGTGAGAAGGTGTAGGGTTTGGACACGTAGGAATCATAGAGCCCTTGTCCTTGATTCCTTTTGTGGGCGGGGTTGGAGGTCTATTTAAGGACCCCTACCCCCTTCATCCGCCGTTGTGCTTCTTTGCAAAGGTTCTGCCGGCTTCTGGAGACCGCTGTCGGAAGAGAGCTGCCTGGGGTTGCACGTGACTTGCTCCGTCTTCCCGGTGTCGCCTCTTTCGTCGGCGGCGATGGTGCGAGGAGGCAGCAGCAGCGGCGGGCGGTGGCTATTGCTTGCGGAGAAGACCCTTGCTAGGGTTTCGATCATCTTCCTCGTTGTGGACTTCTTTTGCTCCGAAGATTGCACGAACGTTGAAGGTGGCCGCTGCATGGAGTTCGAGACTGGCGCGAGGGCGACTGGAGTGTGATGATGGCCACGGTGCATCTCGACGGAGGACTGTTGCCCCTCCTTCGGTGTGGGAGTGCAATGACGAGGCCGATTGTCGATGGCGACCGTTGCACGATGTCCGAAGGCGACTTAGGAGAGACGGGAGCATGAAGACGAAGGCAACATGTCTCGACATAGTCCCATGGCAGCGCGCGGGTGACGAAGGCGCGAAGATGAAGGCGATGCACCTTGGCGGAGTGTCGGCGATGGTGACGCACCTCGACGCGACGAGGAGGAGGTGGAGCCATTGCAAGCGACGCGCCGGCCTCCTCATTTTACCTCGAGGAGGAGGTGGAGCCATTGCAAGCGGTGGCTGGCTACGGCGCGCGCAGAGGCCGGGGTGCCGTGGCGGTGGTGGCTCGCGGAGGCAGCAGCAGCGGCGGGCAGTGGCTGAGCGGCGTGTGGCTGCGGCGCGGGGTGCGGCGCGCGGGCTGTGGCGCGGGTGCCGGTGGCTCGCGGAGGCAGCAGCGGGTGGCACGTGCTCGTGTCGCACGAGTTGAAGATCACAGCCTGGGGGCTATGGGTTTTAATAGGAAAGAGGGTTTGTGGTTCGGATTCGGAGCCGGGCCCCCCGTTCTTCCTTTCCCCTTTTTTTTTTCCTTCCCTTTCCTTCTTTTTCTTTCTTTTTTTCTTTCCTTTTCTTTTATTTTCTTTTCTTTCCTTTCTTTTCCTTTTCCTTTTCTTTTCTTTCCTTTTCTTTCCTTTTCTTTTTTTTGTTTCCTTTCATTCTTTATTTCTTTTATTTCTTCTGCTTTCCTTCTTCTTCTGGTCCGCGAAGGCAGCAGCGGCAGCGGCAGCGTGGCACGGGCTGCGGTGGCGGCGTGTGGCGAGGCGGCCGGTGCGGGCGACGATCGTGCGGCACAGGTGGTGGCCGGCGCACGGGAGGCGGTGTGCGGCGCGGGTCCAGGTCGACGGCCGGGTGGTGTGGACGCGGGGGCGCAGGTGGCACGGAGGAGGCCGGAGCGGCACGTGGGGCTGCGGAGGACGCGCGCAGGCGGCATGCGGCGAGGTCGGGTGGGCTGCGCGCAGTCGTCGGCGTGCAGCGCGGAGCTCGGCAGGTCGGCTGCCGGGCGCGGAGACCGGGGTGCATGCGAGGCTGGGGCGCGGAAGCGGGTGGCGGCGGCTGCGGAAGTCAGGGCCGGCAGCGGTGGCCCCGAGCAGGTCAGCTGCGGCGGCGGTGGCGTCGCCGGTTCGGTCGGGCTTGAGTCGGACGGTCTCCCCCCCCCCCCCCCCCCCCCCCCCGACTGGATCGGAGGAGAAGAAGGAGGGGGGGCAGCGGGCCCCCCCCCTCCTCTTGTGCGGTCTCGGATGAGGGGAGGGTTGTGGGCCCTGCTGCTGCTGCTGTGTTAATTTTTTTTTTTTCCTTTTCTTTTCTGTTCTGTTCTGGGTTTTTTTTTTTTTTTTTCTTCTGCCGATCGGATGCGGAGAACAACAGCAGCAGTGGTGCATGGCGCGGCGCGGCGGCATCCGACATGGGCGCGGAGTGCGATACAGGCGCGGGCCATGGCCGGAGCGCAATAGCAGCGTATGGTGCGGCACGAGGAGCGGAGACCAACTGGTGCGGTGTGGGGCCCGGAGGCCGGGCACGGACTCCAATGTGCTAGGCGCGGGCGCGGAGCGGCAAGGCGGTGTTAGGCTTGGAGGCCGGGCGCGCAGGGTCGAAGTGACGAGGTCGTAGGCAGGCTACAACGTCGGCCACAGGCGACGGGCGCGTGGAGCGGTGCCGGTGCGAGTGGCGGCGTGGCCCAAGCAGCGGTCGGTGCGAGCGATGGCCAGGAGTGTGGCACAGCAGTGACGCGCAGGAGGGGTCTGGCTGGGCTGGAGGTTGGCGATGAGACGGCAGGCGGTGGTTTAGCGCAAGAGTTGCACGAGTATGACCGGCTGCGGGCCCAGCACAGGCGGGCCGACGGGGAATCGGGATCCCACCGTGGCCGGGTTCCGGGCTCCTCCCCCTCCATGGGGTCGCGGGCTTTCAAGGGGCTGTGGCCCCCTTCTTCAGCTTTTTTTTTTTTTTTTTGACCGGCTTCTCCACCAGATTTGATTTGCTTCTGCTTGTGTCTTTTCAGGATTCGAGCTTCGAGAGTTTGGCTTCGCCGGGGTGAGTTGCTGAGGACCTCTCCTACGGGAGGAGGTGCCTTCGCTTCCCCCTTACGCGGGTGCACCATTACCACAACTCGAGGCGGGAAGACCTTCTGTCATTGCTCCGTGTTCTTATCCACGAGCGCATCACGGAGGATGGAGTCGCCGAGGTGAGTTGCTGAGGACTTCTCCTACGGGAGTGGCGCCTTCGCTTCCCCTCGTGCCTTTTCAGGATTCGAGCCTCCGGGAGTTCGGTTTCGCCGGGGAGAGTTGCTGAGGACCTCTCCTACAGGAGGAGGTGCCTTCGCTTCCCCCTTACTCGGGTGCACCATTACCGCAACTCGAGGCGAGAAGACCTTCTGTCATTGCTCCGTGTTTTTATCCACGAGCGCATCACGGAGGATAAAGTCGCCGAGGTGAGTTGCTGAGGACTTCTCCTATAGGAGTGGCGCCTTCGCTTCCCCTCGTGCATTCTCAGGATTCGAGCTTCGGAGGTTTTGGCTTTGCCGGGGTGAGTTGCTGAGGACTTCTTCTACGGGAGTGGCGCCTTCGCTTCCCCTTTACTCGGGTGCACCATTACCGCAACTCGAGGCGAGAAGACATTCTGTCGTTGCTCCGTGTTTTTATCCACGAGCGCATCAAGGAGGATGGAGTCGCCGAGGTGAGTTACTGAGGACTTCTCCTACGGGAGTGGCGCCTTCGCTTCTCCTCGTGCATTCTCGGGATTCGAGCTTCGGAGGTTTTGGCTTTGCCGGGGTGAGTTGCTGAGGACTTCTCCTACGGGAGTGGCGCCTTCGCTTCCCCTTGTGCCTTTTCAGGATGCGAGCTTTTGCTTGACCCGGTGGGGTGTTGACTCCTGGCCTCGGAGGGACGTTTAGCATCTCTGCGGCTTCGAGACGAAGGATTCTTCGGCGGCTTGGAGGTGGAGGACTCTTCAACGGCTCGGAGACGAAGACTTGCTTGGCGGCTCGGAGGTGGAGGAATCTTCGACGGCTTTGAAATAAAGGCTCCTTTGGCGGCTTGGAGACGAAGCATTCTTCGGCGGCTTGGAGCCGAAGGGTTCTTCAGCGGAGTGTTGTCGCCTTCTTGGTGCGGGAGCGTAATGACAACGGCACAGCGAGAGGACAAGACGAAGCCGAGTGTGGTGACGCTCGCTTGGTGCAAGGACGAGCCGGAGACTTCAGAGGCCAGGGAAGGTAGCTCCTCGTCTTTTTTTTTTTTCTTTGAGGTCGCGAAGGATACGGTTGTTGCCGATGTATCCGCCTATCTTTGGGTTACTGCATTTGACTCCAGTGGCAGTCCCAATCCTTCGGGTTTTTGTCTTTGAGGGACTAACGACCTTCAGATGGGCTCGAGCTTTTGCACGAGCCTGGCGGATTTCAAGGTGGTTGACTTTTTGCAGAGTAGACACACACCTTCTTGGAGGGTGGTGAGCTCCGATGCTTGCGACGGTCTTTGCTGGAGGATGCTTCCTTGGGCTTAGCTGCGACCGAGGGAGAGAGACGTCGGCTGTCGGGGCATCGCACGCTTGCTACTGCAGACTTGGTTCGGATACAGAAGAAGGTGGAGGCCGTTCGTGCGTCGCTTCAAGAGTCGGAGTCCCGTTTGGGGAAAGCTCAAGCGACCGAGAAAACTTCTGGAGCAGAGCTTGCAAGGCGGCGTGACGAGCTGACGAAGTGCCGGAAGCTGGTGGAGTGATCGAGAATGCTTCCGGAGCGAACCTTGCGAAGCAGCGTGTATAGCTGGCGATGCGTCGGAAGTTGACGGCTTTTCTACCCCGGAAGTTGCAACGCGTGTATGCTGCGGGAGGTGAGCTGCTTCAACACCTTAAGAACTTTGACTTTCTTGTCATCTTTTGGTTTGCTGACTGGACTTGTGGATTTGCACTTGTTCTTCTCTGGGCTGGTCTTCTGGGACGATGTTGGGATGTTTCTTTTTTTGTCTAGACTGAACCTTTATAGGTTGCCTACGTACCCTACTGAGAGGGATCAAGTCGCACGTAGTTCGTTTATTCCCTTGTTTTTTTTTTTTTTACGCAAGGGGTGTGGCCTTGCTTTAGGCATAGTACCTTTTGAGGTACTTGCCGTTGATAGGGCCGAGTGTTAGCCCTTCTGGCGTGGTGAGGAGATAGGTGCCGTTGGAGTAGACTTCCTTAACGGAGTACGGGCCATCCAATTTGGCATCAAATTTCTTCCCTCCTTGATACGAGAGGATGATGGGGCGTTAGACTGCCAGCACCAGTTCCCCTATCTGGAATGATCGAGGATGGATCTTCTTGTTGAAGGTGCGAGAGAGCCTGGCCTGATAACACTCCAGACGCTGTTGAGCTTCGAGGCGTCTTTCGTCCAATGCTTCCAATTCTGCTAGGCGGAGCTGGGCGTTGTCGTTACTGGTGAGGCCTTCCTGGATTGCTATCCTGAGCGACGGGATCTGGAGCTCGAGCGGAAGAACGACTTCCACACCATAGACGAGGGAGTACGGTGTTGCTTGTGTTGGCGTGCAGAAGGACGTCCAGTAAGCCCATAGTGCTTTGCCTATGTGTTCGTGCCAATCTTTCTTTGTCTTCGAGACGGTTTTCTCCAGCAGCTTGCACAGAGTCTTGTTGAAGGCTTCTGCTAGACCGTTGGCCGGAGCGTTGTACATCGTCGAACAATTCTGCTTAATGTTGTATAATGCGCAGAACTGGCTGACAGCAGTATTCTTGAACTGCTTCCCGTTATCTGTTACGACGTAGCGAGGGACTCCATAGCGGAAGATGATGTCATTCTGGATAAAGCTGATGACGGAGTACTTCGTAACTTCCCGCAGAGGTGTTGCTTCAGCCCACTTGGAAAAGTAGTCCGTGGCCGCCAAAATATAGAGATGTTGCTTGGATGACTTGGGCAGGGGACCGACGATATCGAGTCCCCATCCATCGAAGGGCCAAGACGCGATTGTTGGGTGCAAAGGCTCTGGAGGTTGACGGATGTAGTCCCCGTGCATCTGGCACGCTTGATATCTCCTCGCGTACTCCAAGCTGTCCTTAATCATGGTAGGCCAGTAGTATCCCATCCTCTTGACGCGGAAGTGAAGTTTCGGACCGGACTGGTGCGATCCGCAGATTCCAGCGTGTACTTCTTCCAGTGCGGCTTCCGCTTCTTCTTTCACGAGGCACCTCAGAAGTGTGCCATCGTAGCTTCGTTGGTATAGCTCGCCGTTGAAGTGGTAGAACCTTAGAGACCTTCGACGGATGTCACCTTTGCGCTTTGGATCTTTGGGGAGTTTACCATGAACGAGATAATCCACAAACGGCTGCCTCCAGTCTTGTTCTTTAATCTCAAAGACATACACCGCGTTGGTTTGAACTGGTACTTCGAGCGGACCTTCCTCTTCGGTGATCACGAATCTTCTACAGACGGGGACGACGAGCGAACGTTCTTCTGGAAACGGGAGTGTAGCCGCCAGATTTGCGAGTGCGTCAGCTTGCTGGTTGAGGTTTCTGGAGACGTGCTGAATGGAAGCAGCCTTGAGTTTGTCGAGGAGCATCATAGCCCGCGCATGCAACGGCACCAGGTCTTCTTTGTTGACTTCGTATGCACCCAGGACTTGCTGGATCACGAGTTGGGAGTCTCCAAAAATCTCTAGTCCTTGAAGCTGCATTTCATCGGCCAGCTCGAGACCGATGAGCAGGGCTTGATATTCTGCCATGTTGTTGGAACATGATTCCGACAGTAGGAATGAGAAGGGGAGTATTTCGTTGTCCAGAGTGACAAAGATGACTCCGGCTCCCGCTATGTCTTGCCTAGCTGCGCCGTCGAAGAACATTTTCCAGGATGGGGCGACGTCGATGGAGAAAACTTCTTTGTCCGGGAGATCTTCTGATAACTTCCATTCCGCCGGGAGAGGGTATTCTGCGAGGAAGTTTGCTAGGGCCTGCCCTTTAACCGCTTTCTGCGGTACGAAGGTGATATCAAATTCAAGTAGTAGCAGGGCCCATTTGGCCAGACGTCCGGAAAGCACTGGTCTTGACATGATGTACTTGAGGGGGTTGGCCTTCGAGACGAGTCTGATGGTGTGAGCCAGCATATAATGTCGCAGCTTTTTCGTGGCGAAGATAAGCGCTAAGCAAACCTTCTCGATTGGGGAGTAATTCAGCTCTACGCCAACGAGAGTATGACTCAAGTAGTAGCAGGCTGTCTCCATGCCAAGTTCATTGTTCTGAGCCAGGAGTGCCCCCAAGGATTGCTCCTGGGCAGCAATGTAGAGGATGAGCGGCCTTCCTTGAACTGGTGCTGATAGAACTGGTGGCTTCAGCAGGTGTGCTTTGATGTTTTGGAGTGCTTCTTGGCAAGCTTCATCGCATTTGAACGGCGCTCCTTTCTTCATGAGGCGACTAAAAGGGTGGCACTTTCCGGCCAGGTTGGCGATGAATCTTCGGATATACGCCAAGTGCCCTTGGAGGCCTCTGAGGTCTCGCACTGTCTTTGGTGCGGGCATATTGACGATAGCCTCAATTTTGGATTGATCTATCTCAATGCCACGATATCGGACGACGAAGCCGAGGAACTTGCCTGAGGAGACTCCGAACGCGCACTTGAGTGGATTCATGCGGAGTTGGTACCTTCGAAGCCGTTTGAAGATTAGCTCGAAATCTTGTAGATGTGCCGACTTCTTCTTGGATTTCACCACGAGGTCGTCGACATAATACTCCACGTTTTGATGAAGAATGTCGTCGAAGATTTTCTGCATAGCTCGCTGGTAGGCGGCTCCTGCGTTCTTCAAGCCGAACGGCATTACTTTATAGCAGTAGATTCCTTTCGGTGTGTGGAATGCCGTGAGCTCCTCGTCCTTGGGTGCCATCCGAATCTGATTGTAGCCCGATGATCCATCCATGAAAGTTAGTACCTCGTGACCTGTCGTTGCATCCACCATTAGCTCCGTGATTGGCAAGGGGAAGTCGTCTTTTGGACATGTGTTGTTCAAGTCTCTGAAGTCCACGCACACTTGGATTTGGCCGTTCTTCTTTTTGACTGGGACGACACTAGAGATCCATGTCGGGTACTTGACCTCTTGAATGAAGCCGGCTTCGATCAACTTGTTGACTTCGCCTTCTATTTGAGGTACCAGTTCTGGCCGGTAGCGTCTTTGCCCTTGCTTGATAGCGCTGGCTCCGTGTTTGACGCTGAGCTGGTGCACTGCGATTTTGGGGTCAAGGCCTGACATCTCCTTGTAGGACCATGCGAAGACGTCTCTGTATTCTTTAAGCAGTTTGATGTATGCTGCTTCTTCCTCAGGGGTCAAGAGTGTGCTGACGAATGTAGGCCGAGGCTCCGTCTCTGTGCCCAAGTTGATTTCCTTCAAGTCATCAACGGTGGACTGCCCCCCTTCTTCGAGGACTGGCGAGGCGTCAGGCAACTCGTCGTCCGAAGTAGAAGTATCACCGTTGTCGGGATCCGTGACGGAGATATGATTGACGGCAGCCATGGGTGGGTGGGTGGGTGATGAAACGAAGTCCTCGATTGGCATCCCCAGATGATTAAACATTGACTTCTTCTTTGATTGCTTAACTGGCCCGAGTCTCTCGAACACAGACGTGCGTTTTCGATTCGACCAGTTTTTACCACCTCTGGTTTGCTTCTGGAACAAGGCTTGGCATGGAGCCCATCGTCGTCTTCTTCTGCTGTCGGGACGACTGGGGTGGGTAAAGCGTGCATCGGAGATTGTCGATCCTTCAGCTACTTCGTCTACCATCCTCGCCCCGATGTAGTTCGAGGTGAAGGTCTTCTTTGCTGCGGCTCTGATAACCAACGGAGCTTGGCTAGAGCCGATGCCTCGGCGGTTCGGGAGAATTTGTTCTCCGCTTTGAAATAGCCGAGCTTGCGTTCTCGTCATCCCATGTGGAGTTGCTGCTGGTGGAAGTGTGCCCATGGCGCTTTCTTTGTTGTAGCCGGCTCTGAACAGCAACTTGGCAGTGTTTTGCCCCCAACTCCCTTTTGGCTTGAATCCGAGTTGATTTGGGTCGACTGTGGTGATAGGTCTGCTCGGGTTCGGAGCTTCTGTCAGGCTAGGTAATGGCACCGCCATTTCTTGCAGAGTGATGACATTGGCCTGAGATAACGACGGGGCCAGCTTCCTTGTCGGAGTGGAAGGCGATCGCTCGGATTTACAGAGCCACTGAGGCGCGAGACGCAGGACAGACACCGTTTGGACTGGCAACGGGGTATGTTGCATTGCTCTTGACTCGGGGCTGATGCGCATCTGTGGGTGCAAATTTTGGCAAGAAGTCTGCAAACAGCGGGACCCACCGGCCCTGCCTGGTGGGCCCCCGGAGACCACAGCGGGACCCACCGGCCCTGCCTGGTGGGCCCCCGAAGACTACAGCGGGACCCACCGGCCCTGCCTGGTGGGCCCCCGAGTACCACAGCGGGACCCACCGGCCCTGCCTGGTGGGCCCCCGAGTACCACAGCGGGACCCACCGGCCCTGCCTGGTGGGCCCCCGAGTACCACAGCGGGACCCACCGGCCCTGCCTGGTGGGCCCCCGGAGACCACAGCGGGACCCACCGGCCCTGCCTGGTGGGCCCCCGAGTACCACAGCAGGACCCACCGGCCCTGCCTGGTGGGCCCCCGGAGACCGCAACGGGACCCACCGGCCCTGCCTGGTGGGCCCCTGAAGGCTTTCAAGGGACCCACCGGCCCTGCCTGGAGGATCCCCAGATACGGCAGCAGAAATCGCCATTTGCCCCGGAATTCCTCCCCAGGAAGTCTATAAATAGCAGAGCCTTCGAATGTAATAGGATCGATTCTAAAGAGATCGAATTCTCAGTTCTAAAACCAGAGCCCTGGAATTTCCAACCTCCGATCTACCATCTCCCTTTGATCTTCTTTTCTCCTTCGAAGAGATCAGATCGTTTTTCAGTGACACTCGGCCTGTCAAGGTCACTTCAACTGAAGTTTTAGTGAATTCGGGTTGCTCCCTATAGCACGGAGACGTAGGCTTCGGTTGAACTCCGAGATCACACCTCTCGTGTCTACTCTCTGATTGTATCTCTCTTTCTCTGTTTACATATCAAAAGCAACAACTTCAATCAATAGATCGATCAACGATCTTCGACGTCAACTTCGACTCCAATTGACTGGTGCTGCGAGAGTCTTCGGGTCGGCACGAAGATTTTCCCCCACAGTTTGGCGCCGTCTGTGGGATCCGATCAAAAAGTCCAACTCTCCGCTACTACTTGATCGGTTGAACCTACAACTGATCTTGATAGTCAAACTTCCTCGCTCTCTTGGTTGATCAGACAACTGAACGGCACTCTCGTTGCACCTTTCGCTCTCTGAATGGCGAGGACGAACCATCAAGGTCAACCAGAAGGAAGTAATACTCAACAACAAGCTCGTCCTGAGACTCGATCAATGAGTCAAAGGCTCAATTTCGGACAGCCCCTTCCTGTCCCAGAGATGGGGGTTCATTCAGGGAGGAAGATCTGTCGATCGACCGATCATCCACCCTGCGCGACAATCAATCGGTCAAACAACCCCCACTCCTGCTAAAGACCCTCCTTCGACATATCAAATTTCAGCGGTCGACTTTCAACTGCTTCAA
Source organism: Chamaelirium japonicum (assembly GCA_947650365.1). NCBI lineage: Eukaryota > Viridiplantae > Streptophyta > Magnoliopsida > Liliales > Melanthiaceae > Chamaelirium > Chamaelirium japonicum. Next base: position 4,943,534 of record OX393553.1, read on the forward strand.
TTTGCAAAGCAAAACGCCACCCTCACCGCTGAGAGGGATGCTCTCAAGAGGGCAGCTTCTGAGGCTGGGATCGCTCTTCCTATCCCCTCTACAAATGAGAGGGTCGATCTTCCGCAACATTCAATCCACTCTGAGCAACAGAGGTCAATGGGCACTACTACCCTCGAAAGGGTTCGACGCGATCCAACTCCCTCTGCTGCCCTGTGGAAGCAGAGTGTTTGGGACCGCCTCGACGACGAATCCTCTCAATCCACTCCTGGTCGCAACTTCAACAAAAGAGTCCCTTCAAAGCAAGATGACTCGAGAAGATGTCAGATGAAAGGTGCGCCCTCGAAGAATAGAGTTTCACCATCCGTTCCGCTTCAACGTGGGCTCGGATCGGACCTTCGTCATCGACTCCAACCTGCCGAACAGGACCTCTCGATCTTACCCCTCGATCTCCATCTAAGTCGAGGGCAGGGTCGTAGGGATGGATACTCCTCCGTCGGACCCCTCCATCGAAGCTTATTCGAGTCAGCATTTCCAAGGGGATGGAGAACACCCACTCTCCCCAAATTCAATTGCGTCAAAGGAGATCCAACTCTCCATATACTCTCTTTCAAACAATCCCTGACACCGCATGAAGAAGAGAACAACGTGCTCTGCCGCACCTTCGCCGGGAGCCTCGATGAGCCATCCCTCGATTGGTACCACAACCTTCGAGCTGGATCCATTACTCAGTTCAGCGTCTTAGCCAATCTCTTTGTGCAACATTATCAACTTAATTTGAAGCCGGAGAAGAAGCTCGATTCCCTCTATCGGCTAAGGATGGGTTCGGATGAGAGTCTTCGCAGCTTCACAAGGAGATTTCGCAATGAGCACGCTGCCCTCTCTGGGAGGCATCTGGATGATGAAGCTATCATGTTGGCATTTCAGAATGCACTCCGCTTCGACATGCACATTTACAACGACTTCATTCGCAATCCTCCTCTTTCCCTAGGTTCAATGTTTGATCGAATCCAACGGGAAATTGAGGTTGAGGATGATCAAGTTGCCCGAAAGGGACGAGAGACGAAGAGGCGACCCGCCGAAAGGGAAACCACAAAATATGCTACCAGAGCCTACAACGCAGAAGCAGAAGTTCCTCTCGCACCCAAGCGATTAAGAAACGATGGACGCCGATCTCCTCCAAAGAAGACTACTTTTACCAAATGGAATCTACCAATCGAACAGATCCTCGATCGAATTCAGCATGAAGAGTTCCTCCGATGGCCTAATCCACTGCAGCCCGACACTAAGGCCACTGCAGACAAAACCGTCTACTGTGATTTCCATCGCAGTCATGGTCATTCAACTGATCAGTGCCACCGGCTAAGGCATCATTTGGAAGATCTGCTACGTGTAGGACATCTCCAAGAGTTTCTCAAAGGCAGGCAAAATCATTCCTTCGAACATCACTAGTGAAGATCTCCCTCGAGATGGAAAAATCTGGGGGGTTGGAGATGATCAACTTTCAAGCGACCATTTGTATCGTCAGAGAACGCAGCAGCTGGAAACTAGATCCCAACTGGGAAGGTCTATACAAAGTCAAATCAGAAGGAGGCCAAGGATTCTATCGATTGCCACGGGCTTGGAATGCTCGAAATCTTAAATTGTTCTATCTATGATGTAAATTCTATGTTGAATAAAGATTGCTTTCAAACGTCTACTTGTCCGTTCAAATTCTGAGTTATGAGACAACGCAATATTCAGTTTCAAACCTTCAAGCAAATTCAAGTTGAGCCAGCTCAACCTTCAAGCTACCAGGTCGTTTAACAAGTTTAGGGCCTCGTGTTGCGACACGACCCTTTACGTGCAAATGTTAAACGGTTTCGGGTTGTGAAACAGCACAACTCTCAATTTCAAACTACCAGGTCGTTTAACAAGTTTAGGGCCTCGTGTTGCGACACGACCCTTTACGTCCAAATGTTAAACGATTTCGGGTTGTGAAACAGCACAACTCTCAATTTCAAGCTACCAGGTCGTTTAACAAGTTTAGGGCCTCGTGTTGCGACACGACCCTTTACGTGCAAATGTTAAACGGTTTCGGGTTGTGAAACAGCACAACTCTCAATTTCAAGCTACCAGAATATCAACACTCAGGTACATAATCCAAGACACCTTCGCTACCTCGACGTACAGCAAGTCCAAAATCCGAGACCTGCTCTCGGCACCCTAGCAAAGCCTAAAGCTCTTTGCCCCAACACATCTCGACATGAAGATCAAGGTCCCACGCGTCGAGCAGCATTCAGCCAATGTCACTCCAGAGGCAGGACATCTCTCAAATTTACCAAGTCACTACAGAAGACTTCTACCACTCGACACTCATAAGAGAGCATCACGTGCTCTCATGCTCGAGGAAGACTCGTTCTGGAAATCCACTATCGATGAGGGGGTGAAACGACAATCTTTCATAGCCAGCATCAACGACGAGACGACTATCACCCAGGAGTCGCGTGATCTTCCGACCAACCCTCAAAAATCTTCCGACGTTGCAGATCGTCCTAAGATTCAAAAGCCGATTGACAAAGGCGAAAACTCATCAACCATTTGAGGGCAAAGTCCGAGACCTGAGTCTCAGCATTCAATCGAAGTCTTCGCTCATGGCCTCACTCGAACCATGACCGGATAATTTTTTACCGATCGGACAAACTTGTCTGATCGGCTAAAATCATTCGATCGGTCGATTTTCTACTGGATCTGGCAAAAAACCGAGGTTTTTTGCCGATCACGTGAACCTTGACCGGATAATTTTTTACCGATCGGACAAACTTATCCGATCGGCTAAAATCATTCGATCGGTCGATTTTCTACTGGATCTGGCAAAAAACCAAGGTTTTTTGCCGATCACGCGAACCTTGACCGGATAATTTTTTACCGATCGGACAAACTTATCCGATCGGCTAAAATCATTCGATCGGTCGATTTTCTACTGGATCTGGCAAAAAACCGAGGTTTTTTGCCGATCACGCGAACCTTGACCGGATAATTTTTTACCGATCGGACAAACTTGTCCGATCGGCTAAAATCATTCGATCGGTCGATTTTCTACTGGATCTGGCAAAAAACCAAGGTTTTTTGCCGATCACTCGAACCTTGACCGGATAATTTGGCCTCAACACTATTCAGTAGCAAGATGTTCCAATTCTATTTCAGAACACCCAGACATTCAATTGCTTTCTAATGACACTCTCTACCCTGGTTAGTCCAGTGGAGGACAACTAGGTACGCATGTCATTCGTACATGCTTGTGCATTCGAAGACTTGTGAGTACAAGCTAATCTTGCAAAAGATCGAGTTACAACGGTTCGTAGCATCGACATTCGATCGATTCAAACTTCCTTACTACGAGGATTGGCCCTGCCCAACTGACTCACATGACCTCCCGTGGCATGGCTTTCAATGCTACGGATTATCGGCCGACCTTCGTCATCCGATCTTCTAACGGTAGTCGACCCTCGTGACCGTTACCGATTAGTGGCGATCAGTCGAAGGATCGACCATTGGCCAGGAGTCGCCCATGTTCCTCTACGTATTCGACGCTAGATGAAAGATGACGGACTCCAGAATGCAAATCCTAGAGACAAACTATACAGATACATCAAACCACACTCAAGTCCGATCGTTGGCTCACTCTCAGACCAGCAGTGCCACGGCATTACAATTTCGAGACAGACCCCTCGAGCCCGAGAGAGGAAGTCCCACTTGGCCGATCTGGGTGTTCAGTCCATTTGAAATACCTTTTGGTTGTATGGTGTTTGATCAAGAATAATTCAAATCAAACGATCATAGCGTGCCGGGTTGGGAGCACGCGTGGTATATACACCAAACATTTACATGGCCTTCACCTGGGTTGTCAACTTTTGACCTTTGAAGCAAGCATCAAAGGTGTGAATCAATGGCCATAATCAATGCCATCATTTGTGCATCAAGCTATCACAGCCTTCCCTTCCATCATGCATGGAACTTCCATGCACGCATTCATGCATGTGCGCCGATCCACCCAACAATCCAACTCAACTTCCCACTTGGAATCCAACTTACCCTTCAATCCAACTCAACTTCCCACTTGGAATCCAACTTGCCCTTCAATCCAACTCAACTTCCCACTTGGAATCCAACTTGCCCTTCAATCCCATTGAGAGTTCCACTTGGGATCCAAGTTGCCGTTCAAATCCAACTCTCAAACAAGAGCAAACACCAAACCTCTATCAAACGGCCAGCATTCATGCATTCAAAAGAGCACAGCTGCAACGTTGAGCCCGTGACTACACAGTGGGGTTTGAGCTGTCTCAACCCGTGACTTGTGATCCCCCGGGCCCGTGACTGCAGTACCCTCTCTGCTCCGGCGTCCTGCAAGCACGAGCACTCTCTCCTCCTCTCCAAGCGGCTGCAGATCGGTGATCCGGCGACGGCCACCTCTACGCCCTCGGCTCCGATCGGCAGTGCACACCCAATCAAACACAGCTGCAGCGTCCCCCCCTTCACCGACAACGCCAACTCCATCGTAGATCGACTGCCGGCGACCGATTGGACGAAACCAACCGGTCAAGGTTTCGGTGATCGGTCACCAAGGGGGTTTTTCTGCAGATTTAGTGCAAAATCCACCGATCATAGCCTCCGATCGGTCGAAATTGCCCGATCGGTCGAATTTGACCGATCGGTCAAAATCGCCCGATCGGCGAGACTCGATCCCCTTCTTCCCCTTCGTTTTCTATCTGATCGGCGAAAAATACTACTGGATCTGGCGCCAAACGGGGGTATTTTGCCGATCAACCCTTCTTTGACCGGCTGTTTTTTGTCCGATCGGTGAAATTCACCCGATCGGCAAAATGCACCTGATCGGCGAAATGCACCTGATCGGCGATTTGCACCCGATCGGCGATTTGCACCCGATCGGCGATTTGCACCCGATCAGTAACCTCCGATCAGTAACCTCCTCCCGATCAATCAATCTTCTTTCTTGATCTGTTTTTGTCCGATCGGTGAATTTCACCCGATCGGTGAAATTCACCCGATCAGTGCCTCCGATCGGTCGAATTCGATCGATCGATCAAATTCGCCCGATCGGCAAAACCTCGATCCTCTAATTCTCCCAAACTCCACCTGATCAGCCAAAATCCTACTGGATCTGGCGTGAAACGTGGGTATTTTGCCGATCAACCATTTCTTGACCGGCTGTTTTTTGTCCGATCGGTGAAATTCACCCGATCGGCAAAATGCACCTGATCGGAGATTTGCACCCGATCGGCGATTTGCACCCGATCAATAACCACCTCCCTCCCTCAACCTGATCGACATCCAAATCCGACAACTCCCCTACAGCATCCTCAAAATTTCAACAATCTTGGGTCGAGGCCATCCTCCCCTCTTCGATCTAATCCATCAGATCTAATCCGCGACCCTGGCAGAGGGTCTTCCATTGATCGGTCAAATTTGACCGATCACTTTTTGACCGATCACTTTTGACCGATCAAATTTGACCGATCACTTTTGACCGATCAAATTTAACCGATCACTTTTTGACCGGTCAAATTTGACCGATCACTTTTGACCGATCAAATTTGACCGATCACTTTTGACCGATCAAATTTAACCGATCACTTTTTGACCGGTCAAATTTGACCGATCACTCTTGATCGATCAAATTTGACCGATCATTTCATTTTAGCCGATCGGTCAAGTTTGACCGATCGGCTAAAATTATCCGATCGGTCAAATTTTCTACTGAATCGGTCAAAAAACCATGTTTTTTGACCGATCACCCGATCCTTGACCGGTTGAATTTTGACCGATCGGTCAAAATTTGACCGATCGGTCAAATTTGTCCGATCGGCCAAAAATTGACCAATCGGTCAAAATTGACCGATCAATCAAAATTAACCGGTCAGTCATTTTTATGCTAACACTCGACAAAAAGCTCCTCTACATGTGTGACAGGGGGTCGTTAGCTTTGCACCACGAATCCAAGCCAGCCAGATGATCTCTAGCTAACTTGGAGGGGGTAACTGTGGGTGCAAATTTTGGCAAGAAGTCTGCAAACAGCGGGACCCACCGGCCCTGCCTGGTGGGCCCCCGGAGACCACAGCGGGACCCACCGGCCCTGCCTGGTGGGCCCCCGAAGACTACAGCGGGACCCACCGGCCCTGCCTGGTGGGCCCCCGAGTACCACAGCGGGACCCACCGGCCCTGCCTGGTGGGCCCCCGAGTACCACAGCGGGACCCACCGGCCCTGCCTGGTGGGCCCCCGAGTACCACAGTGGGACCCACCGGCCCTGCCTGGTGGGCCCCCGGAGACCACAGTGGGACCCACCGGCCCTGCCTGGTGGGCCCCCGAGTACCACAGCGGGACCCACCGGCCCTGCCTGGTGGGCCCCCGGAGACCGCAACGGGACCCACCGGCCCTGCCTGGTGGGCCCCTGAAGGCTTTCAAGGGACCCACCGGCCCTGCCTGGAGGATCCCCAGATACGGCAGTAGAAACCACCATTTGCCCCGGAATTCCTCCCCAGGAAGTCTATAAATAGCAGAGCCTTCGAATGTAATAGGATCGATTCTAAAGAGATCGAATTCTCAGTTCTAAAACCAGAGCTCTGGAATTTCCAACCTCCGATCTACCATCTCCCTTTGATCTTCTTTTCTCCTTCGAAGAGATCATATCATTTTTCAGTGACACTCGGCCTGTCAAGGTCACTTCAACTGAAGTTTTAGTGAATTCGGGTTGCTCCCTATAGCACGGAGACGTAGGCTTCGGCTGAACTCCGAGATCACACCTCTCGTGTCTACTCTCTGATTGTATCTCTCTTTCTCTGTTTACATATCAAAAGCAACAACTTCAATCAATAGATCGATCAACGATCTTCGACGTCAACTTCGACTCCAATTGACTGGTGCTGCGAGAGTCTTCGGGTCGGCACGAAGATTTTCCCCCACAGCATCCTTTGCCTAGGTTTCAGTATTCCTTGGACCTTGAGTCTTGCTTCGTCGGAAGGTGGCATCGGATTTGCGGGAAGAGGAGTCTTGTCCTGCTTTACTTCTTCAATCTTCTGGGCTCGAGGGGCTTTAGCTGGAAGAACTTCCGTGACCAGGCCCTTTGCTTGGTAGAACTTAGCGTCGGCCAAGTGTGCCTCGGCCTCGTTGAATGGCTTGTCGTCCGCAACTATGCACCTCTCCACGCCTTCTTCGTAGTACTTGAGGCACTGGTGCCAGGTGGATACCACGATGCCGTTCTCGTGCAGCCATGGTCTTCCTAACAGGAGGCGGTTTGACGTCTGGCAATCGATGATATGGAAGAGGACCGTTATATCCAGCGGGCCAATTGACAGCTTCAGGCGGATGATTCCGATAGTGGACTGTCCGCCCTGGTTGAACCCTTGAATGACCAACTGACTCGACGAGAGCTGGTCGTTGGTGATGCCGAGTTGCCACATTGTCTGGATAGGCATGATGTTGACGGCAGAGCCACAGTCCAACAGGATTCGATTCACTGGCTTTTCCTTGATGTATCCTGAAACGTAGACAGGCCGGTTTTGCAACCGTGTCCCGAGTTGTAAGTCCTCATCCGAAAAGGTTATCGTCGCATCACACGAGGCCACAACTTTGCGCTTCTGGTCATCCTTCCTTTTCCTCTTGTAGCTGTCTGGGTCGGCCAAGGTCGCAGCCATTGCCAGGCGAGCCTTCTTCGGAAGATGCAAAGCTTCTACGAGCGGTAAGTGCAAGATTGCTTCGTCGTGAGAGGTAGCGCCCCCTTTGTCGGAATCGTCTCCCTCATCGATGGAGTCGCCTTCTTCAGAAGTTTCGCTTTCGTTCTTTCCTTCCGACGCCTCATGAACTTCGACCATGCAACAAGACACCCTGATGTGTTGGTCCACTGGGAGGAAGTGATCTGGGAAGAACTCCTGCAAGGTTGTCGGCTCTGGAAGGCTCTGCTGAAGGAGATCGTCTTGGCTTGCTGGCGGCACTTTGAACGCCTTCCTCCCTGGAGTCTTGCTTTTCTTCTTGTAGGTCTTCTGCTTGGTGGACCTCCTCATCACACGGTCTTGCTTGAGCTTTTTTTCTTGCCATGGCTTTCGTCGCCGTGGTAGCATGACCCATGCCTCCTCGTCGGTGGATTCCCCTCCGCTAGGATGATGGTCGGCAGTAGCAACTGGTTCTCTCGAAGGCACTTGTTCTTCTGGAGGCTCTACTGGCTCGTCTTCCGATTCCCAGCCGGTGGGCTTGATTTCGGCGATTGAAACGGACAAAGGCTTTGAGTAGAGGACGTAGTAGTCGAATTTCCCCGAGGGCTGGCCCAACAGACCGACTTCTGGATCTCCCTGCTCGTATCTTTTCTGGAGAGCGTATTGGGACGTAGCTCGACTGGAAGGGACTGGCTCTTCCTGGAGGTCCACTGGCTCGTCTTCCGATCCCCAGCCGGTGGGCTTGATTTTGTCGATTGAAACGGACGGAGGCCTTTAGTAGAGGACGTAGTAGTCGAACTTCCCTGAAGGTTGGCCCAGCAAACCAACTTCTGGATCTCCTTGCTCGTATCTCCTTTGGAGTGCTCGTTGGGATGTAGCATTGCTTAGAAGAGGTACCGGCGCGAGCGATGGTTGCCCCCAGGGCAGCGACGTTTCTTCCTCGGTGAGCGCAAGAGTACGTTGATGTCGCTTCGAGACTTTCGGCTGAGATGGCGACTTAGTGGTTGGCGCTTGACGGTTGATGCGTAATTTGGGCACGCTTCGTCGAGCAGCAACGAGTACTGGTGAGAAGGAACCAAAGGTGATGGACGTCATGTTGGCCGTAGCAACCTCTCTGGAGTCGATCTCTATCTTCCCTTGCTTTGCGAGCGCCATGATTCTTTCCTTGAAGACGAAGCATCTTTCGATGGGGTGACTTACCACTCGGTGGTATTTGCAGAAGAGAGGGTCATCGATGCGATGCATCTGCTCGGGCCTTTTCGAAGGAGGGAGCTCTATCATCTTCTCTTGCAGCAATTGGTCGAACATGGAGGAGACTTCCGAGTCCGGGAAGGGGTACTCTTTTGCTTCGAGCTCCTCAAGAGTCATCCTTTGTCTTGGTGGCGGAGGCGGCGGTATGGCGGCTCCCTTCTTCTGATCCGGCTTGCCACCGATCCTGAGTGGCTTGGAGGTTGAAGCTACGTCAGTCACATTGACTTGCTTTGGTTTCAGTGCTTGTGGCTTGTCCTTCTTCTCTACCTTCAAGAAGTCCTTGTTCTTCGAGTCCCCGCGGCTTGCCAGGCTGAGTTCCATGTCGTGAGCCCGAGTTGCGAGTTCTTCGAAAGACCGAGGCTTGATACCTTTGAGGATGTAGAGCAGGCCCCAGTGCATGTCTTGGGTGCACATCTCGATGGTCGAGTCTTCAGACAAGCGGTCTCGTGAATTCAACGCGAGGTTCCTCTATCTGTCGATGTAGTCGATCACTGGCTCATCTTTTCTTTGCTTGACGGTAGCAAGCTCGGTCATGCTGACGGTTCGTCTGGTGCTGTAGAAGCGATTGAGGAACTCCCTCTCCATCTGATCCCAACTGTCAATGGTCCCTAGAGGAAGATCAACGTATCAGTCGAATGCGTTGCCTTTGAGGGTGCAAACGAATTGCTTCACCATCTCGTCACCATATGTGCCAGCATTATTGCAGGTCTCGATGAAGTGGGCGACGTGCTGTCTTGGATTTCCCTTTCCGTCGAAGTGCTGGAACTTTGGTGGCTGGAATCCAACTGGGAAGTGTAGCTGCTGGATCCTCGCAGTGTAGGGCTTCGAGTATGCCGCCGTGATCGGAGGAAGGCCACTGCTGTGGGAACGCACCATGTCGGCTATCAACGCTTGGACTTGCTGAGCATTCATCGTTGCTGTTGCCGGAGGTTGCGTGGCCACCGAGGCTGGCACTGGGGAGACGACTTCCACTGGGACGGGAGCCGAGGAGAGCGCTGGAGTAACTGCTTGAATCATCGGAACCACCTCTGCAGGGGCGGGAGTTGAAGACAGAACTGGAGCGGTTACTGGAGAAGCGACGGGTTGGCCGACTACTGCAGCGTCCTTTGCGCTTAGCTTTTGGAGCAGAGTATTGATGTGACGATCCGTATCCTCCATCAGCCGAGCAATCTGCGCCATGTGCTCGTTCATCTGCATGACTTGGAGCTGAAGAGCGAACGGAGGATGGTGACGGAGGACGTCTCGATGTTGCATGCTAGCATCCTCGCCGTCGTCATCGGAGACGTAGTTACGCCGACTTGCTTCTGGCTGATGATTGATGTTTGCCCCCTGCAGAGGAGGTGCAACGTCCGCTGGAGAACCCGAACGGGCTCGGGGCTGGGGATGGTCCTCCCCAAACTTCTGGACATGAACTCCAGGATCGAGGCTCGTTTCTTCATGCACTAGGGTCTCGTTGGTGCTTTGGCGAGCATCTTCGGCAGTAGCTTCTGGCACGAAGATATCCGTAAGAGTCCGAGTACGCCGAGTGTAGACGCGTACCATCGGGGGAGGATCACCCTCCGGATTTACTGGATCACCGTGTCGGAGTAGAGGAGACTCGGCGATTGGTGAGAGGCTTGGAGCAAACGCATCGTTGTTTGTTTCGGCCATTGCAAACTTCAAGCAGCTTCTTCAGCCATACGGATGAAAGGAGAAGAGGTCCCACCGGGCGTGCCAGAAATCTGTATGCGCGGAAAAAGGTACGGGTCGACTTTATTGCGCAAAACCAGATTACAAGTGTGGCCGGGACCCGGGTGGCTCGGGTGTAGCGAGTCCGGGTTGCGATGAGTTTTGATCAGGGGATTGTGGGAAAGATCTTCTGGAGGATCCCTTTGATCCGCGTCTCCATGTGGTGTTCGTGCGAGAGCTCTGAAGGGGTTGCCTAGGATAGGGGTCTTTACAGGGTGAGGGTTTTAGAGAGGCTAAAGAATGTCCCTGTTGCTTTGTCCCTTCCGTGCTTCGTGCTTTCTCGGCTAGGGGGTTTTCCGGCTTTGTTCCTCAGTCTTCGTGTCTTCCTCGCTCCTTGCTTGACCTCGGCGTCCTTGATCGTCGGTTCGCGGCGTCGATCGTGCTTTTGGCGTCGGCTTTGGCTTCGGCTTTTTGGCTTTGGCTTGGCTCCGGCTTTTGCTTTGCTTTGGCGCTTGCACTTGGATGTAGCCGGGAGAGACTTGTGATGCTTTCGTTCTTCCGGACTTCGCATCGTATCAGCTAGAACGTGCGGTGCTTTTGCTCGTGGCCGGCGTAGTCACTTGGCTTTGGCACTTGCGTTGCTTTGGCGCGGGCTTTACTGGGGCTTTGCTCTGGCTTCTTGCATAGACTTTAGCTTCAGCGTCAACTCGGTCTCCTTCTTCGAACGACGTGGGCTACTCCTTCGGTACTTTGACGGCTTGGGTGTCGGCTTGACTTTTCTTCTTCTCCGGGCTTCTTTAGCGTGATCGGAGTCAAAGGATGCTTTCGAAGATGGTAGGGGTAGCACCGGTATCCGTGCGATGGTTGTAGCGTCGGCTTTTATTGGTGAAGACGGCGGGGGTAGCGACGGCCTCCGTGCGACGGTTATAGCGTCGGCTTTTATTGATGAAGATGACGGGGGTAGCGATGCTTCAGGTGGTCTGCTCCAGGCTTTCTTCTTCGTGGATGGCGCAGACGTTTGTCGAAGGCGACGGGTTGATGACGCTTCGTTTCTCTCCTCCGGGCTTTGGAGCTTGATCGGAGTCGAGGATTTATTGGAGCCGACGGGGTAGTGCCGCTCCGAGCTTCTTCTCTGGCCTTTGCTTCTGGCGTCTTCGGAGTCGAAGGGTCTTCTTCTCCGAGCTTTCTTCTTCGTGCACGTAGTCAAAGTCTTGATCTTCGTGTGCAAGGGTCTTCACGTTGATGAGGGCTTTCAATGGACTAAGCCGATCCCGACGGGACAGGCTTGCCCGTGCCTCGTGAAGCCTTGGGTCGATGAAGAAGCGTCTCCTCTTCTGCAGAGCTCCCGCGCTTCGTCTTCAGTCTTCAACCATCGACCTCTTGAATCTTCCCCCACCCCCTCTATTTATAGGCAAAGGGGAGGGGAGAGAGATATGGGAACTTTTTAATTTTAAATCCCTTTTGTATCTCTCTCATAATTACCCAGGATTTATTCATCCATTGATGAGGGGAATAACATTTATTTGTTTTCCTTTTCTGGCGAGGCAATTATGGCTGGATTTCGCACACGAAATCGATGGCGATCAGGCGCTTCTTCTTGTGCGTCGGATCGAGGGATCGGCGCAGATCCGCGTGTGTGCAGACGTCATATGCAACCTCCCCCCGCGCATGGCGGTAGTTCTTTCCTTTTCTTTCTTATCTTTCCTTTTCTTTTCTTTCCTTTTCTTTTCTTTCCTTTCTTTTCTTTCCTTTTCTTTTCTTTCTTTTCTTTTCTTTCCTTTTCTTTTCTTTACTTTCTTTTCTTTTTCCTTGGAGGGCCGGCCAGTCCCCCATGGGGTTCGGGTCCTAGTAGGGCCGGCCCCATGGGGTTCGGACCCTAGTAGGCCCCCCCCTTTAAGCGTGGGGTCCGCTCCTCTTTTGCTGGGTGCGAATCGGGTCCGGGTCCGCACTGGCGCGTGCGAGTCGGGTCCGCACGTCGGGTTTGCATCCGCGTTGGCACACGTAAGTCGGGTCCGAGTCATACGAAATTCGTGTGTCTACATCATGTTCTTAGTTTTCTCGTAAATTGTACCTTATTGACATAGTGTTATTAGTTTCTCATTCATAAGCTTATTTATCTCCAATCTCAATTTGTTATAGTATTTGATTACATTCAACTAAACTATTTATCTTAGTTGCCATTGAAAAAATTATTTAAAAAAAACAATTTTCAATTATGATTTTAAAAAATAATTTCAAAAAATAATTTTAATTATTTTATAAATGATTTTAAAAAATATTTTTTAACTTCGTCAATGTAACATATTAATTACATTGTCGATCCCCAGCCTGGAGAAAGAAAGAGGGGAAATGCCTATTTATATTTTACAAAATATTTCATAAGAGGGGGGTAGTGATGAGTGTTTCTCTCTTTCTCACTCACACGGGGGTTAGCGATGAGTGTCTCTCTCTCGCTTTCAAGATACAAAAATAATCATGACTACTAATACCTATGAGGACTACTAATGACGACATCCTAGCCTATCATGACTATAATCCCCAGAAACAAACCTAGCATAGTGCCCAATAACATGCCTCTTCCTCGGAGGCAAAGAAGCCTCCTCGATACCAATAGCTATCTACGAGGTCTGGAGTGGACTAGCGGTAGCTTTCTGCGGGGTCTGGAGTGGACTAGCAATAGCTGCCTATGAGGACCCTAGGCTTTAAAGTAGCTGCATATGAGGACACCTAGCGAGGGTCTAAAGTAGCTATCTGCGAGGACCCCTAGCCTGGCTCAAAACTGGTCGACAACTGATATAACAACAGTAAGAGCCCCATACTGGACAAAACCTATGAGCAATAGTCATACTCGATCATATCCAGAATATCCCCCTGCCTCTGCCTCTCCCTCCTCATGTGCCCCACCTCCCTTCTCCTATACCTCTCCTTCCTCCTATGCCCCACCTCTTTCCTCTTGTGCCTTTCCCTCATGTACATCAACTCAGCCTCTTCCTTGACCACCATGCCCCGTACGGTATAGTACTGAAGGTTGTCCCTCAACAGATGCATAGAGCAACCGAAGATTTGGAGCAGATTTTAGAAACTCTATGACACCTCTCACAGTATCCCTAGTATACAGCGGACCGGCCAGCAGCCTCTGGATCCTCAACCTATAAAAATTAATTATATAATTTTAAAATGATATATAAAAGAAAACTTATGATAAATAAACTTTAGGTAAATATTAAACTTACTACCTGAAAGTATTTGAGGGTGTACTAATAAAAAAACTGGTCCCCGTATCCTTGGGGGAGAAAATGGGGTTCCAAATAGCGTGTCCGTATATTATAGATCTACGAAATACCAAACCACTGATGGTACTCCCATGTCGGACACCCGTCTAAAACATATATGAAATAAACATATAATAAGCATATACTAAGAATTTAACTATGTACGCAATAAATACAACTACATATGAAATAAATAATTAACTTATTAAAAAAAAATCTTACCGTGAGAGTCGGAGTCCACACAGAGAAACGGGGCTAACTTAACTCTGTACGCAACCAACAGCTGCTCCCATACCTGGAGGGCAATGGGTCTCACACTCGGGCCCCTGTCCCTAGAATCCCACAAAACAGGTGCAATGGGGATGGGCTGGTATCTGACGTACTGGCGTAAATATCGATCTAGTGGATGATATAGCGTAAGCGCTATATGAATCACACAGAACCGGTGGCAAACCCAACACGCCTCCCAAGCCTCCCGTAAAAAATGTGGAACATCCGGCTCAAACGAAAAGAAGTGTAACTAGGTGATCTAAAAAATATATTATATTATTTAATAAGATAATCAACTATTAAATTATAACTAACCTACTAAAATATCTAATATTTAACTTTTCTCACTCCCAGTCAGTAAATCCAGCACCATCTAGTACAACGGGATGCTATGGTGGGGGTCTGACTCGTACCACTGGTATGAAAGGACCCACCTCAAAGCTCGAGGAAAGGATCGGGTGCTCTCGAAAAGGTCAAAACGTACCGGCCTATATACTGGTAGGTACTCATGGGCCCAAACCTAAAATAATATAATAAATATATATAATACTAAATAATTCAAATAAAACAAAACAAGTATAACATATTATAATTTTTTTTACCTGCAATAAGGGGGTGCAATCCACTAGCTGGTGTGCAATACCCATCGCAAACTGGCTTAGGCTAGAGTATAAAAATGCCAGAACGGTTACACCTAAGCATAAATAGGAAGTGATAACCAAGTCCTAACAAAATAGAAAACTAACATGCACAAGATTGCTGGTTGCATCGGGAAACAGGCATAAGCCACACAGTGCTAACAAATATGCACGTGTATACCTCAATGCCTTAAATAATAAATATACATTATTAGCATATTATTTATATAAAAATATTAACATATATTGAATACAATTAATAAATAAAACTTATCGTCTCAAAGTGTACCAGCTCTGGAGGTGCCGGTCCAAAGTGAGTACGAACCCAGTTCAATTGGATGTACCTCTCCCCCTGTGATGGCAGAGGCAGTACAACTCCTAAGCTATCGTAAATCAGTTGACGGTAGTGAAAAGGTGGGGTGCCAAGAGATAGTCACAGGGAGATCGGTAATGATCAACTCTAGAATCTGCTGAGCGTCCTGCAAAGTGATCGACATCTCTCCGAAAGAAAAAAAAAGGAATGTGTGAGTAGCCGACCACCAACACTCAGCTAGCGTATAGTAGAGACGCAGGTCGATGCTAAACTATCAGATATGGCTGTAGACACACGAATTTCGTATGACCCGGACCCGACTTACGTGTGCCAACGCGGATGCAAACCCGACGCGCGGACCCGACTCGCACGCACCAGTGCGGACCCGGACCCGATTCGCACCCAGCAAAAGAGGAGCGGACCCCACGCTTAAAAGGGGGGCCGACCCCTACTAGGGTCCGAACCCCATGGGGCTGGCCCTACTAGGACCCGAACCCCATGGGGGGCCGGCCGGCCCGCAAGGAAAAAGAAAAGAAAGGAAAGAAAAGAAAGGAAAGAGAAGAAAAGGAAAGAAAAGAAAGAAAAGAAAAGGAAAGAAAAGAAAGAAAAGGAAGTAAATACCGCCATGTGCGGGGGGAGGTTGCGTATGACGTCTGCACACACGCGGATCTACACCGATCCCTCGATCCCACGCACAAGAAGAAGCGCCCGATCGCAATCGATTTCGTGCGCAAAATCCAGCCATAATTGCCCCGCCAGGAAAGGAAAGCGAATGAAGACTTATTCCCCTCATCAATGGATGAATAAATCTTGGGTAATTATGAGGGAGATATTAAAGGAATTTTAAATTAAAACTTCCCATATCTCTCCCCTCCCCTTTGCCTATAAATAGAGGGGGTGGGGGAAGGTTCAAGGGCTGATGGTTGAAGACTGAAGACGAAGCACGGGAGCTCTGCAGAAGAGGAGACGCTTCTTCATCGACCCAAGGCTTCACGAGGCATGGGCAAGCCTGTCCCGTCAGGATCGGCTTAGTCCACTGAAAGCCCTTATCAACGTGAAGACCCTTGAACACAAAGATCAAGACTTCGACTCCGTGCACGAAGAAGAAAGCTCGGATAAGAAGACCCTTCGACTTCGAAGACGCCAGAAGCAAAGGCCGGAGAAGAAGCTCGGAGCGGCACTACCCCGTCGGCTCCAATAAATCCTCGATCCCGATCAAGATCCAAAGCCCGGAGGAGAGAAACGAAGCGTCATCACCCCGTCGTCTTCAACAAACGCCTGCGCCATCCACGAAGAAGAAAGCCTGGAGCAGACCGTCTGAAGTGTCGTTACCCCCGCCGTCTTCACCAACAAAAGCCGACGCTACAACCGTCGCACGGAGACCATCGCTACCCTCGTCGTCTTCATCAACAAAAGCCGACGCCACAACCGTCGCACGGAGATCGGTGCTACCCCCACTATCTTCGAAAGCATTCTTTGACTCCGATCACGCCAAAGAAGCCCGGAGAAGAAGAGAAGTCCAGTCGACACGCAAACCGTCGAAGCACCGGAGAAGTAACCCACGTCGTTCGAAGAAGAAGATCGAGTTGACGCTGAAGCTAAAGTCTACGCAAGAAGCTAGAGCAAAGCCCCAGTAAAGCCCGCGCCAAAGCAACGCAAGTGCCAAAGCCAAGCGACTACGCCAGCCACGAGCAAAAGCACCGCACGTTCTAGCCGATACGACGCGAAGTCCGGAAGAACGAAAGCATCGCAAGTCTCTCCCGGCTACGTCCAAGTGCAAGCACCGAAGCAAAGCAAAAGCCAGAGCCACGTCGGAGCCGAGCCAAAGCCAAAAAGTTGAAGCCAAAGCCGACGCCAAAAGCACGATCGACGCCGCGAACCGACGATCAAGGACACCGAGGTCAAGCAAGGAGTGAGGAAGACACGAAGACCGAGGAACGAAGCCGAAAACCCCCTAACCGAGAAAGCACGAAGCACAGAAGGGACAAAGCAACGGTGGACATTCCTTAGCCTCTCCAAAACCCTCACCCTGTAAAGACCCCTGTCCTGGGCAACCCCTTCAGAGCTCTCGCACGAATACCACGTGGAGACGCGGATCAAAGGGATCCTCCAGGAGATCTTTCCCACAAATCCCCTGATCAAAACTCGCCGCAACCCGTACTCGCTACACCCGAGCCACCCAGGTCCCGGCCACACTTGTAATCTCGTTTTGCACAATAAAGACGACCCGTACCTTTTCTGCGCATACAGATTTCTGGCACGCCCGGTGGGACGGCTTCCCCTTTCATCCGTACGGCTGAAAAAGCTGCTTGAAGTTTACAATGCCCGGGACAAGAAACGATGCGTTTGCTCCAAGCCTTTCACCGATCGCCGAGTCTCCTCTACTCCGACACGGTGACCCAGTAAACCCGGAGGGTGATGCTCCCCCGATGGTACGCGTCTACACTCGGCGTACTCGAACCCTTGCTGATGTCTTCACACCAGAAACTACTGCCGAAGATGCTCGCCAAAGCGCCGACGAGGCCTTGGTGCATGAAGAAACGAGCCTCGATCCTGGAGTCCATGTCCAGAAGTTTGGGGAGGACCAGCCCCAACCTCGAGCCCGTTCGGGTTCTCCAGCGGAAGTTGCGCGTCCTCTGCAGGGGGAAAACATCAATCATCAACCAGAAGCAAGTCGGCGCAACTACGTCTCCGACGACGATGGCGAGGATGCTAGCATGCAACATCGGGACATCCTCCGTCACCATCCTCCGTCTGCTCTTCAGCTCCAAGTCATGCAGATGAGCGAGCATATGGCGCAAATTACTCGGCTAATGGAGGAGAAGGATCGTCACATCAATAATCTGCTCCAAAAGCTAAGCACAAAGGACGCTGCAGTAGTCAGCCAACCCGTTGCTTCTCCAGTAACCGCTCCAGTTCCGTCTTCAACTCCCGCCCCTGCAGAGGTGGTTCCGATGATTCAAGTAGTTACTCCAGTACTCTCCTCGGCTCCCGTCCTAGTGGAAGTCGTCTCCCCAGCGCCAGCCTCGGTGGCCACACAACCTCCGGCAACAGCAACGATGAATGCTCAGCAAGTCCAAGCGTTGATAGCAGACATGATGCGTTCCCACGGCAGTGGCCTTCCTCCGATCACGGCGGCATACTCGAAGCCCTACACTGCGAGGATCCAGCAGCTACGCTTCCCAGTCGGATTCCAGCCACCAAAGTTCCAGCACTTCGACGGAAAGGGAAACCCAAGACAGCACATTGCCCAATTCATCGAGACCTGCAATAATGCCAGCACATATGGCGACGAGATGGTGAAGCAATTCATTCGCACCCTCAAAGGCAACACGTTTGACTGGTACGTTGATCTTCCTCCAGGGACCATCGACAGTTGGGATCAGATGGAGAGGGAGTTCCTCAATCGCTTCTACAGCACCAGACGGACCATTAGCATTACCGAGCTTACTGCAGTCAAGCAAAGGAAAGATGAGCCAGTGATCGACTACATCGACAGATGGAGGAACCTCGTGCTGAATTCACGAGACTGCTTGTCTGAAGACTCGGCCATCGAGATGTGCACCCAAGGCATGCACTGGGGCCTGCTCTACATCCTCAAAGGTATCAAGCCTCGGTCTTTTGAAGAACTCGCGACTCGAGCTCATGACATGGAACTCAGCCTAGCAAGCCGCGGGGACTCGAAGAACAAAGACTTCTTGAAGGTAGAGAAGAAGGACAAGCCACCGGCACCGAAACCGAAACAAGTCCATGTTGCGGACGTCGCTTCAACCTCCAAGCCGCTCAAGATCGGTGGCAAGCCAGATCAGAAGAAGGGCGTCGCCATACCGCCGCCTCCACCGCCAAGACAAAGGATGACTCTCGAGGAGCTCGAAGCCAAGGAGTACCCCTTCCCGGACTCGGAAGTCTCCTCCATGTTCGACCAACTGCTGCAAGAGAAGATGATAGAGCTCCCTCCTTTGAAAAGGCCCGAGCAGATGATCGCGTTGACGACCCTCTCTTCTGCAAATATCATCGAGTGGTAAGTCATCCCATCGAAAGATGCTTCATCTTCAAGGAAAGAATCATAGCGCTCGCAAAGCAAGGGAAGATAGAGATCGACTCCGGAGAGGTTGCTACGGCCAACATGACGTCCATCACCTTTGGCTCCTTCTCACCAGTACTCGTTGCTGCTCGGCGAAGCGTGCCCAAATTGTGCATCAACCGTCAAGCGCCAACCACTAAGTCACCATCTCAGCCGAAAGTCTCGAAGCGACGTCAACATATTCCTGCGCTCATCGAGAAAGGAACGCCGCTGCCCTGGAGGCAACCATCTCTCACGCCAGTACCTCTTCCAAACGGAGCTACGTCCCAATACGCTCTTCGGGAAAGATACGAGCAAGGAGATCCAGAAGTCGATTTGCTGGGCCAACCTTCGGGGAAGTTCGACTATTACGTCCTCTACTCAAGACCTCCGTCCGTTTTAATCGACGAAATCAAGCCCACCGGCTAGGGACCGGAAGACGAGCCAGTGGAGCCTCAAGGAGAGCAAGCCCCTTCCAGTCAAGCTACATCCCAATACGCTCTCCAGAAAAGATACGAGCAGGGAGATCCAGAAGTCAGTCTGCTAGGCCAACCTTCGGGCAAGTTTGACTATTACGTCCTCTACTCAAGGCCTCCGTCCATTTCAATCGACGAAATCAAGCCCACCGGGTGGGAATCGGAAGACGAGCCGGTAGAGCCTCCAGAAGAACAAGTGCCTTCGAGGAAACCAGTTGCTGCCGCCAATCATTATCTTAGCGGAGGAGAATCCACCAACGAAGAAGCATGGGTCATGCTACCACGGCGACGAAAGCCATGGCAAGAAAAGAAGCTCAAGCAAGACCGTGTGATGAGGAGGTCCACCGAGCGGAAGACCTACAAGAAGATAAGCAAGACTCCAGGGAGGAAGGCGTTCAAAGTGCCGCCAGTAAGCCAAGACGATCTCCTTCAGCAGAGCCTTCCAGAGCCGACAACCCTGCAGGAGTTCTTCCCGGATCACTTCCTCCCAGTGGACCAACACATCAGGGTGTCTTGTTGCATGGTCGAAGTTCATAGGACATCGAAAGGAAAAGACGAAAGCGAGACTTCTGAAGAAGGCGACTCCATCGATGAGGGAGACGATTCCGACAAAGGGGGCACCGCCTCTCACGACGAAGCAATCCTGCACATGCCACTCGTAGAAGCTTTGCATTTCCCGAAAAAGGCTCGCCTGGCAATGGCCGCGGCCTTAGCCGATCCAGATAGCTACAAAAGGAAGAGGAAGAACGACCAGAAGGGCAAAGCTGTGGCCTCGTGTGATGCGACGATAACCTTTTCGGATGAGGACTTGCAACTCGGGACGCGATTGCACAACCGGCCTCTTTACGTTTCGGGATACATCAAGGAGAAGCCAGAGAACCAAATCCTGTTGGACTGTGGCTCCGCCGTCAACATCATGCCTATCCAGACAATGCGGCAACTCGGCATCACCAACGACCAGCTCTCACCGAGTCAGTTGGTCATTCAAGGGTTCAACCAGGGCGAACAGTCCATTATCGGAATCATCCGCCTGAAGCTGTCAATCGGCCCGCTGGATACAACAGTCCTCTTCCATATCATCGATTGTCAGATATCATACCGCCTCCTGTTAGGAAGACTATGGCTGCACGAGAATGGCACCGTGGTATCCACCTGGCACCAATGCCTTAAGTACTATGAAGAAGGCGTGGAGAGGTGCATAGTTGCGGACGACAAGCCATTCAACGAGGCCGAGGCACATTTGGCCGACGCTAAGGTCTATCAAGCAAAGGGCCTAGTCACGGAAGTTCTTCCAGCTAAAGCCCCTCGAGTCTAGAAAATTGAAGAAGTGAAGCAGGATAAGACTCCTCTTCCCGCAAATCCAGTGCAACCTTCCGACAAAGCAAGACTCAAGGTCCAAGGAACGCCGAAACCTAAGCAAAGGATGCGCATCAGCCCCGAGTCAAGAGTCGTGCAACATGCCCCGTTGCCCGCCCAAGAGACGCCAGTCCTGCGTCTCGCGCCTCATTGGCTCCGTAAATCCGAGCGATCGCCTTCTACTCCGACAAGGAAGCTGGCCCCATCGTTATCACAGGCCAATGTCATCACCCTGCAAGAAATGACGTTGCCATTACCTAGTCTGACGCAAGCTCCGAACCCAAGCAAGCCTGTCGAATCAGTAGATCTCGAGCAGCTTGGATTTGAGCCGAAGGGAAGTTGGGGGCAAAATGCGGCTAAGTTGTTGTTCAAAGCCGGCTACGACGGAGAAAGCGCCATGGGCACACTTCCCCCAACGGCAACTCCATATGGGATGACGAGAACTCAAGCTCGGCTGTTTCAAAACGGTGAACAAATTCTCCCGAACCGCCGAGGCATCGGCTCCAGTCAAGCTCCATTAGTCATCAAAATCGCAGCAAAGAAGACCTTCACCTCGAACTACATCGGGGCGAGGATGGTAGACGAAGCAGCTGAAGGATCGACAATCTCCGATGCACGCTCTACCTACCCCAGCCATCCCGACAGCAGGAGAAGATGACAACGGGCTCGATGCCAAGCCTTGTTCCAGAAGCAAACCAGAGGTAGTAAAAACTGGTCGAATCAAAAACGCACGTCTGTGTTCGAGAGACTTGGGCCAGTCAAGCAATCAAAGAAGAAGTCAGTGTTTGATCGTCTGGGGATGCCAATCAAGGACTTCGTCTCATCACCCATCCACCCACCCATGGCTGCCGTCAATCATATCTCCATCACGGATCCCGACAACGGTGATACTTCTACTTCGGACGACGAGTTGCCCGACGCCCCGCCAGTCCTCAAAGAAGGGGGGCAGTCCACCATTGATGACTTGAAGGAAATCAACTTGGGCACAGAGACGGAACCTCGGCCTACATTCGTCAGCACACTCTTGACCCCTGAGGAAGAAGCCGCATACATCAAACTGCTTAAAGAATACAGATACGTCTTCACATGGTCCTACAGGGAGATGCCGGGCCTCGATCCCAAAATCGCAGTACACCAGCTCAGCGTCAAACACGGAGCCAGCGCTATCAAGCAAGGGCAAAGACGCTACCGACCAAAACTGGTACCCCAAATAGAAAGTGAAGTCAACAAGTTGATCGAAGCCAGCTTCATTCGAGAGGTCAAGAACCCGACATGGATCTCTAGTGTCATCCCAGTCAAAAAGAAGAACGGCCAAATCCGAGTGTGCGTGGACTTCAGAGACTTGAACAACGTATGTCCAAAAGATGACTTCCCCTTGCCAATCACGGAGCTAATGGTGGCGCGACGACAAGTCACGAGGTGCTAACTTTCATGGACGGATCATCGGGCTACAATCAGATTCAGATGGCACCCAAGGACGAGGAGCTCACCGCATTCCGCACACCGAAAGGAATCTACTGCTATAAAGTAATGCCGTTCGGCTTGAAGAACGCGGGAGCCACCTACCAGTGAGCTATGCAAAAAATCTTCGACGACATTCTTCATCAAAACGTGGAGTGTTATGTCGACGACCTCGTGGTGAAATCCAAGAAGAAGTCGGCACATCTACAAGATCTCGAGCTAATCTTCAAACGGCTTCGAAGGTACCAACTCCGCATGAATCCACTCAAGTGCGCGTTCGGAGTCTCCTCAGGCAAGTTCCTCGGCTTCGTCGTCCGACATCGTGGCATTGAGATAGATCAATCCAAAATTGATGCTATCGTCAATATGCCCGCACCAAAGACAATGCGAGACCTCAGAGGCCTCCAAGGGCACTTGGCGTATATCCGAAGATTCATCGCCAACCTGGCTGGAAAGTGCCACCCTTTTAGTCACCTCATGAAGAAAGGAGCGTCGTTCAAATGGGATGAAGCTTGCCAAGAGGCACTCCAAAACATCAAAGCATATCTACTGAAGCCACCAGTTTTATCAGCACCAGTTCAAGGAAGGCCGCTCATCCTCTACATTGCTGCCTAGGAGCAATCCTTGGGGGCACTCCTGGCTCAGAACAACGAACTTGGCATGGAGACAGCTTGCTACTACTTGAGTCGCACTCTCGTCGGCGCAGAGCTGAATTACTCCCCAATCGAGAAGGTCTGCTTAGCGCTTATCTTCGCTAAGAAAAAGCTGCGACATTATATGCTCGCTCACACCATCAGACTCGTATCGAAGGCTGACCCCCTCAAGTACATCATGTCAAGACCAGTGCTTTCCGGACGTCTGGCCAAGTGGGCCCTGCTTCTACTTGAATTTGATATCACCTTCATACAGCAGAAAGCGGTTAAAGGGCAGGCCCTCGTGAACTTCCTCGCAGAATACCCTCTCCCGGCGGAATGGGAGTTATCAGAAGATCTCCCGGATGAAGAAGTGTTCTCCATCGACGTCGCCCCATCCTGGAAAATATTCTTTGACGGCGCAGCTAGGCAAGACATAGCGGGAGCCGGAGTCATCTTCGTCACTCCAGACAATGAAATACTCCCCTTCTCATTCCTACTGTCGGAATCATGTTCCAACAACGTGGCAGAATATCAAGCCCTACTCATCGGTCTTGAGCTGGCCGACGAAATGAAGCTTCAAGGACTAGAGATTTTTGGAGACTCCCAACTCGTGATCCAGCAAGTCCTGGGGGCATACGAAGTCAACAAAGAAGACCTGGTGCCATTGCATGCGCGGGCTGTGGAGCTCCTCGGTAAACTCAAGGCTGCTTCCATTCAGCACGTCTCCAGGAACCTCAACCAGCAAGCTGACGCACTCGCAAATCTGGCGGCTACACTCCCGTTTCCAGAAGAACGTTCGCTCGTCGTCCCCGTCTGCAGGAGATTCATGATCACCGAAGAGGAAGGTCCGCTCGAAGTACCAGTTCAAATCAATGCGGTACATATCCTCGACATTAAAGAACAAGACTGGAGGCAGCCGTTTGTCGATTATCTCGTTCATGGTAAACTCCCCGAGGATCCGAAGCGCAAAAGTGATATCCGTCGAAGGTCTCTAAGGTTCTACCACTTCAACGGCGAGCTGTACCGTCGAAGCTATGATGGCACACTCCTGAGGTACCTCGTGAAAGAAGAAGCGAAAGCCGCACTGGAAGAAGTACACGCTGGAATCTGCGGATCATACCAGTCCGGTCCGAAACTTCACTTCCGTGTCAAGAGGATGGGATACTACTGGCCTACCATGATCAAGGACAGCTTGGAGTACGCGAGGAGATGTCAAGCGTGCCAGATGCACGAGGACTACATCCGTCAACCTCCAGAGCCTTTGCACCCAATAATCGCGTCTTGGCCCTTCGACGGATAGGGACTCGATATCGTCGGTCCCCTGCCCAAGTCATCCAAGCAATATCTCTACATTTTGGCAGCCACAGACTACGTTTCCAAGTGGGCTGAAGCAACACCTCTGCGGGAAGTTACGAAGTACTCCGTCATCAGCTTTATCCAGAATGATATCATCTTCCGCTATGGAGTCCCCCGCTACATCGTAACAGATAACGGGAAGCAGTTCAAGAATGCTGTCGTCAGCCAGTTCTACGCATTGTACAACATTAAGCAGAATTGTTAGACGATGTACAACGCTCCGGCCAACGGTCTAGCAGAAGCCTTCAATAAGACTCTGTGCAAGCTGCTAGAGAAAACCGTCTCAAAGACAAAGAAAGATTGGCACGAACGCATGGGCGAAGCACTATGGGTTTATTGGACGTCCTTCCGCACGCCAACGCAAGCAACACTGTACTCCCTCGTCTATGATGTGGAAGCCGTTCTTCCGCTCGAGCTCCAAATCCCGTCGCTCAGGATAGCAATCCAGGAAGGCCTCACCAGCGACGACAACGTCCAGCTCTGCCTAGCAGAATTGGAAGTATTGGACGAAAGACGCCTCGAAGCTCAACAGCGTCTGGAGTGTTATCAGGCCAGGCTCTCTCACGCTTTCAACAAGAAGGTCCATCCTCGATCATTCCAGATAGGGGAACTGGTGCTGGCAGTCAAACGCCCCATCATCCTCTCGTATCGAGGAGGGAAGAAATTTGATGCTAAATGGGATGGCCCACACTCCGTCAAGGAAGTCTACTCTAACGGCGCCTATCTCCTCACCACGCCAGAAGGGCTGACACTCGGCCCTATCAACGGCAAGTACCTCAAAAGGTACTATGCCTAAAGCAAGGCCACACCCCTTGCGCAAAAAAAAAATAAATAAATAAACTACGTGCGACTTGATCCCCCTTAGGGGGGTACGTAGGCAGCCTGAGGAGTTACTTCAGGTTCAGTCCGACCAAAAGAAAAAGTCAACAATGGTCCATGCAAAAGATGTGACAAAACAAGGCGATATTATTAGATAATGAAGAAAAGGCGATACATGGCATAGGTCCCGAAAAGAAAGCTACAATGAAACAAGGGACAACTAAAAGAAGGTGTCCAGAGCTCGAAGACGGCACAGTAACTCCTCTCTAGTCGCCTCCACTCGCTGAAGTTCCACGGGACGAGTGGCCAGAAGCTCACGACGGTCGCCAAGTCCAACTGTTGCTTCAAGTAACTCGCCTTCAAAGCACTCTCCGCGGCCTCGGCTCGCTCCAGACGAGACTCTGCCTTTCGAAGTGAGGCACGCACAGAATCTATCTTCCTCTGAGCCTTCGACAGGCTGGAAGTCGCCTCCGCAAGTTGGAGCTCTGACTGACTTAGACTCGCCTCAGCAGCCTCCAACTCAGAAGGGGAGCTCCCCTCTAGCAAAGCTTGCCCGGATCGATAAGCCTCGCTATCAGTCACAAGCAGGGTCATCTGAGCGACGAAAGAAGAGCTGTCGACTTTGAACTCCTCCAGGCTCGTGCAAAACTCCGTGTCGTCCGTCGACCACCAGTCCTGGAGGGCGCCAAAGCCAGTATTTTGGAAAGGCTCCAACGTCGACTTGATATACTGCCGGCAGCTCGAAATAAGGAACTCTGAGACTCTGCTCCTCGGCCTTAAATCCGGGTGAGGTGCCTCGGAGTAGGTAGGCAAGACCTTCCTTCCCACTACAGCCGCTACAGGAGCCGCCTACGCCAACGAGGGTGGCAGAACCGGAGAAACCGCCGCTACCGCTGCAACAACCGTCTCCTCCAACGGGCACGAGGGTACAGTAACTGGGGAGTGCCGCTTGTCGATGCTCAAAACTTCAGCCTCCTCGTGAAAAGACAAAGCATCAACGTCGATGCCGTCCAGGTCGATATCGCCACCAAGGAAGTTCTCCCCGCAAAGTCCAAGGAGATCCAGATCATCCGGAGGGATGTCTAGCCCACAGGCCCCAGGCACTTCCTGCGCAGCGCCAGTAGACGAATGCCCGAGAGACGCTTTCGGAAAGTTTACCCCGCGCTCTACCACTACAACAGAGTCTGGTCAAAAGAAGATACAATACTCAGCGTGATGGAACCTCCCGAACGTAGAAGACAAATAAAATAAAGAGAACCCCATACCTGCGAGGTCAGATGAAGCAGCCCTAGACGGAGGGATCACCTCATCTTTCAGAAGTCCAGGCTCCTCGGTATCCTCCACCAGACAAGGGACCCTTGGAATCATCCCGCGAGGAATGCAAACCTTTCTTCTTTTGGGAGGGACACCCTCAACGGCGGCCTTCGAGAAACAAGATGCCCCAAGGGCACTAGTAAGCTCGGCGTCTAACACCGGAGCTGAAGAAGGGACACGACGAGCACTGGAAAGGTGGCTACAGCTCCTCTGCGCCCTCTGAAGCCCCAGTCGGAGGCGGCGGTCCTCCACTCCCGTAGAATGGTTAAAATAGAAATTTCTAAACTCGCTGCTCGCCAAGACGTCGACCGGGAAACTCGTAAGGAAAGGGGAAACTTGCCCTTCAATCCACTTGCAGTACTCCGGAGTGGCGGCATCCCGAAACCTGGATTTGGTCCCGGGAAAGAAGCTGCTGCCAGTCAATCGAGCGTAGAGAGAAGCCCAGAGGCGGTAACCCTCATACGGACTGATGCGCCCCTGCAACTACTGAGGCATGCCAGGAACTTCCTGTCGAAATCCCTACTGGCGAGCGAAGCGGTGAGGAGAGTACTGCTCCACCTCCACCACGTCCCCCTTTCGCCAAACCAAGTAGCCAGGGCGGCAACTGACCATGTTCCAGTATAGGTGGTCCGGGAGCTCCTCGTTGTCGTAAATAGTCGACCTCTCCAAAGGCAATACCGAATGCTCCAACAGGATTTCAAAATCGACGCTTCCCATCTTCCTCAAAAGGGTGCGAGCACACTCCCTCGGACGCTCCCAACTGATAAAGGCGTTTAAAATCCCCCATATCCCGGGCAGGAACGGCAAGTCAGCTGGATGCCCGCGTCTGGCAAAAATCCCCTTTGGAAAATGCAGAGCTATCCAGCCATACAAGTAGTGCAAGGGTCCGAACGCAGCGGACCGGCCAAGCTCCTCCTTGGCCTTATCCGAGCTGGACAAGTCCCAGTAAGTTCCGCTGAGAGCCCGGTACAAGGCGCATAATATAGCCAGAGCTAAATTGAAAAGCTCGCGCCTCTCCATCCTGGAAGCTGCAAAGAAGGTCCCCGGACGGATAACCTCGCCAGAACATGGAAGCACGAACCGACAAAGGAAGATGACCAGCCCGGCAGCTCGATAAATCGCTTGCCAATCCTCGCTGTCACGCCTCAAGCCAAGGATTTCCCAGGGACACTGCTTCCCCTCCATCGAATATTTCTCTCGAGCCAAAAAGTCGATAGGCCTCACGAAGGAGCGAAGCGGAGGTCTCTGCATCTGAGCGACCTTCCACATTGGGTGAACCGAAGGTGCCGGAGACCTATACTCGCCTCTGAACCAAACGTCGACCCAAGAAGAAGGACGCACTCGATCTGACTGATCCCGTGCCGCAATGATAGCATATGCCTTGAACAAAAGAAGGTAAGAACTCGGAGCGTAGCTGCTGTCCAACAGATCCTTCAAGGCTGGCACCTCCTCCTGGTAGTAGTTCCGTACTTCGAGGCACCCGGAAACGATGTGGACGTCGCGAAGCGAGATTCCTATCTCCCCAGCTCCAGTAAGGAAAGTGTTGGTGTCCGGACACCAGAGCTCACAAAGAGCGCGATACATCCCCTCAGGACGGTTGTACTCTCGACGAGCCGGCGCCAGAAACTTGGCTAATAAGTTCATTTCGGGTTCCACGCCAAAGACCTCGTAGAGCTCGCCCATCTATTCACGAAAGCCGCAAAGGTATTGGACGTCTCCCCGAGGCCAAGAATCGGTGCCCCATCGGGTCAGTCTGGCACATATCTTCGAGGCAATAACCGGCGTGGGCACGAAATCTTCATCACAATGGTGGAACGGAATACTCAAACTCGGCCGGAGAAGCTTCATGGAAATCCCTTCGTCAGTATAGATCTTCTCGCTCAATTTCGGCATCCCACAAGTCGCATCTGTGACTCCATCTTCCGTGATGCGCTCGTGGATAAAGACACGGAGCAACAACAGAAGGTCTTCCCGCCTCGAGTTGCGATAACGGTGCACACGAGTATGGGGGAAGCGAAGGCACCTCCTCCCATCGGAGAGGTCCTCGGCTATCCACCCCGGAGAAGTCAAACTCTCGAAGACGCGAGCCCTGGAAAACCGTGAAGGGAAGCAAGTCAAGACAAGTGCGTATCCAAAAAAAAAAAAAACCAAGGGGGGCCGCACCCCCTGTCAAGAGGACCGCCCGACTCATGGTCACACCACCATTTGCGCCACCCAGCCAGGGCCGCAGCCACCTGCGCACCCGTGCACCACAAACCGGCTCTGCTACCACCGGTGCCTTCGGAGTCCAGAAGAAAGAGGGGAGAAAGAAAAGAAAGAAAGTGAAAGCCTCAAAAAAAAAAGGAAGAGAACGGGAAAAGGGGCCCGCAGCCCCCTCTCCAATCAAAGCCGGACAGCAAAGAAAGAGAGGGGGGGGCGCTTCCTCTCCTCTTCTCTTCTCCGAGCCGATCGGGACCGGGCCCCGACGAAACCGCCGCCGCACCGCAGCCGTCGGACCCGGCCCCTGCGCCCGACCCGCGCGCTCCGCCGCCCTTCTCGGCCCCGAGCCCGACCCGACCGTCGCCTGCACCCCGCGCCGCCTGCCGCGCACGCGTCGTGCCGCCGCCACCTGCACGCCACTGCACCGCGGCCTCGCGCGCCGGCCCCGCTGCTGCCGCTGCTGCTTCTACGGGCCGGAGCCGAAGAAGAGAAGAAAGAAAGAAAAAAAAAAGGAAGAAAGAGAAGAAAGAAAAAGAAAAAGGAAAAGAAAGAGAAAAAGAGGAAGAAGAAAGAGGAAGAGAGAGGCGGTGAAGGCGACTCGCACCTCAGCCGCGTTCCTCCATCCTCCCCGCCTCGGTCCTCGCCGCATCGTCGCTTCGAGCCCGCCTTCGCAACAACCTCCAAATCGTGCACCATCGCCACCGACGAAAGAGGCGACACCGGGAAGACGGAGCAAGTCACGTGCAACCCCAGGCAGCTCTCTTCCGACGGTAGTCTCTAGAAGCCGGCAGAACCTTCGCAAAGAAGCACAATGGCGGATGAAGGGGGTAGGGGTCCTTAAATAGACTCCCAACCCCGCCCACAAAAGGAATCAAGGACAAGCGCTCTACGATTCCTACGTGTCCAAACCCTACACGTTCTCACCGACGCACTCGTCCTTGAGGGGGCATTTGTAGACACACGAATTTCGAATGACCCGGACCCGACTTACGTGTGCCAACGCGGATGCAAACCCGACGCGCGGACCCGACTCGCACGCACCAGTGCGGACCCGGACCCGATTCGTACCCAGCAAAAGAGGAGCGGACCCCACGCTTAAAGGAGGGGCCGGCCCCTACTAGGGTCCGAACCCCATGGGGCCGGCCCTACTAGGACCCGAACCCCATGGGGGGCCGGCCGGCCCGCAAGGAAAAAGAAAAGAAAGGAAAGAAAAGAAAGGAAAGAGAAGAAAAGGAAAGAAAAGAAAAGGAAAGAAAAGAAAGAGAAGGAAGTAAATACCGCCATGCGCGGGGGGAGGTTGCGTATGACGTCTGCACACACGCGGATCTACGCCGATCCCTCGATCCGACGCACAAGAAGAAACGCCCGATCGCCATCGATTTCGTGCACAAAATCCAGCCATAATTGCCCCGCCAGGAAAGGAAAGCGAATGAAGACTTATTCCCCTCATCAATGGATGAATAAATCTTGGGTAATTATGAGGGAGATATTAAAGGGATTTTAAATTAAAACTTCCCATATCTCTCCCCTCCCCTTTGCCTATAAATAGAGGGGGTGGGGGAAGGTTCAAGGGCTGATGGTTGAAGACTGAAGACGAAGCGCGGGAGCTCTGCAGAAGAGGAGACGCTTCTTCATCGACCCAAGGCTTCACGAGGCACGGGCAAGCCTGTCCCATCGGGATCGGCTTAGTCCACTGAAAGCCCTCATCAACGTGAAGACCCTTGCACACGAAGATCAAGACTTCGACTCCGTGCACGAAGAAGAAAGCTCGAAGAAGAAGACCCTTCGACTCCGAAGACGCCAAAAGCAAAGGCCGGAGAAGAAGCTCGGAGCGGCACTACCCCGTCGGCTCCAATAAATCCTCGATCCCGATCAAGCTCCAAAGCCCGGAGGAGAGAAACGAAGCATCATCACCCCGTCGTCTTCAACAAACGCCTGTGCCATCCATGAAGAAGAAAGCCT
Source organism: Chamaelirium japonicum (assembly GCA_947650365.1). Lineage (NCBI taxonomy): Eukaryota > Viridiplantae > Streptophyta > Magnoliopsida > Liliales > Melanthiaceae > Chamaelirium > Chamaelirium japonicum. The sequence goes on from OX393553.1 coordinate 4,974,282, forward strand.
GGAGCAGACCGTCCGAAGCGTCGTTACCCCCGCCGTCTTCACCAACAAAAGCCGACGCTACAACCGTCGCACGGAGACCATCGCTACCCTCGTCGTCTTCATCAACAAAAGCCGACGCCACAACCGTCGCACGGAGATCGGTGCTACCCCCACTATCTTCGAAAGCATTCTTCGACTCCGATCACGCCAAAGAAGCCCGGAGAAGAAGAGAAGTCCAGCCGACACGCAAACCGTCGAAGCACCGGAGAAGTAGCCCACGTCGTTCGAAGAAGAAGATCGAGTTGACGCTGAAGCTAAAGTCTACGCAAGAAGCCAGAGCAAAGCCCCAGTAAAGCCCGCGCCAAAGCAACGCAAGTGCCAAAGCCAAGCGACTACGCCAGCCACGAGCAAAAGCATCGCACGTTCTAGCCGATACGACGCGAAGTCCGGAAGAACAAAAGCATCGCAAGTCTCTCCCGGCTACGTCCAAGTGCAAGCGCCGAAGCAAAGCAAAAGCCGGAGCTGAGCCAAAGCCAAAAAGCCAAAGCCAAAGCCGACGCCAAAAGCACGATCGACGCCGCGAACCGACGATCAAGGACGCCGAGGTCAAGCAAGGAGCGAGGAAGTCACGAAGACCGAGGAACGAAGCCAAAAACCCCCTAGCCGAGAAAGCGCGAAGCACGGAAGGGACAAAGCAACGGTGGACATTCCTTAGCCTCTCCAAAACCCTCACCCTGTAAAGACTGTTAAGTGTCTATTTAGTGTTGATTATCCTTCATTTATTATGCATATCTCATCACTCTATCGCGTAAAACATTCATATTATATATAAAGTGCATGAATTTCTTTTAAATTGTTGCACAGTACAATGTCACCCTGATACAGCAGCATATCACACTATTTATATACATCTCATACATGGAAGTACGGAACCCAGTAGTCAAAATTATCATTTTTATTTCGAACCTAATGAGCATCATTTCATGTATATTTTTCAAAGAATTGATCCGGTTATTGATGCAGTCAGCTCAAGAGCATTATGATCAAGCGATGGATATTCTCACGGTGATTCGATGGAAGTTGTACAGTGCGTTTGAAGACATTTTCTGAAGAACGATGAAGCAAAGGCTAAGTACAAGATTAGGTGGAGAATCGATTTCATAAGGCGGACGAATTGCATGATTCGAACAAGAGAAGACCCCCGGACATCCTACGGAGCTTAATGAGGCATGATGGTGACTTGCAGATGTGGTACGGAGAAAGCCCTAACGCCATTCTCTCTCTCTTTTCTAATTTCTCTTGATTCTCTCTCTCTCCGAATTTTCTCTCTATATCTCATTCGATCTCATAGCCATCTTACAGCTCACTAGGGGCTGACTTAAACCCATCCTTACTTATCCAAAACCCGACTAAAATCCCCACTCGAAAACCAATCTTTAGATATGCATTAGACCCAACATGATCTCAACGGTCCATTGCACTCTCACCAACCCCATCGCAGCCGTCCTTTGCAAACTCAAGCCATGCATGATGTTTCCATTCGGCCCGGCCAGATCTCTTCTCTCTCTAAATAATTCTCCATTTTATTATCCCATTTAAAAAAACTCATTACACTCTCCCATATCCATGCAAAACCATCGCAGCCATCCGGATCAATCACAGCCGTCCCTCTCTTTCCTTAAAACGGCCCAGATTTCTCTCCCTTAAAATCGATCTTCTCCTCATTTTTCTCTCTCTAAATCTCACCAACATCACAGCCGCTCAACCCATCTCCTATCTAACCCCAGCTGTACCCGAGCCATGCACGCACCCGAGATTCTCTCTCTAGACCTTTACCCGAACCCCCTCTCATATGAACCGCTGTCATCTACTCTCTCTCTCTTTCCTTATTTGCATCCTGTGTCCCCCATTTTTCTCTCCTTAAATCTCTCCCCACTTGGAAACCATATAACCATCCCTACCCATTTACTGCCCATGCATGCAGAGATCCCGTCCTCTCTCTTTCCATTTTCTCTCTCTAAAATCTGCACACCACCTCCTCTCATTCCCGATCTTCTTCCTCTCTCTTGCCTATTTCTCTCCCCCGTTCCTGATTTCTCTCTCTAACCCCGGGTTTCTCTCAACCGAACCATCACAGTCGTCCTTCACAAACCCGACCCGATTACAGCCGTCCGATTGCTCATCCTTCCATGCATGCATGCATGGCACCGATCCACCCAGCACTCTCTCTTTCATTCCCACCATCACAGCCTTCCCTTTACATGAGATTTCCACCCGATCCTCACACCCTTGCCAACCCGAGATCATAGCCATCCCTTTTTCCCCATCTATATTTCTCTAAAATCCTACCCGATCCAGCCATGCAACATCATACCCGAGATCTCTCTCTCTCTCTCTCATTCTCCCTCAAATCATTCCCCTTTTATTTTTCCTTTATTTCATACCAATGAGAGACCACCTACCAAATACTACGCCTTGGGGAGCAAGCTACAAGCCGCTATAAATAGAGGGTCATGGGCTGAAGAAAGATCATCATCACCATACGAGTTTTTGGAGAGAGCTATCATCAGTTATTTCTTAGAGTGGGTGCGAAGTAAGAGCATAGAAGTGCTGTAATTTCTGAAGAAGATTTTCAAAGTAGTGGATGTAACATTTTTTTTCTTCGATTCAATAAAATCGTCCTTTATTTATATTTTCTTGCACGTACTTTTCTCTTTCTGCAATGTTTAGCTTTATTCATTTTTCTATTAGCATTCAAACCATGGCCGGCTAAACTCCCTCCCGCCAGGGAGAGGGGTTCAATGCCATGGTAAATAGTTAGTTCTCATCTTGCACTTTACTCTTGATCGTGCTTAACGTCTATGCATCTTTCTTAATTGAATTCTTAAGTGAGAATGAAGCTCACCCGTGTTTCCATTCAATTGGGATTCGGGTGATACTTCACCACTCAAATATTGAATCATTAACTAAGATAGCTAAGATTTTTATCATTATTTTTATCTAATTTTTATTATATGAATTTTCGCAATTGAATTAGTTTTACTTCTTCACTATAAGAAGAATTCTATTTCGTAATATTGTGAGAATATCATATAATAAAATTATATAAAGGGGGCTTTCACTCGATATATTCCACTTGAGTCGGTAAAACTTCCGCTCTCAAGTGTGGACAGAAAAGAGTAACATTGCAAGGGAACTTTACTCAATATCATGGCTAACAAACCCCTCTCCTGGGCGGATTTTTCTTCTGATAAGTATTTTATTTAAATCTCTAGTTTTCGTTTTGCTTCTTAAAACAAAGTATCTTCAAAATAAAAAAAAAATTAATAAAATCCAAACTCCCTTCAATTCAAATTAGTTTTATTTGTGATCTCTTTCCTCTAGGCATCTAATTACGTGTGGTTCGATCCTTACTTGCCATATACTAGTTAAAGTTCTCTGATTTATGTATGCAGGTATTGGGTTTTGATAAAATTACTTCACTCCAACGACATAACAAAGAAGTAGTTATCAAATGGCGCCGTTGCCTACGTAAAGGCCATGGAGAAGATTCACAAGTAAGGCTATATAAAACAACGAAGGTTAGGTACGTTTGCTACAAAAGTTCTTTTATTTCGTAATCATAGTAATTAGTTTAAATCGATTAATGTGCAAACTTTAATCTTAGTCCAAAAAAAAAAAAAATTGCATTCAACCTTGCAAAGTTGTCGCCGACTCGGCACATACGACTCTTAAAGTTGTATGTGTGCTTAAGCGTGGGGTGTACACTCAACTTTTGCATTGATAGTAACCATTTTCTAGGGTGTTACAGGGCATGCATTGAATAGCTTGAAAAGAACGGGAGTTGACCACCCGTCCTTTATCAGCTGCTAAGCTAAATTTATTTACTTTCTGCAATTTTTATTTCTTATGTGATGCATTGTGCATTAATTTAGGATCATTTGCATAAAATAATCTTAAGGGCAATCACCCTCATAAGATACGGTTGGGATTTCATCACCTATCCGTAGCCCAAAAATCACCACCTTGCATTCAACCTAAGCCTAATTAATATTAAAAGTCATTAGACGTTGGCCTTAGGGTTTCTCGAGCTCAATAGGCTCTTGGAAAGGAAGCGGCGAAAGGCCACTCCACTGAATAGTCTGGTGGTTAGTAATGTCTAGGTAAGTTTTATGACAGCCTAAAAACCTGTTACGGGTATTGTGGAAATCCACACACCCCGGGACCTACCTGGTTACTAATTACTTGACCCTTTTAAGTAGTAAGCCCAAGCTCAATCTAGAAAAGGCTAAGGTCTTTCAAAGTTTATTCCACATTATTGACGACGCCAACAATCGGTTTGACAAACGGGCCACAAATCTGCCTAAGGAAGCTTGGTATTTAAGTGAGCCTAGTGCTCCACCTCCTTCCTGGAGCTGATCCGGTTGTCGTCATTTTTGAGGAATATTCCTTTGAACTTCTAAAGCCCGATCTCGAAGAGAGAATAGGAGCTGGTCTAGTTAATTAAGGTAGGCAATATAAAATTATTCATCCCTTCTCACATAAAATAGTTAATTCAAATAGACTTGCTGTGTTATTTTTCAATTTGAGATTTTTATATAGTGCATGCTTAACTGGAGTCGTGTCAACAACCGTTTAATACGTACTGAACCATTAGCAATCCCCAGTACCATTGTCGGTAATATCTCAATTTTAGACACAATGGGAGAGGAAAATCTACCACGTGCAATGACCCTTAAGGATTACATGTACCCCACTCGAACCACCCAACCCTCATGTATCTCGATTCCCGCCATCACGGGTAATTTTGAAATCAAATCAGGAATGATACAAATGCTACCAGTTTTTCGGGGTATACCGAGTGAAAACCCATATCAATATATCCGAGAATTTGAGGATATTTGTGGGACGATGAAATACAACCAAATGACCGAAGAATCCCTTAAACTTAGGTTGTTTCCATTCTCACTGAAAGAAAAGGCCAAGGCATGGCTGCAGTCCATCCAACCCGGCACATTCAATAAATGGGTTGATCTAGCTGAGGCATTCTATCGAAAATTTTATTCAAAACAAAAAACTATGACCGTACGTCAGAACCTTAATGCATTTCATCAATTAGCAGGTGAGACGTTGTATACGTATTTTGAGAGATTTAAGGACCTTCTCCTAGAATGCCCTCACCACGGTTTTGAAAAAATCCGTCTCATCCAAATAATCTATGAAGGTCTAGACTACCAAACCAAGACCATGATCGAGTCTCTCTGTAATGGAGGGTTCACTGAAAAAACAGCGGAGGATGCTTGGGAGTACCTCGAGGAAATTGCTGAAAACACTCTCGAATGGGAACCGGTTAGCACCGAGACTAGAAAACTCCCCACCAACAAGGCTGGCATACATAAAGTCGATTCAAATTTTGAGCATGATGCTAAGTTTAACGCCCTAACGTGACGACTGGAAGCCCTAGAAATATCAAAAGGAAGCAAATCATCAGCTCATGTGCCTTCCAAATTTATTGAATCCCCTATTTGTATTCTCTGCGATAGCACCGATCATCTGGTGGAAAACTGCCCCGGTCTCCCCATCGCTAAGGCACAGCAAGCAAATGCTCTAAATTCATTTCATACACCCAACCCGAACAACAATCCATATAGTGGCACGTACAATCCAGGTTGGCGAAATCATCCAAATTTTGCCTGGAAGCAACCACAAGGAAATGGTGGCGTATCTTTTCAAGGTCCTAGTACCTACTCTTCCAATAACCAGTCATTCCCTCCGAATCAGTCATTCAATCAAGGATCCCAGCCTACTACTTCTCCCTATGTACCTCCCAATCAACGAAAACCTTCTTTGGAGGATATGTTTCACCAATTTATGCAATCTCAAAACCAGACCAACCAGAACCATGCCTAGCTAATTCAAGCCAACACTCAGGCTATAGCAAAAATGGAGGTGCAATTAGGTCAGATAGCAGCTACAGTAGGAGGGCGAGAGAAAGGCCAATATCCAAGCCAGCCAATTCCTAACCCTAAAGGGCAGTCCTACTTCTCAACATGGACCCAAAGACCAATTTGAAGTTGGCACTAGCTCTGGCTCCACCCAAAGTGATGTTCATGCTATCCATACCTTGCGGTCTGGCAAACAAGTGAACAATAATATTGAACCACCCAGTGATTCTCAAGCCAGTCAGGAGGACCCACATAAGGACAAGAGCCATGTTTTAGATGTTCCTACAAAAGAGAAATCATATGTGCCTAAGGCTCCCTTTCCCCAGCGATTGCAGTCAACTAGGAAAAATTCTCATTTTGATGGAATCTTAGAAGTCTTTAAAAATGTCCAGATCAATATCCCTTTCTTAGAGGCCATCAAACAGATTCCATCCTATTCTAAGTTTCTGAAAGACCTTACCACTGTCAAGAGGAAAACCTCTATTTCTCATCAAGCTGTCTTAACTGCCCAAGCCACTGGACTGATCCAACAAACCATTGCTCCAAAATATAATGATCCCGGCTCACCTACAATTTCTATCCGTATTGGAGACACGCTAGTCGACAATTGTCTTTTAGACTTAGGCGCAAGTGTGAACCTTTTGCCGTATTCAGTGTACAAACAACTAGGACTGGGGGAATTAAAACACACAAATATCACTTTGAGTCTCGCCGATCGATCTATTAAGGTCCCAAAAGGAATTATCGAGGATGTCATCATCAAGGTCAATGAATTTTACTTCCCTGCTGACTTTATCATTCTCGATACTGAACCTGTCATAAATCCAAGTACTCAAATCCCTGTGATTTTAGGCCGACCATTTCTTGCAACAGCTGATACAGTTATTCACTGTCGAAATGGAGTTATGACACTTTCGTTCGGTAATATGCAATTGCAATTGAATGTCTTCAATACTAGCAACCAACAATATCAAATGGATAATTCCAAGGAAGTCAATATGATCGATAGTTTGGTTGGAAGTACCTTTGAGGAATCATGTTATCATGATCCCCTAGAGACTTGTTTGGTTCATTGTACAAAGTTCAACGTTGACAAGTCCATCAAACAGGTCAAAACATTTATGCATATTCCATCGAGTGCTCAGCCCCCTGATTTTGAACTGAAGCCCTTACCTTATTAATCTTTATACCTGCTAGAGCTTTTGTTCATATGTATATATCTCTGTTTTCTTTATATTTTAGCAAGTCTTGTCATTCAGATGTCTGCACTTATCATTTATCATTTATATCCATCCCTTATTTCTCGTACTCATGCATCATTGAGGACAATGCTTATTTTAAGTTTGGGGGTGTGATGTATTTTCACAAAATTCTGTTTACATCTAATTTTTACAAAATTTACCAGTTTTAGATTTTTTTTTTTTTTCTTAAAAAAAAAATTACATTATTGCATCAACTTACGCTGTAGTGGGACAGCTCGGCACATACGTCTCAGCGTATGTGTGTCCAGTCTGTAGTCTCTTACCAAAACTACAGCGTTCATATAGAAATCTATAGGAATTTGCATTTGCATGTTTTTATTTTCTTTTTCATAAATTAGCGTTTTTCATATTCTTTCGATCATATTGTTTTATCTATTTCCAAAAAAAAAAAACAAAAAACAAAAAACAAAAAAACAAAAAAAATTTAGAAGTTTCGCACTATAATTTTTATGTACTTAAGTAGGATTATGAGGCACATGGTATTAAATCATTCTAAAGCCTGATAAATAACATCAAAGGTAATGTCTAACCGAGTTCTCTTTATTAATACCCCGTTAGAGAGTGTGAAAATATATATCTTGAACTTTCACTACACTTGGACTCACACAGTTAGGGTGTAGAATCAAATTAGTGGTTGTTGACCTAATAATAACCTAGATGCCTGATGAACTATGACTTCCTTGTCCACTTGGTTCGCTGAGAAGAAAAAAATATATATCGGGTATCATTACAAGGAGGAACCAGTGGATTAGACTAGGTGCATCGAAAAAGGGCTACCTATTGTGAAGGTTATTTGCGGGCTTGTGATGGAAAACTCGAGCATAGGTCCGTAGGGGAATCTTGATGCTTGACACCTTACGCCAACTGGTGTGGGAGCTGTCGACTAGTGCTCATGGAAAAATCATCACAAGAGTAAAAAGGCAACAAAGTTTTATTTAAAAAAAAAAAAAATCAGCGGAGATATGTAGCTCATGAAGTTGAGTATGTATTAGATTGTGTGAACTTTCGAAAACAATCAGGGTGAAAGCCGCCGATGTAAAAATATGAGTAAGCTGGAGCATCACAGATAAAACCCACGAGGCATTAAAGTGAAAGTCCACATCTCTCATTACCCTAGACAGGCTGCTTAGTTTTGAATCAGTGCCTAAGGTCTTTGACCAATTCTAGGAAGTTATTTGTGTTAGCATCACTTTGGCGAATTGAACCCCTTCTGTGTAAGTCCATACATCACTGTGCACACAAGCATGAAAGTTTTTATATTTTCTAATGAGGGATTAATCACGAGAACTCGACCTACATACCTGAAAAGTTAGAAGTCGGGCTGTTAAAAATTACAATCTCTGTGCCTTAGATATCTTTACTCCGAGTACTTTAAATTATTTTGTGAAATGTTTTTCTTTTATATATATATATATATATATATATATATATATATATATATATATATATATATATATATATATATATATATATATAAATTGTTTGAATTTTGTGGGTATATTCGCTCCAAACCCTCACGAGACAAAACTCGTCCACTGGGGTAACCCAGGGGTTTAACGGCTTGTTGCACGTGCTAAGTGCAATCGCGATTCCTGCATAAGTGAGTTAAGTTATTTTTAATTTTTTATTATTCTCTTAGTTTATTTTGTTTGCTCGAGGATGAGCAAAAGTTAGGTTTGGGGGTGTGTTAAGTGTCTATTTAGTGTTGATTATCCTTCATTTATTATGCATATTTCATCACTCTATCGCGTAAAACATTCATATTATATATAAAGTGCATGAATTTCTTTTAAATTGTTGCACAGTACAATGTCACCCGGATACAGCAGCATATCGCACTATTTATATACATCTCATACATGGAAGTACGGAACCCAGTAGTCAAAATTATCATTTTTATTTCGAACCTAATGAGCATCATTTCATGTATATTTTTCAAAGAATTGATCCGGTTATTGATGCAGTCAGCTCAAGAGCATTATGATCAAGCGATGGATATTCTCACGGTGATTCGATGGAAGTTGTACAGTGCGTTTGGAGGCATTTTCTGAAGAAGAACGATGAAGCAAAGGCTAAGTACAAGATTTGGTGGAGAATCGATTTCATCAGGCGGACGAATTGCATGATTCGAACAAGAGAAGACCCCCGGACATCCTACAGAGCTTAATGAGGCATGATGGTGACTTGCAGATGTGGTACGGAGAAAGTCCTAACGCCATTCTCTCTCTCTTTTCTAATTTCTCTTGATTCTCTCTCTCTCCGAATTTTCTCTCTATATCTCATTCGATCTCATAGCCATCTTACAGCTCACTAGGGCTGACTTAAACCCATCCTTACTTATCCAAAACCCGACTAAAATCCCCACTCGAAAACCAATCTTTAGATATGCATTAGACCCAACATGATCTCAACGGTCCATTGCGCTCTCACCAACCCCATCGCAGCCGTCCTTTGCAAACTCAATCCATGCATGATGTTTCCATTCGGCCCGGCCAGATCTCTTCTCTCTCTAAATAATTCTCCATTTTATTATCCCATTTAAAAAAACTCATTACACTCTCCCATATCCATGCAAAACCATCGCAGCCATCCGGATCAATCACAGCCGTCCCTCTCTTTTCTTAAAACGGCCCAGATTTCTCTCCCTTAAAATCGATCTTCTCCTCATTTTTCTCTCTCTAAATCTCACCAACATCACAGCCGCTCAACCCATCTCCTATCTAACCCCAGCTGTACCCGAGCCATGCACGCACCCGAGATTTTCTCTCTAGACCTTTACCCGAACCCCCTCTCATATGAACCACTGTAATCTACTCTCTCTCTTTCCTTATTTGCATCCTGCGTCCCCCATTTTTTTCTCCTTAAATCTCTCCCCACTTGGAAACCATATAACCATCCTTACCCATTTACTGCCCATGCATGCAGAGATCCCGTCCTCTCTCTTTCCATTTTCTCTCTCTAAAATCTGCACACCACCTCCTCTCATTCCCGATCTTCTTCCTCTCTCTTGCCTATTTCTCTCCCCCGTTCCTGATTTCTCTCTCTAACCCCGGGTTTCTCTCAACCGAACCATCACAGTCGTCCTTCACAAACCCGACCCGATTACAGCCGTCCGATTGCTCATCCTTCCATGCATGCATGCATGGCACCGATCCACCCAGCACTCTCTCTTTCATTCCCACCATCACAGCCTTCCCTTTACATGAGATTTCCACCCGATCCTCACACCCTTGCCAAGCCGAGATCATAGCCATCCCTTTTTCCCTATCTATATTTCTCTAAAATCCTACCCGATCCAGCCATGCAACATCATACCCGAGATCTCTCTCTCTCTCTCTCATTCTCCCTCAAATCATTCCCCTTTTATTTTTCCTTTATTTCATACCAATGAGAGACCACCTGCCAAATACTACGCCTTGGGGAGCAAGTTACAAGCCGCTATAAATAGAGGGTCATGGGCTGAAGAAAGATCATCATCACCATACGAGTTTTTGGAGAGAGCTATCATCAGTTATTTCTTAGAGTGGGTGCGAAGTAAGAGCATAGAAGTGCTGTAATTTCTGAAGAAGATTTTCAAAGTAGTGGATGTAACATTTTTTTTCTTCGATTCAATAAAATCATCCTTTATTTATATTTTCTTGCACGTACTTTTCTCTTTCTGCAATGTTTAGCTTTATTCATTTTTCTATTAGCATTCAAACCATGGCCGGCTAAACTCCCTCCCGCCAGGGAGAGGGGTTCAATGCCATGGTAAATAGTTAGTTCTCATCTTGCACTTTACTCTTGATCGTGCTTAACGTCTATGCATCTTTCTTAATTGAATTCTTAAGTGAGAATGAAGCTCACCCGTGTTTCCATTCAATTGGGATTCAGGTGATACTTCACCACTCAAATATTGAATCATTAACTAAGATAGCTAAGATTTTTATCTAATTTTTATTATTTGAATTTTCACAATTGAATTAGTTTTACTTCTTCACTATAAGAAGAATTCTATTTCGTAATATTGTGAGAATATCATATAATAAAATTATATAAAGGGGGCTTTCACTCGATATCTTCCACTTGAGTCGGTAAAACTTCCGCTCTCAAGTGTGGACAGAAAAAAGAAACATTGCAAGGGAACTTTACTCAATATCATGGCTAACAAACCCCTCTCTTGGGCGGATTTTTCTTCTGATAAGTATTTTATTTAAATCTCTAGTTTTCGTTTTGCTTCTTAAAACAAAGTATCTTCAAAATAAAAAAAAAAATTAATAAAATTCAAACTCCCTTCAATTCAAATTAGTTTTATTTGTGATCTCTTTCCTCTAGGCATCTAATTACGTGTGGTTCGATTCTTACTTGCCATATACTAGTTAAAGTTCTCTGATTTATGTATGCAGGTATTGGTTTTTGATAAAATTACTTCACTCCAACAAATTAACAAAGAAGTAGTTATCAAATGGCGCCGTTGCCTACGTAAAGGCCGTGGAGAAGATTCACAAGTAAGGCTATATAAAACAACGAAGGTTAGGTACGTTTGCTACAAAAGTTCTTTTATTTCATAATCATAGTAATTAGTTTAAATCGATTAATGTGCAAACTTTAATCTTAGTCCAAAAAAAAAAAAAAAATTGCATTCAACCTTGCAAAGTTGTCGCCGACTCGACACATACGACTCTTAAAGTTGTATGTGTGCTTAAGCGTGGGGTGTACACTCAACTTTTGCATTGATAGTAACCATTTTCTAGGGTGTTACAGGGCATGCATTGAATAGCTTGAAAAGAATGGGAGTTGACCACCCGTCCTTTATCAGCTGCTAAGCTAAATTTATTTACTTTCTGCAATTTTTATTTCTTATGTGATGCATTGTGCATTAATTTAGGATCATTTGCATAAAATAATCTTAAGGGCAATCACCCTCATAAGATACGGTTGGGATTTCATCACCTATCCGTAGCCCAAAAATCACCACCTTGCATTCAACCTAAGCCTAATTAATATTAAAAGTCATTAGACGTTGGCCTTAGGGTTTCTCGAGCTCAATAGGCTCTTGGAAAGGAAGCGGCGAAATGCCACTCCACTGAATAGTCTGGTGGTTAGTAATGTCTAGGTAAGTTTTATGACAGCCTAAAAACCTGTTACGGGTATTGTGGAAATCCACACACCCCGGGACCTACCTGGTTACTAATTACTTGACCCTTTTAAGTGGTAAGCCCAAGCTCAATCTAGAAAAGGCTAAGGTCTTTCAAAGTTTATTCCACATTATTGACGACGCCAACAATCGGTTTGACAAACGGGCCACAAATCTGCCTAAGGAAGCTTGGTATTTAAGTGAGCCTAGTGCTCCACCTCCTTCCTGGAGCTGATCCGGTTGTCGTCATTTTTGAGGAATATTCCTTTGAACTTCTAAAGCCCGATCTCGAAGAGAGAATAGGAGCTGGTCTAGTTAATTAAGGTAGGCAATATAAAATTATTCATCCCTTCTCACATAAAATAGTTAATTCAAATAGACTTGCTGTGTTATTTTTCAATTTGAGATTTTTATATAGTGCATGCTTAACTGGAGTCGTGTCAACAACCGTTTAATACGTACTGAACCATTAGCAATCCCCAGTACCATTATTGGTAATATCTCAATTTTAGACACAATGGGAGAGGAAAATCTACCACGTGCAATGACCCTTAAGGATTACATGTACCCCACTCGAACCACCCAACCCTCATGTATCTCGATTCCCGCCATCACGGGTAATTTTGAAATCAAATCAGGAATGATACAAATGCTACCAGTTTTTCGGGGTATACCGAGTGAAAACCCATATCAACATATCCGAGAATTTGAGGATATTTGTGGGACGATGAAATACAACCAAATGACCGAAGAATCCCTTAAACTTAGGTTGTTTCCATTCTCACTGAAAGAAAAGGCCAAGGCATGGCTGCAGTCCATCCAACCCGGCACATTCAATAAATGGGTTGATCTAGCTGAGGCATTCTATCGAAAATTTTATTCAAAACAAAAAACTATGACCCTACGTCAAAACCTTAATGCATTTCATCAATTAGCAGGTGAGACATTGTATACGTATTTTGAGAGATTTAAGGACCTTCTCCTAGAATGCCCTCACCACGGTTTTGAAAAAATCCGTCTCATCCAAATAATCTATGAAGGTCTAGACTACCAAACCAAGACCATGATCGAGTCTCTCTGTAATGGAGGGTTCACTGAAAAAACAGCAGAGGATGCTTGGGAGTACCTCGAGGAAATTGCCGAAAACACTCTCGAATGGGAACCGGTTAGCACCGAGACTAGAAAACTCCCCACCAACAAGGCTGGCATACATAAAGTCGATTCAAATTTTGAGCATGATGCTAAGTTTAACGCCCTAACGCGACGACTGGAAGCCCTAGAAATATCAAAAGGAAGCAAATCATCAGCTCATGTGCCTTCCAAATTTATTGAATCCCCTATTTGTATTCTCTGCGATAGCACCGATCATCTGGTGGAAAACTGCCCCGGTCTCCCCATCGCTAAGGCACAGCAAGCAAATGCTCTAAATTCATTTCATACACCCAACCCGAACAACAATCCATATAGTGGCACGTACAATCCAGGTTGGCGAAATCATCCAAATTTTGCCTGGAAGCAACCACAAGGAAATGGTGGCGTATCTTTTCAAGGTCCTAGTACCTACTCTTCCAATAACCAGTCATTCCCTCTGAATCAGTCATTCAATCAAGGATCCCAGCCTACTACTTCTTCCTATGTACCTCCCAATCAACGAAAACCTTCTTTGGAGGATATGTTTCACCAATTTATGCAATCTCAAAACAAGACCAACCAGAACCATGCCCAGCTAATTCAAGCCAACACTCAGGCTATAGCAAAAATGGAGGTGCAATTAGGTCAGATAGCAGCTGCAGTAGGAGGGCGAGAGAAAGGCCAATTTCCAAGCCAACCAATTCCTAACCCTAAAGGGCAGTCTACTTCTCAACATGGACCCAAAGACCAATTTGAAGTTGGCACTAGCTCTGGCTCCACCCAAAGTGATGTTCATGCTATCCATACCTTGCGGTCTGGCAAACAAGTGAACAATAATATTGAACCACCCAGTGATTCTCAAGCCAGTCAGGAGGACCCACATAAGGACAAGAGCCATGTTTTAGATGTTCCTACAAAAAAGAAATCATATGTGCCTAAGGCTCCCTTTCCCCAGCGATTGCAGTCAACTAGGAAAAATTCTCATTTTGATGGAATCTTAGAAGTCTTTAAAAATGTCCAGATCAATATCCCTTTCTTAGAGGCCATCAAACAGATTCCATCCTATTCTAAGTTTCTGAAAGACCTTACCACTGTCAAGAGGAAAACCTCTGTTTCTCATCAAGCTGTCTTAGCTGACCAAGCCACTGGACTGATCCAACAAACCATTGCTCCAAAATATAATGATCCCGGCTCACCTACAATTTCTATCCGTATTGGAGACACGCTAGTCGACAATTGACTTTTAGACTTAGGCGCAAGTGTGAACCTTTTGCCGTATTCAGTGTACAAACAACTAGGACTGGGGGAATTAAAACACACAAATATCACTTTGAGTCTCGCCGATCGATCTATTAAGGTCCCAAAAGGAATTGTCGAGGATGTCATCATCAAGGTCAATGAATTTTACTTCCCTGCTGACTTTATCATTCTCGATACTGAACCTTTCATAAATCCAAGTACTCAAATCCCTGTGATTTTAGGCCGACCATTTCTTGCAACAGCTGATGCAGTTATTCACTGTCGAAATGGAGTTATGACACTTTCGTTCAGTAATATGCAATTGCAATTGAATGTCTTCAATACTAGCAACCAACAATATCAAATGGATAATTCCAAGGAAGTCAATATGATCGATAGTTTGGTTGGAAGTACCTTTGAGGAATCATGTTATCATGATCCCCTAGAGACTTGTTTGGTTCATTGTACAAAGTTCAACGTTGACAAGTCCATCAAACAGGTCAAAACATTTATGCATATTCCATCGAGTGCTCAGCCCCCTGATTTTGAACTGAAGCCCTTACCTGATTAATCTTTATACCTGCTAGAGCTTTTGTTCATATGTATATATCTCTGTTTTCTTTATATTTTAGCAAGTCTTGTCATTCAGATGTCTGCACTTATCATTTATCATTTATATCCATCCCTTATTTCTCGTACTCATGCATCATTGAGGACAATGCTTATTTTAAGTTTGGGGGTGTGATGTATTTTCACAAAATCCTGTTTACATCTAATTTTTACAAAATTTACCAGTTTTAGTTTTTTTTTTTTTTTTTTTAAAAAAAAAATTTACATTATTGCATCAACTTACGCTGTAGTGGGACAGCTCGGCACATACGTCTCAGCGTATGTGTGTTCAGTCTGTAGTCCCTTACCAAAACTACAGCGTTCATATAGAAATCTATAGGAATTTGCATTTGCATGTTTTTATTTTCTTTTTCATAAATTAGCGTTTTTCATATTCTTTCGATCATATTGTTTTATCTATTTCCAAAAAAAAAAACAAAAAACAAAAAAAATTTAGAAGTTTCGCACTATAATTTTTATGTACTTAAGTAGGATTATGAGGCACATGGTATTAAATCATTCTAAAGCCTGATAAATAACATCAAAGGTAATGTCTAACCGAGTTCTCTTTATTAATACCCCGTTTGAGAGTGTGAAAATATCTATCTTGAACTTTCACTACACTTGGACTCACACAGTTAGGGTGTAGAATCAAATTAGTGGTTGTTGACCTAATAATAACCTAGATGCCTGATGAACTATGACTTCCTTGTCCACTTGGTTCGCTGAGAAGAAAAAAATATATATCGGGTATCATTACAAGGAGGAACCAGTGGATTAGACTAGGTGCATCGGAAAAGGGCTACCTATTGTGAAGGTTATTTGCGGGCTTGTGATGGAAAACTCGAGCATAGGTCCGTAGGGGAATCTTGATGCCTGACACCTTACGCCAACTGGTGTGGGAGCTGTCGACTAGTGCTCATGGAAAAATTATCACAAGAGTAAAAAGGCAACAAAGTTTTATTTAAAAAAAAAAAAATCAGCGGAGATATGTAGCTCATGAAGTTGAGTATGTATTAGATTGTGTGAACTTTCGAAAACAATCAGGGTGAAAGCCGCTGATGTAAAAATATGAGTAAGCTGGAGCATCACAGATAAAACCCACGAGGCATTAAAGTGAAAGTCCACACCTCTCATTACCCTAGACAGGCTGCTTAGTTTTGAATCAGTGCCTAAGGTCGTTGACCAATTCAAGGAAGTTATTTGTGTTAGCACCACTTTGGCGAATTGAACCCCTTCTGTGTAAGTCCATACATCACTGTGTACACAAGCATGAAAGTTTTTATATTTTCTAATGAGGGATTAATCACGAGAACTCGACCTACATACCTGAAAAGTTAGAAGTCGGGCTGATAAAAATTACAATCTCTGTGCCTTAGATATCTTTACAACGAGTACTTTAAATTATTTTGTGAAATGTTTTTCTTTTATATATATATATATATATATATATATATATATATATATATATATATATATATATATATATATATATATATATATATAAATTGTTTGAATTTTGTGGGTATATTCGCTCCAAACCCTCACGAGACAAAACTCGTCCACTAGGGTAACCCAGGGGTTTAACGGCTTGTTGCACGTGCTAAGTGCAATCGCGATTCCTGCGAAAGTGAGTTAAGTTATTTTTAATTTTTTATTATTCTCTTAGTTTATTTTGTTTGCTCGAGGATGAGCAAAAGTTAGGTTTGGGGGTGTGTTAAGTGTCTATTTAGTGTTGATTATCCTTCATTTATTATGCATATCTCATCACTCTATCGCGTAAAACATTCATATTATATATAAAGTGCATGAATTTCTTTTAAATTGTTGCACAGTACAATGTCACCCGGATACAGCAGCATATCGCACTATTTATATACATCTCATACATGGAAGTACGGAACCCAGTAGTCAAAATTATCATTTTTATTTCGAACCTAATGAGCATCATTTCATGTATATTTTTCAAAGAATTGATCCAGTTATTGATGCAGTCAGCTCAAGAGCATTATGATCAAGCGATGGATATTCTCACGGTGATTCGATGGAAGTTGTACAGTGCGTTTGGAGGCATTTTCTGAAGAACGATGAAGCAAAGGCTAAGTACAAGATTTGGTGGAGAATCGATTTCATCAGGCGGACGAATTGCATGATTCGAACAAGAGAAGAGCCCCGGACATCCTACGGAGCTTAATGAGGCATGATAGTGACTTGCAGATGTGGTACGGAGAAAGCCCTAACGCCATTCTCTCTCTCTTTTCTAATTTCTCTTGATTCTCTCTCTCTCCGAATTTTCTCTCTATATCTCATTCGATCTCATAGCCATCTTACAGCTCACTAGGGGCTGACTTAAACCCATCCTTACTTATCCAAAACCCGACTAAAATCCCCACTCGAAAACCAATCTTTAGATATGCATTAGACCCAACATGATCTCAACGGTCCATTGCACTCTCACCAACCCCATCGCAGCCGTCCTTTGCAAACTCAAGCCATGCATGATGTTTCCATTCTGCCCGGCCAGATCTCTTCTCTCTCTAAATAATTCTCCATTTTATTATCCCATTTAAAAAAACTCATTACACTCTCCCATATCCATGCAAAACCATCGCAGCCATCCGGATCAATCACAGCCGTCCCTCTCTTTCCTTAAAACGGCTCAGATTTCTCTCCCTTAAAATCGATCTTCTCCTCATTTTTCTCTCTCTAAATCTCACCAACATCACAGCCGCTCAACCCATCTCCTATATAACCCCAGCTGTACCCGAGCCATGCACGCACCCGAGATTCTCTCTCTAGACCTTTACCCGAACCCCCTCTCATATGAACCGCTGTCATCTACTCTCTCTCTTTCCTTATTTGCATCATGCGTCCCCCATTTTTCTCTCCTTAAATCTCTCCCCACTTGGAAACCATATAACCATCCCTACCCATTTACTGCCCATGCATGCAGAGATCCCGTCCTCTCTCTTTCCATTTTCTCTCTCTAAAATCTGCACACCACCTCCTCTCATTCCCGATCTTCTTCCTCTCTCTTGCCTATTTCTCTCCCCCGTTCCTGATTTCTCTCTCTAACCCCGGGTTTCTCTCAACCGAACCATCACAGTCGTCCTTCACAAACCCGACCCGATTACAACCGTCCGATTGCTCATCCTTCCATGCATGCATGCATGGCACCGATCCACCCAGCACTCTCTCTTTCATTCCCACCATCACAGCCTTCCCTTTACATGAGATTTCCACCCGATCCTCACACCCTTGCCAACCCGAGATCATAGCCATCCCTTTTTCCCCATCTATATTTCTCTAAAATCCTACCCGATCCAGCCATGCAACATCATACCCGAGATCTCTCTCTCTCTCATTCTCCCTCAAATCATTCCCCTTTTATTTTTCCTTTATTTCATACCAATGAGAGACCACCTGCCAAATACTACGCCTTGGGGAGCAAGCTACAAGCCGCTATAAATAGAGGGTCATGGGCTGAAGAAAGATCATCATCACCATACAAGTTTTTGGAGAGAGCTATCATCAGTTATTTCTTAGAGTGGGTGCGAAGTAAGAGCATAGAAGTGCTGTAATTTCTGAAGAAGATTTTCAAAGTAGTGGATGTAACATTTTTTTTCTTCGATTCAATAAAATCGTCCTTTATTTATATTTTCTTGCACGTACTTTTCTCTTTCTGCAATGTTTAGCTTTATTCATTTTTCTATTAGCATTCAAACCATGGCCGGCTAAACTCCCTCCCGCCAGGGAGAGGGGTTCAATGCCATGGTAAATAGTTAGTTCTCATCTTGCACTTTACTCTTGATCGTGCTTAACGTCTATGCATCTTTCTTAATTGAATTCTTAAGTGAGAATGAAGCTCACCCGTGTTTCCATTCAATTGGGATTCGGGTGATACTTCACCACTCAAATATTGAATCATTAACTAAGATAGCTAAGATTTTTATCATTATTTTTATCTAATTTTTATTATATGAATTTTCGCAATTGAATTAGTTTTACTTCTTCACTATAAGAAGAATTCTATTTCGTAATATTGTGAGAATATCATATAATAAAATTATATAAAGGGGGCTTTCACTCGATATCTTCCACTTGAGTCGGTAAAACTTCCGCTCTCAAGTGTGGACAGAAAAGAGTAACATTGCAAGGGAACTTTACTCAATATCATGGCTAACAAACCCCTCTCCTGGGCGGATTTTTCTTCTGATAAGTATTTTATTTAAATCTATAGTTTTCGTTTTGCTTCTTAAAACAAAGTATCTTCAAAATAAAAAATAAAAATTAATAAAATCCAAACTCCCTTCAATTCAAATTAGTTTTATTTGTGATCTCTTTCCTCTAGGCATCTAATTACATGTGGTTCGATCCTTACTTGCCATATACTAGTTAAAGTTCTCTGATTTATGTATGCAGGTATTGGTTTTTGATAAAATTACTCCACTCCAACGACATAACAAAGAAGTAGTTATCAAAGACCCCTGTCCTGGGCAACCCCTTCAGAGCTCTCGCACGAACACCACGTGGAGACGCGGATCAAAGGGATCCTCCAGGAGATCTTTCCCACAAATCCCCTAATCAAAACTCGCCGCAACCCGGACTCGCTATACCCGAGCCACCCGGGTCCCGGCCACACTTGTAATCTCGCTTTGCGCAATAAAGACGACCCGTACCTTTTCTGCGCATACAATGGCTAAACCAACTGAACTTAGTTTGCTCCACTAACTGAATACGAGAGCCGAACAACTTCCACTCGTCCAGATGATTCCCTTGATAATGGGAACGAATATCGTGATAGTCGATCTAATATATAAATTTTAATTATTTTTTTATTTTCTAATATTAATTCATTAATTTGAATATAAGATTAGAAACATACCTCAACATGCTCGAATATCGTAGTAGTACGATGTTCAGCTTGGGACAGAAGCTCCTGATCCGTGGTGGCCCCCTCAGAAATCGTCCATCATTCCATTCATTACACTGAGAGCACCCTCAAGATTTACACCGAGAGCACCCCACCCCAAGCATAAGCCACCAGAGTAAGAGAGAAAGGGAGAGCATAGGAAGAGAGGAGAGAGAGGATGCTTACGCCAAATGAATCCAAATAATGCATTTCGATATATATAGACAAAATGATTTACGCCATCTGTGATGGTTAAAGCTTTTACATCATCTCAAATGGTGTAAATTATTACGCCATGATAGATGGTGTAATTTAAAATCTTTACGTCATAAAGATAGCGTAATTTAAAGGTGTTGAAAGTATTTAAAATTATCGTTCCATTTTTACACCATCTGTAATGGCGTTACAAGATTTAAGATGACGGACTATTTTGTTTTTTATAATTTACAAAATTTTATTTTATTTATTATAATATTAATAATTTATGTTTAGTTTTTTTAAAATATTTGTTTGAAAAAAAATCTATTTCACTTTTGGGCTCTCGGACCGAAAAGGAAAATTTTCAGCACATCCTGCATACTATACAATCGCGGGTCTATTGCGATTGATTCAATAGGCTTGGGTCAGTGGCCCGCAGCACTCAGAGCGTGCTGATAGGCTGCAGGGGTAGTGAGCCCCGCGGCTGTATGCTACGCTGGATGTGCTGAAAATTTTCCCGACTCCAAGAATTGAAGAGACATTCCCCCTCTCCCAACACTACGAATACAAACTCCAACCCCCCCCCATCTCTCTGCTCAGCAAGAAGATCCTCTGCTCTTCTTCTCCAACCCCCCCCCCCCCCCCCCCCCCATCTCTCTGCTCAGCAAGAAGATCCTCTGCTCTTCTTTCAATGGACGAGGTGAAGGGCTCCTCCTCATCGTCCTCTCCGCTCCAACATCCGATTTCCGAGCAAACCCACATTCCACCACCCGATCACGCTGCCCCCGGCGGCAGTCCATCTGCCAAATCCGACCCCCTGATCTCCGACGGGCAGCTACCGGCCGATGGATGCTCCCCCGCCTCCCTCTTTGAGAGCCCTGTATGCGCCCGTTCCTTCTCCTCCGCGGACGACGTCTCCCCCCATCTTGACGTCATCCAGAAGGGCTCCTCCACCTCGTCCTCTCCGCCGTGTCCACAGCCGCTCGCCGAGCAAGCCCCCGTTCCAGCGCCCGATGATCCCAGCTGCAGCCCACCTGCGACGATGGACCCCCTTATCTCCGCCGGACCGTTGGATGGGTGTTTCCTCTCTGAGGACGACTTCTCCGCCTACCTCAAAGCCTGCCAGCCCCAAGACATCCCCTCCTGCCTCGAATTCTGCCTGACCGAAGACCTCACTGAGTTGGTCCATGCGTGGGTCGCGTCTTTCGTCTCCATGGACCCTTCGGAGCACTCGGTGGCGGTGTTGCTGAAGCTCCTGCTTGGCCTTGTCAGCGAGCCCGATAACGACAACTTCCGGAAGATCAGGATGAGCGATTTGGTAATTAGGAAGGTGGTTTCAGAGGCAAAGGGCGCGGTGGAGCTGCTGCGGCACCTGGGGTATGCCATCGCAGACTCCGGCGCCGGCGCCGGCGCCGATGTCTGGGCTACGATGGAGTCTCTTTCGGAGGAGCATGTCGCGTATCTCGTGGAAGCTGCGTCGGAGTTGGGACGATGGTTTCCGAACGCTTGGAAGGCTCTGGAAGTAAGCTTTCTTTGTTTTATTTTTAGTCCCCCCAGTTGGGTTTCTTTAAAAAGATGATCCAGCCCAGCTTCTCTTGCTGGGTTTCTTTGGAAAGGTTCTATTTCTTGTTGAGTTTCTTGTAGTGTTTCGACTTGTAGGAGGGTTTCTTTCTTTGATTTTAAAAAAGTGTTTTGTGTGTCTCGATCATGTTTCGCTTTGTGTGGTGACTGAGCAGTCTGATGTGCAGGGGACCCAACAGCAACATCCACCGGTCGATGACACCGCCGGGAAGGTGCCGGCGGTGGTCTCCTGCACAGATGACGGCGTGTCGGCCCATCTCGAAAGCTGCGAGGCGCAAGACATTCCCTCCTGCCTCGGAACCTGCCCGCCCAATGAAATCAGCGAGCTGGTGGTCAAATGGGTGAAATCTTTCGTGTCCATGAACCCCTCGAAGAGATCGGCGGGGGCGTTGACGACGCTCCTGTTTAACGTGATGGATGCGGCGCATAAAGGCATGCCCCCCGTCCTCTCTGATCCGACGATAATGGAGGCGGTTTCGGAGGCAAAGGGGTCCATGGATCTGCTGCGGCGCTTGGGGTTTAGGATCAGAGAGGACGGGGGCGGAGTCTGGATGGAGAACCTGTCGGAGCAGCATGCTGTATTTATCTTCGAAGCTTGGTGGAGTTTGGATTTTTATGTTGTGCAAGATTCAAATCCTGTGGGAAAATGCAAGACTAGTCCGGTTGAGCGGAAGAAGATCGACCGGCTGGTAAATTACACTACTTCACCCAGACCCCCCTTTGCTTTCGACTTTGATAACTTGCTGCTGCTGTTGCCTGTATTTAATTACCTTTTCAATCTACCACTGCTGCATCGCTTTCTAATGGTTCTATAACTGTATATGAAACTATTGATCATATATATATATAGGTCCGGGTGTTCTTTTCTGCTCCTGAAAGTGTAGCAGCTAAAATCGACCTGCCCGATTCTTTGTATGACCTGTCCATGGAGGAGATAAAAAGAGAAGCTGAGATGAAGAAGAAAAATATGGCAGATTCACAGTCGTTGCTACTTCTTCCCAACTCCTCCTTTAAGGGGAAGCAAGCAATGGTTGCTCGCAACTATAAGTGGACTGTTATACGAATCCAATTTCCCGACGACGTTGTGCTTCAGGGTATCTTTGAGCCTTCGGAACCAACCATTACGCTTTATGAGGTTAGCTTCATCTTCATGTATTGCTTTGATTAGGTTATGTCTTTCTTCTTTTATTACTCCGCACTTGCTTATATATGTTGTGTAGTCACCATGCTCCTTTTACAATTAAGTAAAATGGTGCTACGCCTATCTCTCTGGATTTGGATTCAAGACCCTTTCTGTCGATTGAATACTGTAACCTAACCTCTTTTTTTCTTAGTGATGACAATAATAAGAAGAAAGAAAGAGTTTATAAGGAGTTGGAGAGTGAAATGTAGAGAGCTCAAAAGAAAGGGGCGGCCTCCTTGGACTAACATCATTCGTTAACCATTATTCACCCCTGTTTCCCTAACAATTTTGGGGGCCTAGAGTTATGATGAATTATAATTCATTTCAGAGTTTGAGGTGTAAAAAAACGAGCGGCTTTCAACCTAAGATTAACCTTCAACCTTTTTTCATCCGGTCTTGGAACCAGCAATGATGTTTTTATGGGCTTAGTTATGATATAATATTAATAAGCACGAGTAATTATCAGTCACATAAAACTTCAACACCACTCAAGCTTGTGAGTAGAAATTATAGCAACCTAGCTTCGAAGGAAACTCAGATGCTTGACACGTTTAAGCACTTTAGTAATCACACAACTCTTATTTTGGATTCTTGCATTGTTTGGCTGCATGGTCCCCAACACTTCTTTTGTATTTCAAAGGAGGTGGGCAGCCACTTTTTCATCATGGTCATGATATAATTATAGGAAAAACTTAATTTTACCTTAATTTCCAGCTACGATAATTCACTTGCTGTATATGTTATAGTTCTATAGTTTTCTGTATAAATGGAAGTATGGAATGACTGAGTAAGTCTTTTACTTATTCATTCACCAAATATTCACAAATAAATGTAGAATAAACTGTGGTAGACCCTCTATCCATTAGAAAGCTGACTAAGCCTTCATTTGATATTTGTTTCTGTCTTCTTCATAAAACTCTTCTAAAGCACCTTCTGGATACTGCAGTATTGAATTGCACCTTTTTAGATGCTGCACAAAATCACATCATCCAAGAAGACCATATCAAGTCATGTAATGCTAAGTAAATGCCATCTTCCTGGGTTATGTTCTTTTCCTCGATCAAGCATAAGCTTTGCATCAAGATCCATCATGGTGCTTGTTTAACACCCAACACCCTAGTTTTGGACAATGTCCATCATATAAATCCTTTATTATATACATGTGTCCACCTATGCTATGCTGTTACCCTATGGCTAAGAAATAATGAAATTGGCCTATATCTTTGATGTGAAAATGCTGTCCAAGGAATGATTTCAACAACCTTGTATAGCCTCACTTCTGGAAGTAAAAGCTGCAATTATGTTGTAGCCAATAACATCATCTAACGAAGCAAAGAGATCTGCATAATCTTCAGGGAGCTTTAGCTTACAACTACAAAATAAACCTTTCAAATCTAAGCTTTATAATTTTGTTCAGTTACATTGTTCATTTTCCTAATTTATGTACATCATTCAGGATATCCTATCCGCGTAACATAGTCACGAGCGTCAATTTAATACGGATTTTCTACGATATATATTGATAGAAATGGATAGAAGAGTACAACTGTTGTAAATCTAAGGAGGCGACATATCTGTGTCAATTTGATAATATGTTCTAGCTAGTCTGTATGCTCAAGGTCTGCATGAATTTGATGTCTTCGGACAGTGCTAGATTCCCAAGCATCAAGTCTTTCTGAGAAGACCTGGTCATATGTGTGAGATAATGAATTCTCGATATCACTAGACTAGACCCAATGTAGATCTTCAATCAAGTCTAGATTTTGTTTTATTATGTAAACTTTTGTTGCTCCACATTTTTTCTAGTCTTTAGGCTAGTTTATTTTTTGGAAATTTAAGAATTAAGAGGTTCTGTGCGAAGGAAGACCTGCAGCACTTGAGTATGAGATTAATAAAGGCACCCTCAGATGTGTCGACATGAGATATTTGTTAACAAATAGGAGGCGCTGGTATCAAATCCCTAGCATTAGATATCCTCTTGATGTCAGTTACATATGGAGTAACATAAGAGTTCCTGTCTAAAACTGCACATGAGAGAAGAAGATAATGAAGCCAGGAACACACACACACGCGGACTCCTCTTCAGTAAAAGGCATCCCTTGATATTTCTCTCCTTTGACCTGCTCTTATCCTTTTTTCATACATAGACTTATTAGAAATTACACACACACACACGGACTCCTCTTCAGGAGAGGTGTCCCTTAATATTTCTCTCCTTTGACATGTTCTTATCCTTTTCTCATACATTCACTTCTTAGAAGTTACACACACACACATGGACTCTTCAGGAGGGGGCGTCTCTCCTTTAACCTGTTCTTATCCTTTTCTCATACATCGACTTCTTAGAAGTTACACACACACACACGGACTCCACTTCAGGAGAGGGCATCACTTAATATTTCTCTCCTTTGACCTGTTCTTGTCCTTTTCTCATAAATTGACTTCTTAGAAGTTATACTTTAAATATGAAACATAACTTTAGTCATTGGGTATTTTGCGCATACATTTTGATCTCTTTTAGGTTCCAAATTAGAAAGGTTTGATCTATCAATATTACTTTAGTTAAATATACAAGACGATGATGATGAATTTAAAAGTTATTTTTATTTTAATTGTC
Source organism: Chamaelirium japonicum (assembly GCA_947650365.1). Taxonomy (NCBI): domain Eukaryota; kingdom Viridiplantae; phylum Streptophyta; class Magnoliopsida; order Liliales; family Melanthiaceae; genus Chamaelirium; species Chamaelirium japonicum. The sequence goes on from OX393553.1 coordinate 5,000,054, forward strand.
TTCTCTCTTGTATGCCTGTGGATTTGGCTTATTTGCCATTAAGCGATCATATTATGAGGGTCATATTGTGATGCAGCAAACCCCTTTCACGAGGAACAAGCCGTTATCCCTTGTAATTTACACATTTGAGCATCTTTCTACGTTAATTTGGTATCAGAGCATTTTGATCCTACTACAAATGATTGACTATTCCTATTGACAAATTGTATGAGATCGATGTCGGGTACGATTGTTGGATGAACCATTGTAGTTTATTTTGTTCCCAATCGCTCCCTAAAGTTTAGCTCAAAAACACTTAACCCCCCTGTAGTTTATTTTGTTCCTAATCGCTCCCTATAGTTTGAAATGTTAGCACAATACCCCCTTTTGTCAACTACGTAGTTTCCTCATTTGGTAATTTTTATCTGATCAAAACTGAATTGAAGGGGGCAAAATGTAGTTTTTTAACTATAGGGGGTTAAGTGTTTTTGAGCTAAACATCAGGGGGGAAAGTGTAATTTACCCTAGAATTTTCAATATACATGAAGTTTTGTGACTGATGTGGATCAATATGCATAAAGTTCAGTGGTCTTGACTCATCTTTTCCATTATTTGGTAATGCTTGAATTTGTTCTTATGATTGAAGTTCATCAACATGATTTCCCTAATTTCCTTGGTGCTATACACTCTAAAGTATTCTTCTGTTGATACTCTAGTTTGTGAGCTCTGCTTTGAAAGATCCCAGTTTGGAATTTGAGCTTCTGATCCCTGCCGCACGGATACCACGTGTGATCCCCCGCTTCCAGACAACGGGAGTTGGGATGCCGACGACGCTTGAAGAGGAGGACTTGGTTCCGTCAGCACTTGTCAAGTTCAGACCCATCACGACAGGTTCCAATGTTTTCACTGGTCTGTCCAATGAACTCCTTGGAGCCAGCGAACGCCTCACAAGCGCGAGGGATGTGTTGTGGCCATGAGATGTAAAGGTCAAAAAGCTTCCACAAAGTTGATAAATACTGCAAGTACATGTGCCATTAAACAAGTCTGCGGCTATTTCTGCAAAGAATGAGAGTATTCTGCGTCTGTTTCGTATGAAGTGAGATCTCAAGTAATACAGATAGCTCAGCATCATGTTGTAATAATCAAGATTTTTTTTTATCTTTGTACCATTGTTTCAATTCATCTGTGGATGAATAATATTTGATTCATTCATGTTCATTGATGGATTGTTGTAAATCAAATTAGTACTCTTTAACAAAAAGATGGAAAAACAATCTTGTCTCAAACATTTAGGGCTCTTGGATGCATTTGTTAATCATGCTTTTTCTTTGATGTCTGTAATATTTGATTTGATGTATTACTATGGTCAAGACAATCTAGTTCATGGATCTGAATATATACCACCAGGGAGTTTATGTCTGAATTACCATGCGATTCGTTTTAAGGTTAATCTCTTGCATTATTAGATTGCACAATTGAGTTGTATTCAGGAGTATGAAATTGGCGCAGACACAACATTTACACTAATTATACACATTGCATATGAATGTGTAATTTGAAACTACGTGCTGGCCGAATGGTTCTTTGAAGTACATGCCAAACAATCAAATTATTTTAAGAGATCGCATGTTTAATGAACTAATCTGCACTCTTCTGCTTATTGATTTTATGTCCAAAAACCTCACTAGACAGGTTTGTTTGAGTCATGAAATTCAGTCTTGACAATGAATAAACACATTTGGGCAAGTTGGCGATAAGCTCTTTATAGAAAATGTTTTTAAGCACCAGTCTCGACAATAGTTTCATTTGAGCTCAGACCCAACCTGAAAAGACACCTATATATTAAAACCATGTTGACCTTCTCAACCCCCCTATCAAATGACTAAAATACCCCTACCATTACCGCGATGTATTAACTGAATTGATGCTCCGCTACCCCCAATTGATACTCTATAGTTGCTATAGTGATTTCACTGTAGCAATAATATTTCAGTGTATAAAATCAAAATTATACTCCACTAACCCGAATTTATATGTTAGGTGGTGTTGGAGCTACAATGATTTCCATTCGGGATAATGGAGTATAAATTCAAGTTTATATGTAGTATAAATTCGGCTGCTATAGTGAATACATTGTGGCAGCTATAGTGATTTTATTGTAGCCAACGATTTTATACTCCGAAATATTACTACTATAGTGAAATCATTGTAGCAGCTATGGATTATAAATTCGGGTGTATATGGAGTATAAATTCGGTTGCTACGGTGAAATCATTGTAGCAACTACAGTGATTTCATTGTAGCAAGCGAAATTATACTCCGAGATATTACTGCTATGGTGAAATCATTGTAGGAGCTACAATGTTTTGGGTCTATTATGGGGGAGTTCAATGTATAATGCATGTAAAAAAAATTGTACATTTGGTTCAAAGGGATAGGTATAGGGGCAAAATGGCCATTGTAAAAAAATTGAGTGAGGGAGGGACTTAATGCACTACGAAATAGTTGGAGGGGTTTATCAAACTACAAGGATAGTTAGAGGGGCCTTAGACTAATAACCCCTAAAAAACACTAAAATTTTAAAAAACTATTGTATATGTATGTTTCGAATGCATCTAATACTTCTATACAAAAACGAAAACCGATCAACCGGGCAGCACCATGTTTTGAACTATATGGTACCATATGGATCCCTCTTCCGTGTAAAAAAAAAAAAACAAAGTCAGGAGTGTGCAAACACAAAAACAAAGTCAAAAGTGTGCAAGTGTAATTCATGCCATCAGACGACTGTGGAGCCCCTTCTTGAAAACTTCACCTCATGACCTGCATCGTACCCATACCCTCCCCCACGTAAGCAACATATGACTCATCCTGTGCATCCCACGACCCGTGTTGGTACCTAGTTAATGCTATTATTATAAGCGCTAATGATATGGTTGAGTTGGGTTCTCATTGTTGGTTTTATTGTTACAATCTTCTACTCTAGTACCAACGGGCTCTTGGCTTGGTGGTCCCATATTGGAAAGGTCCCCTGTTTTTTTTTTTTTTTTTTTTTTTTGGGGGGGGGGAATGGGTCTGAGGTCCTTGGTGGAGAGTTTGTATTGCTTGCAGTGCATATTTAAGTTTCGTTTAATGATAAGTTCATGATTAGGCGGTTTAATTATAACTGCATCCCTTGATTAGCAGGAAATATATCCGGATCGGGATCTGAGTTGAATATGCTGATATCGACTTTTTTTATGACTATTATACCCCCGTGTGTATACTGTTTGCCAACATTCTGTTTTCAGCATTGATTTTTTACATTTTGTTTCAGATTTAAGATTTGAGGGGTTTTTTTTTACAAATCAAGCTATTCGACTTTTCCGATCAAGCATTTTTATTGGAATGATCATTCTAATATATGGTTTGATTGTGTTTTTGCTGCTCATCTCAAGCTTTTGCTAAATATTATAAGATCTGCTTTCATGGAATCGGTTACTTTCTCATTCCAATCTGGATCTTCGCTAGCATCAGACATCGTAGTTTCAGTTTGAGAAGAGTTTATCTTTTTTCGTAACTCCTATCGAATGGATGTATTTTTTTATTCGTCTTCTGATGATATTACTTCTTGAAATAATAATGTGTTCTATTCTGCACAGATTGTTCTATGTTTGCATCTATTTGTTCTTCTTATTGAGAAGTTATGTTTCTTTTTCTGTTCATGAGATCGAGATTTGATTGATGATTCTCATCCTTTTTTACCAACTATATTTTTTATTTTTATTGTAAATATCTGAGATGGTAGAAGAACAATTAACATACCAAATAAACCATTTATAATCAATTTTATAATATCAATGTACAAATAGTGACACAAGAGTAACAATTAAAAAAGTATCATATTTGCATCATACTTGTCATGTTTGTTAATAATTAGAGTAATATATAATAGAATATCAATTTATTATACAGTATTATTTATTTTATGTTGATTTAGAAAAATATCTAATTATTTCTCTTAATATATAAGAGTAATAATTGAAAGATTGTAATATGTGCATCACTATTACTATTACATATGTTTTAATTAGAATGGTTGTATAACTGATACTCTTGACATATAAGAGCAGTAATTCAAAGGTTGAAAAATTTCCTAATTCGTATTCTTCATATACAAGAGCAACAATTAAAATATTATCATTCATTGATCAATATTAAAATTAAGTAGGTTATAAATAAAATAGTAATGTTTGAGTACATTTTCAATATAAAATGTTTATTCTTTTGTGATGATTTAAATAAATATCCAATTATTGCTCTTAACATATAAAAATAACAATTGAAAGATATTAATATGTTCATCTCTATTACTATTAAACATCTTTTAATTTGAATTGTTGATGTATTACTGCTACTCTTGACATATAAGATTAACAATTACAATATTCAAAAAATTCATAATTTATATTCTTCAGATACAAGAGTAATAATTAAAATAATGTGATTCCTGCATCAACATTAATATTTAGTAGGTTATAAATAGCATAGTAAATACTAGAGTATCATTTCAATGTAAAATATTTACTCATTTATCATGAATTAAGTAAATATCCAATTATTACTTTTGATATATAAGAGGAACAATTAAAATATTATAATCTGATCACCACTATTAATTTTTAAACATGTACAAGTTATATATTTTATTCATATAACTAATAGAATCTGAAAATTAAGACACAATATGCGTTATTACATATTCAAATTTAGAAATTTTAAATTTATACTCTTGATAAATAAGTGTAACAATTTGTGTAATTGTTATTCTTGTATATATAATATAAATAGAAGACTTAAGTAATATCGAACATCTTTACCTTTAAGATGACCTCAATATTAATATTTAGATATAATTATTGTTATTAAATTTAGGCTAATCTTCAATTGATACTCTTGATTCATAAGAGAAATAATTTTCTAGATTATCATTATTGTATGTATACCAGAATCAGAAGACTTATAAGCACAAATTGAAAAAAAAAAAACATAAAAAAAAACCATTTAACCATCGGACCTTGTATTTATGAATATGATTTAATTCATGATTTGATAAAATAATCAAATACGATGTATTTAAAGTTTAAATTATGCAGATTTGAAGTAGTATATACATGAAAAATAGAGAAAACCCCGTCTAAAAACTCTAAAAAATAAAAAACTCTAGTTTTAGTTCAGCTTTTATTGTTTTTGAAAGTGATTTTGTTTGTTGAGGTCATCAAAAAACAAGCAGAGATGTCTTTAATCGTACCAGAGACTATCCGAGGTTCTTCTACGTCGATTGTAATGCATTTTTCTTGATCTGGAGAGTCGGGATCGTAAATTTTGAACCGCTGTGTTCGTTTTAGCTGAAGGATTCTGTTAGCATATTTTATAAATATAATTATTTCACATGGATATTAAGGTGTTACGTTGTTACGATAGCCGAGAAGGACATCCACATCTTTGAAATGTTAGATGATGACCTGAGCTTAAAAGAACAAGTTATCTGTCATTTAGCTAAAAATGATCTTTTAAAAAGGACTTCACACTATGTCGCCCTTTTTTTTTTAGAAACCAAGTGGTTCTATTTATGGTGCCCTGTATCTAAAAGATAATAATTTGTTACAATAGGAATTATGATTATGTTGGTTTACCAAAGAGGTGAAAGACTCTTCCTCGGATACAGATGTGTAAATATCCTTAGCAATAGTCTCAACAATAAACTTTGGTAGTTCCCAAGCCATGAAGTTTGATATCTGATTCAGTGCATGAGCCGCTAGGAGATGAGCAACCACATTTGCTTCTCTGAATATATGTTGAGGCTTCACATAGGCAAAAAACTTAATGATACTCCTGTATTCCATGATGTCATTGTGGATTCGCCGAGGCACGATAAAATCCTCATCCAATAGGAGCGTAATCATTATGAGGTTGTCACCCTCAAGGAGTACATTGTTCACATTAACTTCAATAAGAAGCTTAATTCCTTCCAGCATAGCACGAGTTTTAGCTTCCAAAGGAGAGCAAAAATCCAACCCTCTCCCCCTGCTACAAATGTGTTTACCATTCTTTTCTCTGACGATAACACCACAAGCTGCTTTGTCGATCCCTAAAACTGCGTCCACATTCAATTTCAGGACCCCACTTGGTGACCTGGACCAAGGTTTGTCTCAATTGCCAACCTTAATTCCAGGCACCATAGGAGTGAGCTCCTTAGATGTGCCAAGCAAAGTAAGAGCTATAGCATAGACATTATGGAAACTAGGTTGCACTTTCTTGAATACATACTCATTCCTAGCTTTCCAAATGAACCACAACATGTAACCAACAAACCTTGTTCGACTCCCAATATGGACATTGTTAAACAAACTTTTCCTTAAGGTCATTGCGATTGTTTGCGTGTGCAAATCTTGACTGTTGATGTCATGTTCATGTGATTATGGAAATAATAAATAGTACATGTTATTTGACTCTCGTTTCGATCTCTGGATTTTATTGAGCCCTTGCTCTAAGGCCCTATCCTCTAATCGCCTGGTTGGTCCAGCAACAAAAAAATTCTTACTACTCTGGTAATGAATAGTAAATGAAAATAAGAAAGGAATAGTACAAGAATTACACTCAAGACTATCCACTCATCCTTACTTTCTCTGTTACTTAGCTTCCACACAAACACACAAAGAAGAGGAAGAAGAAGAAAAAGAAAAAAAAAACTAATATATTGGGTCATAGCTGGTGGTTAATACATGCGGGGCGTATAGACCTGATATGTATGATCTTGTTTTGAACAACATGCACGTACGGGGTAATGAGCTTCATCTAGAAGGGCATACTATGGATGGCTTTGGTTGCATGAGTTTAAGCTGCATACATAACGAACAAGATGTGTCGTTCAACAGGGGGCATTTTAGGGGGTGTACCTTTGGAATTAATCATTACGGAACCCTCCGTTTTGATTCCCCGTTTCATATTTTAAAAGTAACAGATAGTATTTGTTTTGGTGGAATGAAGGAGTTGGGAACAAGAATTAATGTCCCTCTATTGCCAAGATAATATACCTTTTGTCAGGTCTTCACAAACCCATCTTAGTGGATTAATGTCAAATTGACAATTAATACTGATGTCGAGATTCTTCCCTCCCTAATGCATTACCACCCTCCCTCCAACCAAAAAAGAAAAAAAGGAGCATGAGCTTGAGCTCCACTTTGTATGATTCAAAAGCAGTGCTGCCGTTTGTGGATGATGAAGCAACTCAAGAGCCACATCACATGGGCATCAGCAGAGAGTATATAGCTAGTAGTATGCTCCCTGATCTGAGGAGCGGGCCGAGTTTGTTCTTTTTGTAGATATGGGGGATGATCTCCGTGCCAACCCGAAGACTCCGCCTAACCAATCAATTGAGTCGAGTCGAAGGTCTGATCGAATGTCTGTCTTAGTTTGTTGGTTCGGATGTTGATGTCTTCGAGTTGAACTTCTGAATAGTCCAAAAGTTATTGACACGAGATGTGATCTCGGAGTTCAGCCGAAGCCTACGTCTCCGTGCTATAAGGAGCAACCTGAATTCACTAACACTTGAACTGAAGTGACCTTGACAGACCTAGTGTTATTGGTTTCTCTTCTAAAAGAAGATCGAAAGGTTTGAAGGTCAGAGCTCTGGATTTTTTGGAAGTCTGATTCAGAAATCAGATATTCGATCGATTACACTCGTCGAGTCTGCTATTTATAGAGATTCTGAGAAGAAACCGGGGCACGGGGTGGTTTCTACATCTGTCATCAGGATCCAGGCGGGGGTTGGTCGGTCCCGCTGTCATCTCTGTGGACCTCCCAAGTAGGGCTGGTGGGTCCCATTGTCGCCTCTGTGGACCCCCCAGGCAGGGCTGGTGGGTCCCATTGTCGTCTTTGTAGACCCCCCAGGTAGGGCTGGTGGATCCTGTTTGTCATCTCTGTGGACCCCCTAGGCAGGGCTAGTGGGTCCCATTGCTGGGCGTTGGCCAAATTTTGCACTCACAGTTACCACTTCCAAGTTAGTTGGAGGCTGATTCGACTGACTTGGAATTCTGATGTGAAATTTGAAACCCCCTGCCAAGGGTTGGTGTTGTCGAGGTCTCGTCGAACGTTGCTGGCTAACAGGACTCTGGCCACCGATTGGTCAATTTTGACCGATCGATCAAAACTGTCCAATCGGGCGTTTTCAACCGGTTTGACTTCGGGCGATCGAGCAGAAAACTAAGTTTTCTCCCTGATCCTTTGGAAATTCACCCGATCGTCTGCCTATCGATCGGGGTGAATTCATCAATCGATTGGTAAAATTTGACCGATCGGTCAAAATTGTCCGATCAGATGATTTCAACCAGTTGGACTTCGGGCGATCGGGCAAAGAACTAGGTTTTTTACCCAATCCTTTGGAAAATCACCCGATCGTCTGCCTGTCGATCGGGCGAAATCTTTTTGGTCGATCGGTCATATTTGTCCGATCGGATAAATTTGACTGATCGGATATTTTCAACCGGTGGAGCTTGGGGCGATCAGATAAAAAACTATGTTTTTTGCCATATCCTTTAAAAAATCACCCGATCGTCTGCCTGTCAATTGGGTGAAGTCCTTTTGACTGATCGGTCAAATTTGTCTGATCGGATATTTTCAACCGGTGGAGCTTGGGGCGATCGGGTAAAAAACTATGTTTTTGCCCGATCTTTTGGAAAATCACCCGATCGTCTGTCTGTCAATTGGGTGAAGTCTTTTTGACCGAACGATCGAATTTGTCTGATCGGGTATTTTCAACCGGTGGAGCTTGGGACAATCGGGTAAAAAACTATGTTTTTTGCCCGATCCTTTAGAAAATCACCCGATCGTCTGCCTGTCGATTGGGTGAAGTCTTTTTGACTGATCAGTCAAATTTGTCCGAACGGATAAATTTGACCGATTGGATATTTTCAACCGGTGGAGCTTGGGGCAATCAGGTAAAAAACTGTATTTTTTGCCCGATCCTTTGGAAAATCACCCGATCGTCTACCTGTCGATTGGGTGAAGTCTTTTTGACCGATCGGATATTTCAACCGGTGGAGCTTGGGGCGATCGGGTAAAAAACTGTGTTTTTTGCCCGATCCTTTAGAAAATCACCCGATCATCTGTCTGTCGATTGGGTGAAGTCTTTTTGGCCGATCGGTCAAGTTTGTCCGATCAGATAAATTTGACCAATCGAATATTTTCAATCGGTGGAGCTTAGGGCGATTGGGTAAAAAACTATATTTTTTGTCCGATCCTTTGAAAAATCACCCGATCGTCTGCCTGTCGATTGGGTGACGTCTTTTTGGCCGATCGGTTAAGTTTATCCGATCGGATATTTTCAAACGATGGAGCTTGGGGCGATCGGGTAAAAAACAATGTTTTTGGCCCGATCCTTTGGAAAATCACCCGATCGTCTGCCTGTCGATTGGGTGGTCTTTTTGGCTGATCGTCTGCCTATCGATTGGGTGACGTCTTTTTGGCCGATCGGTTAAGTTTATCCGATCGGATATTTTCAACCGGTGGAGCTTGGGGCAATCGGGTAAAAAACTGTGTTTTTTGCTCGATCCTTTGGAAATTCACTCGATCGTCTGCCTGTCATTTGGGTGAAGTCTTTTTAGTCGAACTTTGAAGTTTCAATCAATCATATGCCTGTCGATTGGGTACGGAGGAGTTGGTGCTTCGTCTTCTCGTCATTTTGCCTGGTCTATCATTTCACCTGCCCTGTCGCTTCGTCTGCCCTGTCACTTTGCCATCCACCAATCTAGTGGCGCCACGTGTCGCATAGATTTCCCCGCCAAGTTTTTCGGGGCATATAAATTTCGTCCCGGAGTTCATTTTTCCCCACGCTGTTAGATTTTTTCTGAGTTTTGCTGCCTACTCTCGGCTCTTGTTCTTCGTTCTTGTTTTCTCTGCTCTCTCGATCGGTTCCAATGGACTCTGCAAGTTGCACTAAGAACATTGTTCCCCCCAAGGTGAAGTCGTCCCAACGTGACAGGCCGAAGAAGGGGAAGGCCACTGCTGAGCCTTCATCGCCAAAGATCGCGAGGAAGGGCAAGGCCAAAGGCAGCCTCGGTGTCCTTGGCAAGAGGCATTTGGGTGTTGGATTCGCCTCTACACCCACCAAGCCGGAGCACATCCCTAAGTCTGGCTTCATGCTGAGGCCGCTGAAGCCTCTGTCTGAGGAGCCCGTTTTTTAGTACGGGAGTGGCAAGAAGCCCACTGACCCCAAGAGGGAGAAGTGGGAGAAGTTGCCGAGTTTCTTCACCGAAGGTGCCCACCACCCAGCACTCGCCAGGGTACATGCTGCTTTCGAGATTGACAAGCGATCGGTCTTCATGGAGGTGGCCAGCAAGGAGAAGTTCATGGGCACGATCGTGACGATCGGGCAGCTCAACTGTGGGCTGCATTTTCCCCTACTCCTGTTCGCGGCCAAGTTGCTGAATACGTCCGGACTCTGTCCCGGATAGTTGACAGGAAACATATGGAGGATCATCTACACTTTCTGTAGGGCAGAATATAATTATTAGGACAAGTTGAGGGCCTGCTACTCCAGCATTCCTGACGGTGAGCAGGCCAGGATCGAGTTGGGTACTTCTTCTACCACTACTAGTGGGTTTCGTGGAAGGACATCCCCTTCTTCAATTTGCACGGGATCTCCGCCCTTCGCCCCATCACCGATACAGTCCCATCCGACAAGTTGTACACTGATTGGCCGATCTCCATCGTGGGGGCGTGGACTCCCTTCTCGGTGCCAGAGATACCGCGCAACCATGTTCACAAGGAGGTCGAGAGGTATGGGCCGGGAGGAGATCTCTATTGGTCGTCCGAGCAGGTCGGATCGATCGACAATCTCTTCCTGGAATTAACTTGCGGGACCAGATCGTGGAAACAGTTTGCCAACTGCCCAGTCCGCCACGACAATGCCAACTTGATGCACAGGCTGTCGGTGAGGTACGAGGACAACAATACATTGTACTCGGACTACGAGGACGACCCCGAGACAGGAGGGGTGGTTTAATACGTACGGACCGAGAAAAAAGTCTATAGCAAGAGGAGGCGCTCCGGGCCTGGCGAGAAAAAACTGGTTGTGACCAGGCGAGGCAAGGTCAAAAAGAGGAAGGTGGTGTAGGAAGAAAAGAAGGAAAAGGAAACGAAGGAAGAAGAAGAAGAGGAAGAGGAGAATGAGGAAGAGAAAGAGGAGGAGGGAGGGGAGGAAGAGGAAGAAGAAGACGAAGAAGAAGAAGAAGAAGGAGAAGAGGAAGATGAGGAGGAAGAAGAAGGTGAAGAGGAGGGGACGAGGGATCGGGACGATGTGCATCCCACCCCACCAGGTGCGGGCCAGGTGCCTCCGATAGATAAGGCTAAGGCCCGTCTAATGGAGGACGATCTCGACACGGTAGACGACGGTAAGAAAGTGACGATCGATTATCATTTCGAGACCCTGAATCATCCTACACGCATCAGGGTAAAGTACTCGGGTAGCGATGTGATCTACGACCCGACGCCCATCACCCAAGTAGCGCCAGAAGGCTAGTGCCAGGGCGAGGCTTTGAGGGGGCAGGCCTCGACGAGCGGAGACCCAGAGGTTGATAAGTCGAGGCTGGCCCCTCGGAGCGATGCGTCCAAGGTGGCAGCAGAGGCCACCGCTCTGATGTCTGCCCTCTTCCAGGGGGCAGACATGATACAGGACGAAGATGGAGCTTCTTTACCTCCCAAAGTTCCCCCTCCCGAACCAAAGGGGGACGAGGGTCAGGGGGAGGAGAAGAGGGACGAGCCGGTTCCGACCCCTAGGGAGAAGGAGACTGTCACCTCGGCGAAAAAGACTCCCACCCTAAAGAGGAAGGGATCCAATCGAGGGAAGGGGCTGGCTCAACCCTCGCATGGAGGCTCTGTCGGTAAGAGTAAGTTCTAACTCTCGATCTCATCTCTTATTCTGATTGAATTTATAGTTGAACATGTCTGAGCACTTTGAATGTTTTGCCTGCAAGTGCACCCGGCAGCCCGCAGCCTATCCTGCGGGACATGGGCGAGGTGGACATCAATCGTCCCACGGGGGCATTGAGGAAGCTCTGCAACTTGCCTGATGCAACCCTCGAAGTGTCATCTAACAGGCTCAAAGTTATGGTAAGTAGTTCAGCCTTGTCGCTAATAGTACTCCATCTGATATGCCTCTAACTTGTTTCTCTTGTATTTACAGATGTCTGCCATGCTGAAGCTAAACAACAGGCTATTCAAGAAGGCCGATGAAAGGGAGGCAGCGACCAAAATAAGCTGATTGAATGCCCTCTTGAAGGAGGCTAATGACGAGAGGGAGAAGCTAGAAGTGGAGCTGTCCTCTAGTCAACAGTCAATTTGCAATGAGGCGCTTATGAAGAAAAAGATGGAGGTCGAGTACGTCTCTGCGAATAAAGAGCTCCAAAGCCTGAAGAACAGGTTCTTCAAGATGGAGAACCTCGCCTTCAAAACGCAACGAGGAGATCCAGCAGCTGAAGGTTGTGGCAGTTGAGAGGGAGGAAGCCCACGCGCTCGAGATTGAGCAGCTAAATGTCGACTTGGTGAGCTTCAAGTCGACTGCCGAAAAAGCTGTGGAAGCCCTCAGGCTAGCTCATAGCAGCGATGCCCAGTATTCGAAGGCATCCGTTGCAAGCAAGGCTCGCGATGGTTCCGACGGAGATAGGTCTAGGGCGCATAGCGTGGCTAAGCCTTGATGTAGTTACTCTTGTACCTATACTTTGAATTTGAATAATAGAAAAAGGTTTTGGATGTTTGATGAAATGTCTCTTTGATATTGAATGTTCTGAATGAATTGGGTTGCATGTTTGGTGTTGAATAGATGAATGATTGTTTCTGCCAACTAGGGGTTGTGTCGCAACACAAGCACCCAAGTTATTTGTCAATTTGTCAGTTAGGAGTTGCACCGTCTAGCAACACCCAAACTGTTTATTCCTGCCTGTGAGGGGTTGTGTCGCGACACAAACACCCAAACTGTTAGTCAATCTACCAGTTAAGAGTTACGCTGTCTCGCAACATCAAAACTATTTGTTTCTGCCTGTGAGGGGTCGTGTCGCAACACAAGCACCCAAACTGTTAGTCGATCTGCCAGTTAAGAGTTACGCTGCCTTGCAACATCAAAACCATTTGTTTCTGCCTGTGAGGGGTCATGTCACAACACAAGCACCCAAACTGTTAGTCGATCTGCCAGTTAAGAGTTGTGCTGCCTCGCAACATCAAAACCATTTGTTTAGTTATTTGGATTCATAGAACTGGTATAGACAAGATTGAAGTTGGAATCAATACTATTCTTGTAATAAATAAATACTATTCATTACAAGATTAGTCGATAAAATCCTTTGCCTCCTACGGATTCGATGATGTAGGGTCCTTCCCAGTTGGGAGTTAGTTTTCCACTGCTATGCTCCCTTGTGTTGTAGAAGTCTGCTCTCAGGAGTAGATCTTCAGTGTGGAATTGTCTTCTGCTAACCTTTTGATCATAGGCTCGCTTGATCTTCTGTTGATAGTTGGTGATACGAATAACTGCCTGATCACCTAACTCTTCGGAGAAATCAAGATCATTGATCCGAAGTTCGTCGTTGATTCCTTCTTCGATTGCCTTAGTCTTAAGAGTTGGAGAAATAGCCTCGGTTGGAAGAACTGCTTCCAACCCATAGGTTAAGCGGAAGGGCAAAATCCAGTTGATCGTCATGGAGTGGTTCGATAGCCCCATAAGACCTCTGGTAGGACCTTCTCCCATAATCCTTTCTTGTCACCCAACTTCTTCTTGAGTAGACCAAGGATAGCCCTGTTGGAGACTTCAACTTAACCATTGCACTGTGGATATCTGGGCATAAAATAGAAGAGTTTGATTCTGTAGTTCAAACAAAACTTTCAAAATTTATCCGAGTCGAATTGGGCTCCGTTGTCAGTAATAAGGACTTGAGGAATGCCAAACCTGGAGATTATATTATGCCTGATGAATTTGATAACCTCATCATCGGTTTCTCGAAAGAGTGACACAGCCTCGACCCATTTAGTGAAGTAATCAGTGGCCAGCAGCAAGTACTTCTTTTTGCTTGGTGATAGAGGGAACGGACATAGGAAGTCCTATTGGGATGGAATCGGAAGCACAGCGAAAGGATCCTATCCCGAGGATCGAGTCGGTGTGCAATCTACTTTAAAAACAATTCATCCGAATCTAATATGCACATACGATAGATGCACGAAACTGAAAATCGAACCCCTAGTAGTCTTCTACCGAATCTAACATAATGCCTATTATGTATGAGAGACTGCAGATCTAGGGTTTTAGATTCTTTATACCTCTGTGCGGGATTAGGCATCGCGATGTCGATATTCAAATTTGACGAGGACGGAAGTATCCATGAGCTTGAGCTTCTTCGAGTTCACCCGCTCTCGCAATCGGGCCAAACCCTAGCACTCCAATCTTTGAGTACCTCAGAGTGCTAGTCCTCTCCTATTCTAGATCTCACAAACTCGGGTGTTAGTCAATTAGGATTTGATGAAGAGTTCCTTGTATTTAGGATACATCAGTAGTAGTTCTGAACTTCTATATGGTATTGTAGATTTAAGCGTTAGTGGTTGCAGAGTCCATAATGTGAACTCCTGATCCAGGCGTTAGTCAATATTTTATATGACCTTGGACTCCTAAGTTAGGCGTTAGTCAATAATCATGGTACAAGTCCATGACTTCATAACAAAAGGGATTTACAAACCCAAGTATATATACATTTTGTCCATCAAAAGTTCCACCTTAAAGGTGGAATTTTAAATCCCCTACATGATACTTTCTCTTTGAAAGGTATCATCGGCATCTCTTGGAACCCTAGCTAGCACCCGTGCTCGTGATTGTGGAAGGCAACGTCGGATCTCTAGCAACCCTCATTCTCCTCTTCCAGGTATCTCTCTATCGCCCTCCTTCCTCTTCTTTGGGTATACCCAACCCCTCTCGACCGCCCTCTCCCTTCGCCCCCCCCCCCCCCCCCCCCCCCAGTCAGAACAAAATACAGTAAAGAGAGAGACCCTTTGGATCCATCCGGTTCCGATCACGACACCCATCCGGTTCCGATCGTAATGCCCATCCGGTGCCGATCGTGACGCCCATCCGGCTCCATCCTGACGCCCATCCGGCTCCGTTGTGACGCATGCCTCCTCGATCATATATTGGACTCATTATTTTAATTAGTATGCTACTTCCAATTTGTATGTTATTTGTGGAAATGACCTCCTTGGTTGATGGTATGCTAAAGTATTTTGGCATGATACAATTGGTAATCTTGTTTGAAATATGATCTTATTTATAAAAAATTATCAATTTCTATATGTAAAATTACTAAAATCTTTGATATTAATTTTTTTTACCATTTGACTTATGTAAAAATTGGTCAAACTATTTATCCAACGTGGTGAGGCAATCTTGGATGGCAGAGGCAATGTTGATTAAATCGAGCTTAATTTTGATTTATTATTCTTATACATTTTTTTAATGAATGTATTAATACTTTTCGTATTAGGCCTTCATCAAAATTGTTTTTCAAATGTGTTAGTCAAATGGGATTTTATGTCCAAGTCCACAACAAAAATCCCAAGTGAACTCCTAAAAAAGGGATTTATGAGACTGTGGACTTCTCAAAAAAGTCTGTAGACTCCCAAAAAAACCCAGAGACTCTTTAAAAAAAGTCTGCGGACTCTCAAAGACCACAAGTCCACGAACTTCTGAATAATGATTTTAAAATCCCAATTGACTAACACCCCCTAAAGAGATGAAGAGGTGAGTGAGAATGAGTTTTCTCAGTTTACCCGAGAGACTCACAGAGAGAAAAAGAGAGAAGCCAGAGAACTTGCAGAAAAAAGGGGATGATTGATCGTTTTCAATTATCTAGGAGGGAATGGTTTTTCACGTGAGGAGGCCTCGGGAATAGCGCCCCCTTCTATTTTGCCAATCTCCCTCTCTCTGCTAACCGATTTCTCTCTCTCTCCTATCACCTTGTAACCACTTGGGATTCACTGCCTTATCTCATCACTAAAATCAAGGATGAGGGATATTTGAATATTCAAATATTCCTCATCCCTTGATTAAAGGGATGATGACACCATGCGCAATCCCTAATAGGGTGGCCAGCCTATTAGGGCATGTGGAGTATTTTGAAATAATCAAAATGCCCCTCATGCACATAATAGCCGATCACCTAATTCGGGAGCGTGCATGGCCCATTTTTTATGCATGATAATCACCTAAACAATTAGGGCACTTATCCGCAGTAAGTTATCACACCATGGGTTGATAAATAGTGATTTTACTATTCACTGGGGTGCCCTCAGTAAAACATGGGGTGTCCTTAAGTAGAATTCACTAAACAACCATCTCGTGTTCTAGTGCGAACGCGTACATACGGAACTGACCCTATGTGATATTAAAGTGAGGTCACACGTCTCTACACCACTCAAGGGTTGCCCCCTGGTGAATGCACTTAGCCCTGCGTACCTTCCATACTCCAGTGCAATGCACTCATGGAACGCAGGGTGGTAATGAGATCTTTTCTTCAACTCTAATTTTATAGTGAGACTAAGAGAAAGTAACGGCCTGATATGATTGTGGATAGGGTGGAACCTTCAGGGACTAGGGTTCATGGCTTCCAACTGAGCCCGATCGACACACTACACAAGTGTCTCCGTCAATCCTCCGGGACCCGGTTAACCTACATGGCCACCCAGAGTGAGATGCAGGCTGCACTCCAGTCCCCCTAGACTTACTACGCTCTCTTGCATACCCCTGCTCTCCGCTTAGCATTGGTAATGTGATGTCCCTCCATTTCGTGCCATGTGTCAACTCGAGCGGTGGAGAGCACCGTCAGACTCGAGTGACCATCTGACTAGGTTTCTTCCAGGTTGATCATCTCATCGTACCTCTAATCACTTTTACCAAGCAACTGGACCCGGTCAATAGCTCGACTATTGACCACCAGGCCTGGGTTTAGTGCGGTGTATATCAAACCAAGGAACACACCTCCCTATTGGGGTGTGGATGACCTGCAGGAGTGATGTGCCGATGCAACACCAGTCCGGTAACCCAACGCATCGTGGTATTGGGTCGTGGTTAGATCCCTTATACGTTAGTGAACCAAAGTTACCTGCAATTGGTTAGTCTACCAGTCACGGTTCCTTAGAGTTTAGGACCGATTACCCTAAGCAGAATCATGGCTATGTGCACCGGTGTCTGCTTACCGATCTGTGTACCATGTTAGTTCTGTTCAGCCACAGACACTGTGCTTGATAATGAACATGGTGGAGAAACCATGCTCTGTCATCCCAACAACATAACCTAATAGGGTGACCAACCCTAATCAGAGCTTGCGAACCATTTAGGCTTATAGAACCAATCCACTGAGTCTCCCACTTAGATGGACTACTATATAGCCATGGCTCTTTTAAGTCATGTATACAGAACACGTACATAGATACGCACCATATAACAAAATATCAACCAATTTATTAATCAACCAAGTTTTTACATGCCCTAGACTACATCTCATACAACAATCTCCCACTTGGTCTAACTCAGAAAAACAATTTTGACCCCCATAGCTTCTATATGCTGCTCGAATGCCTTTGCAGGAATCGCCTTTGTGAAGGGATCATCAACATTGTCTGCAGACACAATCTTGGTCACCTCTACTTTCCCTTCCTTCTGAAACTTTCGGATCAAATGAAACTTACGCTCGATGTGTTTCCCCTTCTGATGGTGCCTTGGCTCCTTGGCCTAAGCTACCGCTCCACTATTATCACAATAAAGAATAACAGGTAACTAAGCCTCTAGTACGCACCCTAAGTCCAATAAGAACTTTCTGAGCCATACTGCCTCTTTTGCTGCTTCACACGCTGTGACGTACTCAGCTTCTGTGGTAGAGTCTGCGATGCAACCTTGCTTCACACTCTGCCAACTAACTGCTCCTCCTCCTAAAGCGAAAACATACCCTGAAGTCAATTTTTTGGATTCTACATCTGACATAAAGTCAAAGTCCATGTATCCAATCGGCGTCAGGTCCTGTGAAGTGTAAACTAACTCATAGTTCCTCACCGACGAAGGTACTTGAGTATACTCTTCACAGTAGTTCAGTGAGCTGGACCCTGGTTAGACTGAAACCGACCCATCATGTCTACTGCAAAACATATATCTGACCTCGTGCACTGCATGGCATATATTAGGCTACCCACTGCCAAAGCATAGAGTACCTTCTGCATCTCTGCCTTCTTCTCAGTTGTCTTAGGATATTGGTCCTTAGACAATTTCAAGCCATACCTAAATGGCAAGAAACCCTTCTTGGAGTCCTGCATGCTAAATCTGGCCAGTATCTTATATATGTAAGCAGCCTGTGAGAGCGAGAGAGTTTTGTTCTAGCGATCTCAATTTACCTTGATCCCCATAATATAACTCGCCTCACCTAGGTCTTTTATGTCGAATTGCGAGGATAACCAGACCTTTATCGTAGATAAAGTCCCAACGTCATTTCCAATAAGTAGGATATCATCTACGTAAAGTATTAAATATACCACTGTAGTATTATCACTCCTCTTGTACACACAAGGTTCATCCTCATTTTGGTCAAATCCGTATGAATGGAATGTCCGATCAAAACGGATGTTCCAGCTCCTGGATGCTTGCTTCAGTCTATAAATGGACCTCTGAAGCTTGCAAACCAGATCTTCCTGGCCTTCTGACTTAAAAACTGGTGGCTGCATCATGTATATGTCTTCTTCCAAATCCCCATTAAGGAAGGCTATCTTGACATCCATCTGCCAGATCTCCCAATCATAATGGGTTGCGATGGATAAAAGGATCCGAATAGACTTAAGCATAGCTACCGGTGAGAAGGTCTCGTCAAAGTCGATCCCTTCTCTCTGAGTAAAACCCTTGGCGACTAATCAGCCTTATAAGTCTCAACGGAACCATCGGGTCCTCTTTTCTTCTTCTACACCCACTTACACCAAATAAGTTTAATATTGGGTGATTGTGTAACAAGTGTCCAGATAGTGTTTTGGGATATTGATACAATTTCTGTCTCCATGGCTTTTTGCCAAGCAGAACTGTCAAAAGATTTTATCGCATCATCATAGCTCAAGGGAACATCCTCCTGAATCTCTGGATCGACTAAAAAAGCCTCTTTATGGTATCTTTCAGGAGCATTGATTTGTCTCCCACTGCGACGAGGTGATGGTGGTACTGAGCAACTCGTTTCTACGGTCTCTGGTATACTAGTGTCTATGTTACCTCCTCCCTTTATGTTATTGGATGCGCAACCTCCACCAGTACCAAGTAGCTCCTCTAGAACTACCTTACTGGTAGGTTTGTGATCCATAATATAATCCTACTCTAGGTAGATGGCATTCGTAGAAACGAGTACCTTCTTATCCTCAGGATCATAAAATAGACCACCTTTTGTTTCCTTAGGGTAGCCTATGAACAGACATACCTTAGACTTAGTCTCTATCTTTTCCCTTTTGTCCTTTCGCACATATACATGACATCCCCATATTCTAAAATGTTGCAGTGTCAGCTTTCGCTTTGACCACAGCTCCCTAGGGGTTAGAGGCACTAACTTAGATGGGATATGGTTTAAGATATATATCGTTGTCATTAGAGCATATCCCCAAAATATGGTCAGTAAACTGGCATAACTCATCATACTACGGACCATGTCCAACAAGGTCCGATTCCTTCTCTCAGAAACTCCATTTTGTTGTGGTGTACCCGGAGCAGTCAACTAGGATATAATCCCACTGTCAATGAGGTACTTAAGAAACTTGTCCAATAGGTACTCACCACCTCGATCAGATCGAAGGGCTTTTACATGTCTACTAGTCTGCTTTTCAACCTCGGCTTTGAATTCTTTGAACTTGTTAAAGGACTCAAATTTCTGATGCATAAGGTAGACATAGCCGTATCTAAAGTAATTATCAGTAAATGTGATGAAATACTTATGGCCTCCTATCGCTAGGACGCTCATGGGTCCACAAATATCAGAATGAACTAACTCTAATCTCTCAGTGGCTCTATTACCTTTGACTTTAAGAGCCCTCTTGGTCATTTTGCCGTCTAGACAAGACTCATAGGTTTGAAGGATCTCCGAGGGATTTGTATCCAGAAGCCTGACCTTGACCAACCTATGAATTCTATCTGAGGCAATATGGCCAAGTTTTAGATGCCACAATAGAGTTAGATTTTCTAAAAGATTTTTACGTTTAGATGAGTTAATATTTAAAGATGTTATGTTTTCTATTTCTAATTTAGGACTTAGAACATAGAGACCATTTTGAACTATCCCTCTAACAATGAAAGTTCCATTCAGTCTAACAGATACACTAGATGCCTCAAATAAAACTAAATAACCATCATTTATAATAAAAGAAACAGAAATCAAATTACGTCACAAGGACGGTACATAATAGACGTCTCTAAGGATCATAGTCCTTTTATTAGAAAAACTAAGAAATACATCTCCAACTGCTTCGATGGTTGCAATAGCATCAGTGCCCATGCTCAGGACCACCTCTCCATCAAATAGCCTTATGTTTACCTGGAACCCTTGTAAAGAGTTACAGGCATGGTCAGTGGAACCAGAATCCACAATCCATGATGCAAAAAAACTGCTACTTCAAAGAAGTGATTCAACTACTAAACGTTGATTTTTACCTGCTCCAGCACCCTGAGGCTTCTTGCAGTCTTTCTTCCAGTGGCCCTTCTCGCTACATCTGAAGCACTTCGTGCTTGGTGACTTCATCTCCCCAGACTTAGAGGTCTCCCCTTTGCTCTGCAAAGGCCCTACCTTCAGTTTCTTGTTCTTGGGCTTCTTGTTTTTAGGCTTTTTGGCCCTCAAAATAGCCCTACATTGAGCGCTGAACGCCTCACTCTTAACCTTGAACTAGTCCTCTGCTGCCTGGAGAGCTCCCAGAAGCTCTGCATTTGTCATCTCCAACTTGTTAATTAAGGTTGAAGTTTGTGACAAATTAAGCCTTCAAAGGCTCCAGACAAGGACGCAAGAAAGATATCAGTCATCACCTCGCTATCCAGCACAATGTTTATGGTAGCTAGTTCATTTTGGAACCCAAGCATTTTCAGCATGTGATCCCGAATAGGCATTCCCTTGGTCATCTTAGTGCTAACGAGCTTCTTGATTGTGAGGTATCGCGTTACGCGACTATGCCCCTCAAACATCTCTTTGAGCCATATCATTATGTCAGAAGCGTCAGGCATTTTTTCGACTTACTTCTGTAGAGTTGTCTGCAAGGAGGCTATAATATAGCACTTGCACATCTTGTTAGAATCTCGCCAGTCGGAGAAAGCCTTGGTCTCTGCCTCAGAGGCATTTGGACCTGGTAAGTTTGGTTCTGGAGTAATTAGGGCCATGGTATGTTTACCGATCCTCAGCACAAGCATAAGGTTGCGCTTCCAGTCCTCATAGTGAGGACCAGTAAGCTTGCTATCGTTTAGGATGGCGGACAGGGGATCTAGTTTGGTCATCTGAAAAATAAATGGTTAAATATTAGATTGCTTTAAAAAACTCATTTTTTGGTATTTTTAAGACGAGTCAAATTATATCCAAATATCAACGCTACCCTCAAAGCGAAGACATATCTATGGATCAATTTTACCATGTATGTGAGATCTCGGATTCAGATACACCCGCCCGAGGGGGTAGTGTGCAGCGTCCTTCGCTCAAACTGGATCTCTCGGACCCAATCCAAATTTGCCACAAACAGGCTATGATGGACCATGGTTTCCTTTTGGCCAGCCTCTCGTGATCTCCATACGATGCAACGGGTAGCCTCACAGGTGCTTCGGATGCTTACCCACGAGCCTAAGCAATCACGACACGGGAGTTCATGCGGCCCCCGCGAGGGCGGGGAAAAGCCCTTCTCTCCTGGCATCGTGATCGCCATATCCCGAAGGAGACTGCTAAGCCTTCGGCATAACAGACACAACTCTCACCCGAGGGGGATGTTGAGTCATACCCTATCACCCAGAAACTCAGCAGTTGGCCGTGGAGGCCAGGGGCACTCACACTGAGTTTTTTTACACATTCATTGATTATAGTGAGGTTTATTTTAATGCAAGTATTTTAGATCATAGGTTGCAACAACCTAGACCTAGACCTTGGTCATATCGCGCTCCCACTAGGGTTAAGACCTCTTATGAAGTACAGGTAGACTTGGAGAGGACCATAGTCCCTGTCCCATGGATACTCAGTTGTCACCTTTCTCCCGAGAGTTACATTACGTACTATCCAAGCCTTCGATACTAAATAAGTTGGTTTTTACCCTTGGTGCTCTAGAGCCTAGCCTAAGGTCTGGACTTACAAGGAAAGATCTATTACTATGTCACCCCATTTGCAACTTAACGTCTGATGTCATAGAAGATCATCACATCACTATTGGTTTCGATGCTGGCCAATTAGGGACATCGACAACCTCCGTCGGACCTCAACCTAATGGTGGCATAACCGAGTGTTGTGGGTTCTAGCTACCATCAAAAGTCAATTAAGCTATGGGTGTCATTAAATAAAGACCTATCCTAACTGGTCGCAGAGACCAAGTGGGGAATGGGCATCCCACTGCTTAATACCTAAACATCAGATTAATAATTTCATCGGGTTTATAAAAAAGAGAGCATCCAATCCAAAACAGAACATCCATTGTTATCAAGTCCAGGGTCTGACCCCTGAACCTGATTAGCATTGCTCTGACGTTCTCTGTATATGGCATCTTCCGGATTGTTCTCTTCCTACGAGCCACCACCCTCGGCCCTCCGGTGATGAAACTTTCATCTGGCTTCGTTCTTCAAGTCTTCTACCTGTAACCGAAAACTCTAGTACACTCCGAGAAAATGCTCGTTCGTATACATTTTCCTAGGTGGAGAAGTATAGGAAGAACCAAAAAATAGAAAATAAAACTGACCGGGAATAATTCAAGTCGTGGGCAACCTCCACACACTTGTCCCATTAGGCCTTACATTCCACTATTCCAAAAAAAACCGAAAAACAAACGCATGCAATAAAAAACTCGAGGTCAGCCCCCCGGAGGCATGCATTCAAATTTTTAGCAGTGCCCTGTAGAAAATATACTATATGCAACACATATGATATGACCTAGTGCATACTCGGTGAAAATTTTGAACACCTAATGCGTGCATCTATCGATTCAGGAAATCTATTTCTTGTGAATCGTATACCGTTGCAGCTCTGATACCATTTGTTGGGATGGAATCGGAGGCGCAACAGAATGATTCGATCCCGAGGATTGAGTCGGTGTGCGATCTACTTGAAAAAAATTTCTTCTGAATCTAATATGCACACATGATAGATGAACGAAACTGAAATCGAACCCCTAGTAGTCCTCTACCAAATCTAACATAATGCCTATTATGTATGAGAGACTACGGATCTAGAGTTTCATATTCTTTATACCTTCGTGCGGGATTAGGCACCACGATATCAATGTTCAGATTTGATAAAGATGGAAGTATCCACGATCTTGAGCTTTTTCGAGTTCACCCGCT
Organism: Chamaelirium japonicum; assembly: GCA_947650365.1. Classification (NCBI taxonomy): domain Eukaryota; kingdom Viridiplantae; phylum Streptophyta; class Magnoliopsida; order Liliales; family Melanthiaceae; genus Chamaelirium; species Chamaelirium japonicum. The sequence goes on from OX393553.1 coordinate 5,023,626, forward strand.
CTCGCAATCGGGCCAAACCCTAGCACTCCAATCTCTGAGTGCCTCAGAGTGCTAGCCCTCTCCTATTCTAGATCTCACAGACTCTCAAGAGATGAAGAGGTGAGTGAGAATGAGTTTTCTCAGTTTACCCAAGAGACTCACAGAGAGAAAAAGAGAGAAGCCAGAGAACTTGCAGAAAAGAGGGGATGATTGACCGCTTTCAATTATCTAGGGGGAATGGTTTTTCACATGAAAAACCGTGAGGAGGCCTTGGGAATAGAGTCCCCCCTTCTATTTTGTCGATTTTCCTCTCTCTGCTAACCGATCTCTCTCTCTCTCCTATCACCTTGTAACCACCCGGGATTCCCTGCCTTATCTCATTCCTAAAATCAAGGGGGAAGGATATTTGAATATTCAAATATTCCTCATCCCTTGATTAATGGGATGACAACACTATACGCAATCCCTAATAGGGTGGCCGGCCTATTAGGGCATGCGGGGTATTTTAAAATGACCAAAATGCCCCTCATGCACCTAATAGCCGATCACTTAATTCGGGAGCATGCATAGCCCGTTTTTTGTGCGCGATAACTTACCTAAACAATTAGGGCACTTATCCGCAGTAAGTTATCACACCATTGGTTGATGAATAATGATTTTACTATTCACTGGGGTGCCCTTAGTAAAACATGGGGTGCCCTTAAGTAAAATTCACTAAATAACCATCCTGCGTTCTAGTGCGAACACGCACACAAGGAATTGACCCTATGTGATATTAAGGCAAGGTCTCATGTCTCTACACCACTCTGGGGTTGCCCCCTAGTGAACGCACTCAGCCCTGCATAGCTTCCATACTCTAGTGTGATGCACTCATGAAACACAGGGTGGTAATGAGATCTTTTCTTCAACTCTAATTTTATAGTGAGACTAGGAGAAAGTAAATGCTTGACATGATTGTGGATAGGGTGGAACCTTCAGAGACTAGGGTTCATGACTTCCAACTGGGCCCGATCAACACACTACACAAGTGTCTATGTCAATCCTCCGGGACCTGGTTAACCTGCATAGCCACCCAGAGTGCGACACAGGCTGCACTCCAGTCCCCCTAGACTTACTACACTCTCTCGCATACCCCTGCTCTCAGCTTAGTATTGGTAATGTGATGTCCCTCCACTTCGTGCCACGTGTCAACTCGAGCGGTGGATAGCACCGTCAGACTCGAGTAACCATATGACTAGGTTTCTTCCAGGTTGATAATCTTATCGCACCTCCAGTCGCTTTTGCCAAGCAACCGGATCCGGTCAACAACTCGACTGTTGACCACTAGGCCTGGGTTTAGTGCGGTGTATATCAAACCAAGGAACGCACGTCCTTATTGGGGTGTAGATGACCTGCATAAGTGATGTGCTGATGCAACGCCAGTTCGGTAACCCAGCGCACCGTGGTATTGGATCGTGGTTAGATCCCTTACACGTTGGTGAACCAAAGTTATCTGCCTTCAGGGTTTAGGACCGATTACCCTAAGCAGAAACACGGCTATGTGCACTGATGTCTGCTCACCGATTTGTGCGTGTTGGTTCTATTCAGCCACATACATTATGCTTGGCAATAACCATGGTAGAGAAACCATGCTCTGTCATCCCAACAGCATAACCTGATAGGGTGACAAACCCTAATCAGTGCTGCTAACGATTTAGGCTCATAGAACCAATCCACGGAGTCTCCCACTCAAATGGACTACTATATAGCCATAGCTCTTTTAAGTCCTGTACACAGAACACGTACATAGATACGCACCATAAAGCAAAATATCAACTAATTTATTAATCAACCAAGTTTTTATATGCCCTAGACCACATCTCATACAACAAGTCCAACCCCCATTGATGGAAGGGCCAAGGGCTTGACAAGAGATTAAGTCCGTCTGTGGGGGATGGATCGTCCGAGCGTGTCGTTGGCAAGGCTCGCATCTTTGAGCGAATTATATAGCATTTTTTGCCATGGTTGGCCAGTAGTAGCCTTGGAGTCTGATTTTGGCTTCAAGGGATCTTCCACCAGAATGATTACCACAAGTTTCAGAGTGAATATCGGCTAAGATTGTTTTTTTTTGCTTGGGACTAATGCATTGAGAAGCGTTCCACCATGTGATTTAAAGTAAAGATCTTCTTCTTGGAGACTATAGAACAGAAGCTTCCTTTTGAGTTTTTTGGCTTGGATTAGATCTTCAGGTATTCTGTCTTGTTTGAGGAAGTCAAGGATTGGTTGCCTCCAATCTGAGTGCTCATCAGTCAGGGCAAAAGCAGAGGTTGGCTATCTCCAACCTTCACAGCCTTGCGTTGTAGCAATGAGTTCTTGCCCAATGGAGGTAGCATTGGCTAGGGCATCAGCTTCTCGATTCTCTGCCCTTGTAATTTGAATGAATTCGATGTTAGAGAAGTGCATGTTGTCGGTGATGCTGCACTAGAGCTAGATAGTGTTGCATTTTTTCTCCTCATACTATATAGTCTCCGTTGATCTGCCTGATTATCAATTAGGAGTCGCTATAGATAGTGAGATGGTCTACCCCCAGGGCCTCGGTGATCTCCAACCCAGAAATGAGAGCTTCGTACTCGGCTTCGTTGTTGGTGGCACTAAATCTGAGGAGAATAGTCTTTTGAATATGGTCGAGTTTGGGGGATATTAAAACTATCCCAATTCCTGAACCGATCGTGCTTCACACTCCATCTGCATAGAGTTTCCAGCGAGTAGGTGAAGTAGTGGGAACCTCAGGGCTTGGATTGAAGGCCACAGAACCTGGATTGAGACGAGGTTTGTCACTGTCATCGAGATGTATCTCGAGGTCATCCTCCAAGGAGACAGGATCCTCCATAGGGAAATCGGCAATAGCTTTCCCCTTGAGCAAAACACAAGGTTCGAACTGAATACCAGGGAGCTCATCTCGATTACCCACTTAGTCATTCGCCCTGCTTGACCTGCCTTATCGAGGATGTCTTTGAGTGGATGCTCTGAGACGACAGTGATCAAGTAAAAAACGAAGTAGGGTCGAAGTTGCCGCGTCGCTATTAGTAGGGCCAATATGACTTTATCGATCTTCAAATAGCAAGTCCCTACCGGAAGAAGAGTATGGATGATGTAGTAGATGGGGCGCTCAATGCCTTCTCTTCTACTGACTAAAATTGTGTTGATGGCTTGATCAGTGACAGCAAAGTAGAGCCAGAGGTTTTCTTTTGTTAGTGGAGCCGTTAAGATTGGAACCCGAGTGAGATAATACTTGACACTCTAGAATGCTTGTTCACAAGTTGATTCTAGCCTGAAGTGTCTGTTTTTCATAACTTATCGAAGAGGGGTTTGCACTTGTCAGAAGACTTGGAGATGAATCGGTTGAGGGCCGCTAGTCTTCTTATGAGGCATTGTACCTCCTTTCGATTGGTGGCCGATGGTATTTTGAGGATTGCTCGAATTTGGTTGGGATTCGCTTCAATGCTCTTCATGGTCACCAAATGACCCAGGAATTTACCCGATTGAACTCCAAAGGCACACTTGGCTGGATTCAGTTTCATGCGATACTTTCGAAGGACTTGAAATGTTTCGATGAGGTTGGAGAGATGGTTCTCATGGCTGCGGTTTTTTGTGAGGAGATTGTCGACATAAACTTTGACGTTATGGCCGATTTGCTCTTCGAACATCTTTGTGACCAATCTCTGATAAGTAGAACTAGCGTTCTTGAGGCTGAATGGCATGATGTTGTAGTAGTAGAGGCCTCTGTCTGTCACAAAACATATCTTCTCTCGATCATCAGGATATAGAGGAATCTGGTTGTACCCTGAATAACCATCCATGAAGGATAGGAGTTCGTGGCCAGCAGTGGCATTGACGAGTCTATCTATTCTTGGCATTGGGAACGGATCTTTGGGGCAAGTCTGGTTGAGGTTGGTGAAATCGATGTAGACACCCTGATCTTCTCGTTCTTCTTAGGCACTGCAACAATGTTGGAGATCCAAGTTGGGTACTCTACTTCACGAATGAAGCCTGCCGCGAGCAACTTGTTGATCTCCTCTTGAACAGCAGTTAAGCGCTCTGGCCGGATCGTCTGGAGCTTTTGCTTGACAGGTTTTGCTCCTTTTTTGATAGCGAGTCGATGGCATGCGTTGCTTGGATTGATCCCGGGCATGTCTTCGAAACACCATGCGAAGACGTCGATGTTGGACTTGGAGGAAGGATACCATGTCTCGCGCTTCTGCGTCGCAGAGACTAGTACCGATGAATGTCTCTCGAAGGAGATCACCATTGCCAATGTTTATTCGGGTGATATCTTTGATGGAAGGTGACGCCTCCCACTCGATAGACGGAGGTTCTGGCGATGGGGCTCCTTTGGTTGCTAGCTCGCAGAAGGGCCAACTTCATTTCTTGGGCACTTTGGTGGTACGAGATCTATTCAGTGATCCATCTTGCCGTGACTGCTTCGTAAGATCACCCCATTTGTTGATCACCTTGAATACAGATAATACCCTCCCCCATTGCAAATTTGAGGAGTTAATGGTATGAAGAGGATATGACATTGATCTGGTGAAGAAAGGGTCGCCCGAGAATGATGTTGTAGTTAGAAGTACCTTCGATGATAGTGAACCACACAGAGACTCGAGTCTCTCTGCTGAGGTTCAAGGTGAATCTGGATTCGCCCATGGTCATGCTCTGCTTGCCGTTGAAGCTAGTAATGACGGTGGCCGGGACGACGTCTAGGCTTGAATACTTATATCCCAGACACTTGAAGCAATCTAAGCACATAATATCGATTGAGCTACCGGTGTCAATGAGGATCTGATTGATGGTACTCCCATCGATGATGAGCCGCAGGACCATGGGATTCCGATATGGAGTGTGCACTCCTTGAAGGTCTGAGTCGTTGAATATGATAGATGGCCAAGCTAAGCCCTTGATGGGTTTCTCGACCCAAGTGTCTTCTTTGTTTGCTACAGAGCGAACATTGAAGATGCAGCGAACTTGTCGATCGACTTCCTTTCTGGTCAGCATTTGATGGTGTAATGCTTCGTGGATGCCGAAGATGTTGGCTCGCACGATGACTGGCGATGAGCTAGTCGAGATACGATGGACCCAACAGGCTTCCTTCCCTTTTGTTGAAGAGGATTGGCATTGGTCCCGTCCGTTCTTGACGAACTCTTGGAGATGGCCTTCACGCAATAGGTCCTCCAAATGATACTTTAGTCGGAAGCATCGAGTGGTTGGATGGCCATGACTGCGATGAAAGTCGCAGTAGACAGATCTATCGGTAGTGAGCTTGGTATTTGGTTGCAGAGGAATCGGCTGTTGAAGAAATTCTTCGTGTTGAATTTGATCAAGAATCTGCTCGATCGGAAGGGTCCAGTCGGTGAATGTTGTTTTCTTTGGAGGCGATCTATGACCATATTCTCTTGGTCTTTTGGCGGGTGGAGGTGCTGGTGCTTCTGCGTTGTGGGCCTTGGCCATATGCTTCGGTGCCTCTCTTTCAACGGGTCGCCGTCTGGACTCACGTCCCTTCCGGGCAATTTGGTCGTCTTCGACCTTATTTCTCACTGGATCCGATCGAACATCGCACCGAGAGATGACGGAGGATTTTGGATGAAATTGTTATTGATATACAGGTCCAAGCGGAGAGCGTTTTGGAAGGCCAACATGATGGCTTCAGCATCAAGATGTCACCCGGAGAGAGCGGCATGCTCGTTGTGGAATCTTTGCGTGAAGTTACAAAGGCTCTCAGCAGCTCCCATCCTCAATCGGTAGAGAGAATCAAGTTTCTTCTCTGGCTTGAGGTTGAGTTGATAGTGCTGGACGAAGTGATTCACAAGGACTCCGAACTGGGTGATCGATCCAACACGAAGGTTATGATACCAATCGAGGGACAGCTCGTCAAAACTACCGGCGAAGATCCGGCAGAGTACGTTGTTCTCCTCTTCGTGTGGCGCCAAAGCTTGTTTGAATGCCAGAATGTGAAGAGTCGGATCTCCCTTTAGGTAATTGAATTCGGTAGAGTCGGAGTTCTCCAGCTTTTTGGAAAAGGCACTTGAAACAAGCTTCGATGGAGGGGCCAGGCCGAAGAGTATCCTTCTCTGCGACCGAGTCCCCGACCTTGCTGTTGGTCTAGGGGCAAGATTGAGGGGCACTAGTCTTCACCTTGAATTGTGGTTGGATAGCTCCGATAAGGAAGATCGATTCGGGAGTCTCGATGGACGGGGAGGGATGGAGAATATCAGCCCTTCGACGTGGCCTCTTTCATCCGATGCCTCCCTCATAGGTTGGGTTTTGCCTGTGCCTGCCTAACACAGTTACGACCCAAGGATGATTGCGAGGATTGGTCATCGATGCGATCCTAGACGCTCTACTTCCGAAGACCAACCGAGGGGGTGGACTCGCGTCAACTCTTCTCTTGGGTTCCAAGGCCCATAGACCTCCATTGTTCAGAGTGGACGGATTATCGAGGCAGATCGGTCCCTTCATTGATGGAAGGGATAGGAAGGACAACCCCAGCATCGGAGGCTGCTTTCTTGATAGCGTCTCTCTCAGCAGTGAGAATGGCGTTCTGTTTCGCCAACTGTAGCAGCTGAAAGTCGAGCGCCGAGATCTGATACGTTGGCGAAGGATCTTCCGTTGGTGCGGGAGTAGTTTGCCCGACTGATTATCGAAGTGGCGGAGGGATCGATCGGTCAACCGATCTCCCGTTTCTGGAATGAGCTGCTGCGTTGGGGCGAGTAAGAGGCAACTCAAAGTTGAGTCGCTGGCTCATCGATCGAGTTTCCGGACAAGGTTGGTTCTGTTGAGTATTACTTCCCTCTGGATAATCCTGATGCCTTGTCTTCGGCATTTAGAGAAAGCATGGTGTCCAATCGGTAGTCTGCTTAACCGAGGGGGCTTGGAAGTATGGTTATCAAGATCGGTTGTCTGCTTAATCGATCCGATATTATTGTAGAGCAAACTGAGCTTCTTGATCGATCCCACAGACGACGCCAAACTATGGGGGATGATCTCCATGCAGACCCGAAGACTCCGCCCAACTAGTCAATCGAGTCGAGTCGAATGTCTGATTGAACATCTCTCTTAGTTTGTCGGTTCGGATGTTGATGTCTTCAAGTTGAACTTCTGAATAGTCAAAAGGCTATTGACACAAGATGTGATCTCGGAGTTCAGCCGTAGCCTACGTCTCCGTGCTATAAGGAGCAACCTAAATTCACTAACACTTGAACTGAAGTGACCTTGACAGACCGAGTGTCACTGGTTTCTTTTCTAAAAGAAGATCGAAAGGTTCGAAGGTCAGAGCTTTGGATTTTTCGAAAGTCTGATTCAGAAATTAGGTATTCGATCGATTACACTCGTCGGGACTGCTATTTATAGAGATTTTGAGAAGAAACCGGGGTACGGGGTGGTTTCTACAGCTGTTGTCGGGATCCAGGCGGGGGTTGGTGGGTCCCGCTGTCGTCTTTGTGGACCTCCCAGGCAGGGCTGGTGCGTCCCGTTGTCGCCTCTGTGGACCCCCCAGGTAGGGCTGGTGGGTCCCGTTGTCGTCTCTGTGGACCCCCTAGGCAGGGCTGGTGGGTCCCGTTGTCGTCTTTGTGGACCCCCCAGGCAGGGCTGGTGGGTCCCGTTGCTGGGCGTTGGCCAAATTTTGCACCCACAGTAGATAGAGTCATGAATCTCCAAGGACAGGCAGTACCCAGAGCAGAAAAGTAATGTTCAACGTACGGCTGCTGGTTCGTACCATAGCAGCGATGGGCCTTCAACTTCGAGTTTGATATAGAAAAATTAAGGTGGTGTTTGGCATCATTCCAGAATAGTTTGTTTCTATTCCTAGTTCCAAATTTTAAAAGTGATGGATAATATTTTTGTTTCGGTGGGATGAAGGAGTTGGGAAGGATAATATATCACTCCGTGTGTTTTCTATGCTAACTGGAATGTTGAACTATCGAATTATATTAGAAATAGTAATTGAAGGGATTACCCTCTTCTAGATGAAAATTAAGCGGAATAGCTGCTACTCATGCCAAATATCCCCTAAGTTTCCAGTGACCTAAAACTTTCCATCAAAAGTGCCAAAATAAATAAATAAATAATAATAATAATAATAATAATATAACAATACTTGCAGCTACCTTGTGTGCCGCACAACCCAACACACTGAGAGGTGGCATGCAGGGGTAAAGGGTAGTGGGGCCCACAATACAAAGATATATAAAAAAAGATAGGGGCAGTTAGGAGTCGGTCCCCCCACATGTTACTCTCTTTAGCACTATGGAGAACAAACAAATCGTTTAAGTTGTTTCGCAAACAACGGAACACCTCTAGCAAGGTTTAACCATTTCATGATTTTCAAAACCGATCGATATCTATCAGATTTTGCTCAAATTATAAATACTGCCATCATCTAAAATTCGCACGTACATATGCACTATAGCAAATATTGTTATTTATTTTCAGAATTTCACTATTTACTACAGTGAAATCATCGTAGCAATTTGATTTTGAAAGAGCTCGATATAATTTTTTGCTATTTTGATTTTACTGTAGCAAATGTTAATAGAGTAATATTTATGTAATAAAGAGTAACATTGGCTACAGTAAAATCACCATAGCAAATTTTTTTGATAAATTTTGTTTTAAAAAAAAAACTACAATGAAATCACTATAGCAAATGTGACGTTTAATACCGAAATATAATCATGATAAAAAAGTTACATTTGTTACAGTGAAAATCATTGTAGCGAATCTTATTTTTTATATCCTAACCCTAAGCTTTTATATACACAAGAGGCAGCAATCGTCTTGAGAAGAAGCGTGCGGCGCCTTCTACCTTATCTGGCGACGGCCGGGGGGGGGGGGAGGGGGGAGGTGGTCTGGGCAGGCCCAATGCAGATGGCCCCAGGGCTACCCATCTGCAGTCGTATTAACGACCACCAACGCCCATTTACAGACTTGGAGTGTCCAAGTTTGGACCCAGATATATTACACATGATGATTCTAGGCCCAATGCAGATGGCCCCAGGCCTACCCATCTGCAGTCGTATGACTGACCACCAACGCCCATTTACGGACTTGGAGTGTCCAAGTTTGGACCCAGATATATTACACACTAGTAAGAAACCCGGGCAATGCCCGAATGTGCTTGATGCATGCCAGTTGACAAAGATGACATCGCAACTGTTTGAAGAAGTGTGAAATCTGAAGTGACTGTAATTCACTTGTTAGAGAGAGAGAGAGAGAGAGAGAGAGAGAAAGAGAGAGAGAGAGAGAGAAATTAGCATCAAATGACCATTAAATGCTATTGAATGAAAATTTATCATCTTTATTGTAGGTTTTTAAATGGATTTAAGAGAGAGTCGCGTTCACACATGGAAGAAGAATTCTAGCTCATTAAAAGATGTCCACGTGTCACAATGTGGGAGAGAGGCTTCCATTTTAGTATATAGTACAAATAGATATAGATATTACTAATCCAAGTGTGATTCACTAATCCAAGTGTGATTTACTAATCCAAGTGAGATTACGATTCACTAATCCAAGTGTGATTCATTTGTTAGAGAGAGAAAAAGATATTACTAATGAATTTTCTAATTAACATCAATTGATCATTAAATACAATTGTACGTATGAGGTATTTATCATCTTTATATTAGGTTCTTAATGAGATTTATGAGAGAACCGTGTTTACACATGAGAGAAGGATTCTGGTTCTTTAATGCATGTCATCAATGTCCGGATTCTGCTTCTTTATATTAGGTATTTATCATTTTTGTCATCAATGTCCGGATGAGCTTAATGCATGTCATTTGGCACAAACGACATCACTTGTTAGAGAGAGATAATAACATTAAATCCCTTTGAATGAGTATTTATCATCCTTATGGTAGGTTTTTAATAAGATTTAAAAGAAAGCCGTGTTCACACATTGAAGAAGGATTCTAGTTCTTTAAAAGACGTCCACGTGTCACAACACGGAAGAGAGGCTTAATATAGTATAGATTCTTTAAAAGACGTCCACGTGTCACAACATGGGAGAGAGGCTTCTGTTTTAGTATATAGTATAGATGATGATTCTAGGCCCAATGCAGATGGCCCCAGGCCTACCCATCTGCAGTCGTATGACCGACCACCAACACCCATTTACGAACTTGGAGTGTCCAAGTTTGGACCCAGATATATTACACATGATGATTCTAGGCCCAATGCAGATGGCCCCATGCCTACCCATCTGCAGTCATATGACCGACCACCAATGCCCATTTACGGACTTGGAGTGTCCAAGTTTGGACCCAGATATATTACACATGATGATTCTAGGCCCAATGTAGATGGCCCCAGACCTACCCATCTGCAGTCGTATGACCGACCACCAATGCCCATTTACGGACTTGGAGTGTCCAAGTTTGGACCCAGATATATTACACGTGATGATTCTAGGCCTAGCCTATTTTTCCCAAGGAGGAGTAGGGTCAACTACATGGGCCAAATGTTGGTCCTATTATTTATATATATGGTTAAAAAGAGCGCTGTCCTGAAAATTCGAATGGATATGGCGGGAAAATATTATTATTATGATTTATTTATTACTGACGAAGTATCCATCCGATCCACATTCAATTCTTATATACATTTTCTGCCGCTCAACCTCAAGGCCTCACGGTTTCCCGGGCCCCGGCCCTCCCCTCCCCCCCCTCCCCTCCGTTGGTTGGTTGGTTTTGGCCGTCCGCCCTCTATCGAAGGAAGAAGTGTAGGATCTGAAGGAAGAAATGGGTATTCAAAATCTACTGAGGTTGATGAAGCCCTTTATCGATCCTGTCCACATCAACAAATACTCGGGAAAAAGAGTAAGAAAGCTTCTTCTATTTCTATTGACTGCTCCATCTCTGAAGAATCTCTTCTCATTCTGATCACCCGTATAGGTCGGGATCGATGCTTATTCATGGCTTCACAAAGGAGGTGAGTTCAAAAGACAGGAGGAGGAGGAAGAAGACTTCAACTTCAACTTCGATCAGTTGTAATGGAATCATCAGTTGCTGAATTGTGTGTTTGTTTGTTACTGTGTGTTGGCACTCTCAGCTTATTGCTGCAGCATGGAGCTGTGCCTCAACTCTCAGGGGGACGCTGCTAACCGTTATCTCAACTACTTCATGCATCATATACATCTGCTCCGCCATTACAACATCACCCCCGTTGTCGTCTTCGATGGTGCCAACATCCCCTCTAAGTCTGCCACACACAACCACCGCAACAGGTAACTTCCAATGCTCTCCATTTTCTGTTTGCCTCTTGTTAATGTACATATAATGAGTCGGGTCGGGTTTACTGTAGAGTTGGGTCGGTTACATGTACATATATATTTGGGCTTGAGTCCCTCAATGGAATCATTCTATTCCTCTCCAAATCCTAGCCGTCATCTCCTAATATGGTATCAGAGCACTAGGGTTCTCCCTCGCGGCGACATCGACGACGGTCACCTCCTCCGACCTCCTTCACCTGATCGGCAGCCCCCCCTTCCGGTCTACAGTCACCGCCGGCCTCCTTCACCTGATCGGCAGCCCCCCTTCCGGCCTACAGCCACCGCCGCCCCCCTCCCCTCTCCAACCGTCCCCCCCCGGCCCCTCCAGCTCCTCGCCGACTTCCCCCGAACCCCCTTCAGCCCCCCCCGACACCTCCTCTGCCCTCCCGCTCACCGCTGGCCCTCCCTTCTCTTCCCCCGACCCCACCCGAACCTCCTACAGACCTCCTGGACCCCCCCCCGACACCCTACCGCTCACCCGATCCCCTCCCTACAACCCACCCGATCCCCTACAGCCCACCCGATCCCCTCCCTACAGCCCACCCGATCCCCTACAGCCCCTTCCGACCCCCTCCCGACACCCTACAGCCCCTTCCGACCCCCCCGACCCCCCTACAGCCCCCCCCGACACCCCCTGACACCCTACAGCCTCCTCCATGGCCTCTCCAGCCGTACCGTCCATCGTTGCGATCTCTCCACCGCTGAAGGCGGTCGCGTTTCAGTTGTCGTCGGCCAGTGACTGGCCTGACTGGTCCCTCACCGTCGAGGCTGCCCTTTCCAGTCGTGATCTGTGGGGTCACATCACCGGCGAGGATCCTCCTCCCACTGACTACTCCGGCTCCTCCTCTGTCACCAGCAGTGCTGCGTCTTCTGCAGCGACTGCTACCACGGCCATCACCGTTGCTGCTCTTACGTGGCGCCGCCACGATCAGGCCATCCGGGCGTACCTTCTGGACTCGGTTGCTCGTCCGCTCCTCGCTCCCATCGGCCGCCTTCCGACAGCGCGCGCGATGTGGGAGTATCTCTGGGACCGTTTTCTCCCGCGCGGAGGCGCACGCCGGTATCAGCTCATCTGTGACTCGCAGTCTGCCCGTCAGGGGGAGCGCACCATTCAAGACTTCTTCAGTCAGATGAGTGCCTACTGGCATGAGCTGGACTCACTGATCCCGGAGCGGTGTGCCTGCCCCTGCTCCCGGGATTTCCAGCGCTACCTCGACGAGGGCCACCTGCACCAGTTCCTGGCAACGCTTCGACCAGACTTCGCTCTCATAGCTGCCCAGCTCCTGCACCGTGAGGCCTTCCCTCGGCTCGAGGATGCTCTACTCGCCTTGGTCGACGAGGAGACCCGCCTTCAGACTCAGGGCGCTCGTCCTCTTCCACTTGCTCCTAGCTCCGACTCTGTTCTGGCAGCCGGGTTCTCCGATGAGGCTGTCTTCTGTCACTACTGCAAGGAGCCCGGTCACATAAAGCGCGAATGCCCTACACGTCCTCTACGCAACCCCCGCTGGGGTCCGGATGAGAGAGCCTCCCGCTGGGCTTCGACCTCTCGCGACGATCGACGCGGCGGTCGAGGTGGACGGGGCCGTGGACGTGGTTCGTCTTCCTTCCGTCACTTTGGTGGTACAGCGGCTACTGTAGAGGTCTCGACGCTCCCCACTGCTACTACAGCACCTCCTCAGCCTGAGCCGGACCGTCTTCAGCGCCTCGAGGAGCTCCTTCTCCGCCACCTAGCCTCCACCGGCTCCGCGACTGCGCACGGCTTGTCTGCCACCTCTGGTACTACTGCTCCATGGATCTTTGACTCGGGTGCCTCCTGTCACCTTACTTTTGACTCTACTGTCCTCACGGACTGCTTTCCCACTACCACCCACCAGGAGGTTCGCACTGCGGATGGGACTCTTGTCCCTATTCCGCAATGTGGCTCCATCACCACCACCTCTGACCCTTCTGGTCGCCTGACCCTATCCCATGTCCATCATGCCCCCCGTCTTAATATTAATTTGATTTCTATCAGTTCTCTTTCCGACTCTGTCCTGACTGTCACCTTCACCCCTTCTGTTTGTGTTGTGCAGGATTCGCGGACGGGTCAGAGGATTGGGCTGGGCCGTAGGGCAGGAGGACTCTACCAGTTGGACCATCTCCATGTGCCTTCAGTTGCGTCTGTCATGTCTGTCACCTCTGATGCCGACCTGTGGCACAGAAGGTTAGGTCATATATCGAGTGATCGACTCAAAAGCGTATTCCGTTCGGGCGCTTTGGGTCGAGCGTCTTTCTCCCCCCTCTCTGTTTGTACGGGTTGTAGACTGGCAAAGCATCTAGCTCTTCCATTTTCTGCTAGTACTTCCCAGTCTGATGCTTTATTTGACTTAGTTCATTCGGATATTTGGGGTCCTGCTCCTGTTGCATCTCTATCGGGTTATATGTATTATGTGTGTTTTATTGATGACTATTCTAGGTGCACCTGGGTCTATCTCATGCGTCATCGGTCTGAAGTACCTCACATCTTTAGGAGATTCACCACTATGATACACACCCAGTTTGGTCGGCGAATCAAGACCTTTCGGTCTGATTGTGCCAAGGAGTATCTCTCCTCTGAGATGCGTGAGATTCTTCAGTCTCACGGCACTCTTCATCAGCAGTCCTGTCCCCACACCCATGAGCAGAACGGCGTTGCCGAACGCAAGCATCGTCATGTCCTTGAGACTGCACGAGCCTTGCTTCTCTCTGCGTCTGTTCCTCACTCCTACTGGGCTGAAGCTGTCATGACGGCTGTCCACCTCATCAATATCACTCCGTCGTCTGCTCTGTCCGGTGCCACCCCTCACGAGCGCCTTCACTCCAGTCCACCTGACTACTCTCTTCTTCGCACGTTTGGCTGCACGTGCTTCGTTCTTCTTCCTCCCCATGAGCGCACCAAACTTTCTGCGAGGTCTGTTAGATGTGTTCACTTGGGGCTCAGTCGTGAGCACAAGGGGTATCGCTGCTATGATCCCTTAGCTCGTCGGATCCGTGTCTCCCGTCACGTCTCCTTTGTTGAGGATGTCCCGTATTTTGCACCTGAGTCTCGGGATCTTTCCTTGCCTCCTTCGTCATCCTCCTCGCCCTCCTCACATCTCCACATCCCTGTTCTACCCCCGGTTTCTGTTGCCCCATCCACGCCTACTCCACCACCACCACCACCTCCTCAGTCTCCATCGCCACCTCCACCACCACCACCACCTCCTCAGTCCCCCACGCCACCTCCATCACCACCCATTACTCGTGTCTATGTACGTCGGTCTGCAGCTCCCCCTCCAGAGTCGGTTCTCACTAGTACTCCCTCGCCTGATGCTGCTGCTCCCTCCGCCCCGGTCGTGGATCCTGCTCCTGTTCGGCGCTACCCAGCGCGCGAACATCACCCTCCTGCCAGATATGACTACTCTCCTGACAGGTTTGGTTACTTTGCTTTTCCCTCTGACTCTCCTGACTCTTCTGGCTTCTCTGCCAGTGTCTCCTATTCACCATCCTTTCAGGCCTTTCTTACTGCTCTTCACACTCATCGGGAGCCCCAATCGTACCGTGAGGCAGCATTACATCCAGAGTGGCGGCAGGCCATGTCAGTTGAGCTTGAGGCTTTTCAGCGGACCCAGACCTGGGAGTTGGTGCCTTGTCCCCCCGGGGTGGTGCCTGTTAGCTGCAAGTGGATCTTCAAGGTCAAGACTCGACCTGACGGATCCATTGAGCGGCACAAGGCTCGCCTCGTTGCTCGTGGCTTCTCCCAGGAGTATGGGATTGACTACGAGGAGACATTTGCTCCAGTTGCTCGGATGACTACTGTGCGCACCCTCTTAGCTGTGGCAGCTGCTCGAGGGTGGCCTCTCCATCAGATGGATGTCACCAATGCGTTTCTTCACGGTGATCTCTCCAAGGAAGTCTACATGGCTCCTCCTCCGGGCACTTCAGTTCCTCCAGGACACGTGTGTCGGTTGCGCCGAGCTATCTATGGGCTCAAGCAGGCCCCTCGTGCCTGGTTTGAGCGATTTCGCAGTGCAGTTCTGGCCGCCGGGTTTGTTGAGCGTCACTCCGACTATGTCTTGTTCACTCGCTCCTCCAGTCAGGGCATTGCAGTCCTTCTCCTCTATGTGGATGATATGATCATTACTGGGGATGACAGTGCCACCATCGCCTTTCTCCAGCGGCACCTCCAGAGTCAGTTTGAGATGAAAGACCTGGGCTCTCTTCGTTCCTTTCTGGGCCTTGAGATTGCCAGGTCAGCTCGTGGTCTGTTGGTCTCCCAGCAGAAGTACATCTCCGACATTCTTACTGATGCTGCCCTTATTGACACACGTACTGCTGATACGCCCATGGAGCTCAATTTGAAGCTTCTCGCTACAGATGGTGAGCCGCTCCAGGATGTCTCCCGCTACCAGAGGTTGGTTGGGATGCTTGTCTATCTCACCATGACCCGGCCAGGCATTGCCTATGCTGTTGGCATTGTCAGTCAGTTTGTTCAGGCTCCACGGTCAGTACACTATGCAGCTGTTCTTCGGATTATCCGCTACCTCCGGGGCACCATCACCCGTTCACTACTGTTTCCCTCCACCTCTCTGTTGGTGCTGCGTGCCTACTCAGATGCAGATTGGGCAGGAGATGCAGACACTCGTCGATCTACTACAGGATACTGTGTGTTTCTGGGTGACTCACTGATTTCGTGGCGCAGCAAGAAGCAGGAGTCTGTTGCTCGCTCCAGCACCGAAGCCGAATACAGGGCTATGGCTTCCACCACCGCCGAGATTGTCTGGCTTCGCCGTCTTCTGCTTGACTTGGGAGTGGTGATTTCCGGGCCCACTCCTCTCTTCTGTGACAACCGGAGTGCTATTCAGATTGCTAGCAATCCGGTCTTTCATGAGCGAACAAAGCATATTGAAGTTGATTGTCATTATGTTCGCCAGGCATTTATCGATCACACCATCTCCCTGCCCTTCATTCCCTCATCGGAGCAGACTGCTGATTTTCTGACGAAGCCCCTGACGACAGCTCGCTTCCGGCATTTTCTAGGCAAACTCTCGGTTCATGATCTACCGTGAGTTTGAGGGGGAGTGTTAATGTACATATAATGAGTCGGGTCGGGTTTACTGTACAGTCGGGTCGGTTACATGTACATATATATTTGGGCTTGAGTCCCTCAATGAAATCATTCTATTCCTCTCCAAACCCTAGCCGTCATCTCCTAACACCTCTCAAATTCCAACATTCACCATCTCCCCACAAATTGCTTCTTCTCTTGTCAATTTACATTTCAGTTTTGGTCCTCCCTTTTTGTATGTATCTCAATGGACAAAATTTGAGGATTTTCTATTCAAGGAAACATTCATGAAAAAGGCTAAGCAAGCACAAGTTCTTTTTTTGGGTTCGTAGGGATGGGAGTTGTATCCAGAATCATATCGAACAGTTTCACCGTCAGAATCAGCTCAACTTTGTGGCTTTCACAACCTAGGGGGTGTTTGGTATGTGGAACAGCTGTTCCCCTTGTTCCTCTTCCACAAGAGGTCAATTACTATTTCTAATGCAATTTGATGGTCCACCATTCCGGTCGGCATAGAAATAGTCGGAGTGATATTTTTAGTTCCCAAATCCTTCATTCCACCGGAACGATTACTAGCCGTTATTTTCAAATTATGGAATTCGGAATGGAAATAGATTGTTCCGGAATGATGCCAAACACCCCCCTATTGGCTACGGAGAATTAGGCCCACGCAGTGGCTACATGGCAATAATTACCTTCTCCATTTAATTCTTTTTTCCTTCTACATTCTTTAATCCGAATAGTATTTTATTTTGGTTTTGTTGATCCAGGATAAGAGAATCCAATCTAGCACTGGCAAAAGAGAAGCTCAAACAAAGAAATGCTAGTGCTGCAATTGAATTTTTCCAAGTAATCTCTCTCTCTCTCTCTCACACACACACACACACACACACACACACACACACACACACACACACACACACTTAACACCCTTTCACATCCCTAGTTGAAATGTACTCAAAATCTGACAACAAGAGTCCCCTCTGATTGATAACAGGAACCACATAGCAGAAACAGGTAGGAAATACAAGTATATGCTATATAGAGGTGCAGAGAAGATAGAAGATGGTATACTTAATGAGTCTTCTGAAAGAGATGTGTCCTGGTCAGTGATTGGTGTGATTGAAGTGTCCATATATTTTCTTACAATACTAAAAAATCTGCTAGTAAATTGGACTAGCACTGCAATTATCCTTTGGTGTTGGTGTGTGATGTTGATCCTATTATAATTGCATGATGTGATGATCCACATTTGAATTTGACAAATCTCCTTTATGATAAACACATACACCACAAACTAGGAAAAAGGGAGAAGCACAAGAAGAGAAGCGGTTCATTTGGTGGCCTAGGTGCCTATGACCACGAAGAGAGACATATCGATGTTCTACTATATGAGTAAAAACTTGCAACTATGAACTGCCCACCAGTTCTTATTCCTTGCAGAATTTCATCCTGTCTCCTATCTAGATCCCTTTACTAGAGTCTGTTGTATCTGTTGACATCTCCTTCTGTAAAACCTTAGAGATCAAATCATAACAATTCCTAGAAAAGACCAGGAAGTTCAAATTCCTTAGAAGTCAAATTAAGCAATGGGAGGTTGAGCATGTTGGGCGGGTGCTGAAGCCAAATCCTTTCTAATCCAATGAATATGAGCCCTCAGGAAGGAGGATGATAGGTGTATTTCCACGGAGGAGCATTTGCCTCTTGAAGTGCTCATGGTAGAGTTGAAGGACGTGCTTCGTCGGGAAGAAGCAATATGGAAACAGAGATGAAAGGAGCGTTGGATGCAGCTAGGAACAACAGACTTCCACAAAGTGGCCAATGAGTGGTGTAGGAGGAATTTCATTCAATCCATTTAGATCGAAGGTACATTTATCGATCGGCAGGAAGGCATCCGGTCTGGCATCCTAGGGTACTTCAAAACCTTTTATCAGAGGAAAGCTTCCTTCGGACTGTCGATCGATTGGGCTCGGGTGAACCTGAGGATGGTTAGTTTTCCGTCTCAATTGGACGCATCAATCACAGTCTCACAGATGAGATCAAAGTGGCCATCTTTGACCTTAACGTAGAAGGAGTTCCCGGGCTTCGTATGTATTTCCACCAAAAGTTTTAGGCAATAGTACAAGAAAACGTTTGCAGGTTTGTGCAGGACTTCTTTGAAAGGAAGGTGGGCCTATCTATCATTAACCATTCGTGGATAGTCCTTTTGCCAAAGATGAAAGGAGCAGAGCTCCTATCTGACTACAGACCTATTAGTCTCTCAAATTACCTCTATAAAATAGTTACGAAGATCCTTGCGTCCAGGTTCGGAGGGGTGATGACGAACTCACTAGTAGGAACCAATCAACTTTTGTCAAAAGGAGGCTCATCATGGACAACATTATCACAACACAGGAGGTAGCCTACCACCTCAAAGACACCAAGCAAGCAGGGGTGCTCCTTAAGTTGGATTTTGAGAAAGTGTTCAACATGATCCATTGGGGATTCATCATGATTGTTCTAACAGCTAAAGTCTTCTAACAAGCTTGGATCGATTGAATTTGGGAGTGCTATTCTTCTTCCCAGCTTGCTTGCTTGGTTGAGTCATTAGCAACCACTTCAAGCTGAGGCAAGGGCTCAAGTAGGGGTGCCCCCTCTCCTTGTTTCTATCTATCCTGGCTGTTGATGTATTTGATGTTGTGGTCCAGCTAGTAGTGTCAAAAGGCCTCATCAATAGGGTTGGAGTCTTGGAGACTGGTGGTAGCTAATCTCCACTTTACGGACAACACACTTTTATTCTGTAGGGTAGAGAAGGCGCATGTGGTAGTGATGAAGATCATTATCTACTCCTTGGAGCTTGTGACAGGGTTGAAGATCAATTCTGCCTTCTCCCTTTACTACTTGGGGCAGGAGTTGGGTCTAGGGGCCGTGCTAGCAAGTATTATGAATTGCAAACGTGACACTTTATCGCTTGTTAAATACCCTCACGTCCCAAAATCCGGGTTGTAAGGGGAGGTCCACAGAGGGTATATAAAGCAGACGTAAGGTGCTCCCTTTATCGATGTGGGACTAATCGGTGGACTTCCTCAACACCCCCCGTCAAGCGGAGCCCACGGAGCGAGGCACAATCGGAAGGGGCTGCACCCGGAGGGAGACGGTGAACCCAGCTCTGATACCATGTTAGATACCCTCACACCCCAAAACCCGGGGTCGTAAAAGGAGGTATACATATGGTATATAAAGCGGCCGATAGGTGCCCCCTTTACCAATGTAGGATTAACAGGTGGATTTCCTCAACATCCCCCCTCAAGCGGAGCACACGGAGTGAGGCACAATCTGAAGGGGCTTCACCCGGAGGGAGACGATGAACCCAGCTCTGATACCTTTACGCCCCAAAATCAGGGTCGTAAGGGGAGGTCCACAGAGGGTATATAAAGTGGACGTAAGGTGCCCCCTTTATTGATGTGGGACTAATCGGTGGACTTTCTCAACATCGTTGAAGTACCTCGGTCTCCCCATCAGTGATAGGAGATTACGTAGGGTAGATTGGCTGAAGGTGATTGAGAAAGTGGAGGAATGGCTAGCCTGGTGGAAAAGGTAAGAATCTCTCCATAGGAGGGCGGTTGACCTTGGTCAACTTTGTGCTTACAACCATACTGTCCTAGTATTTGGCTTTCTTCTACTTTCCAGCTTGGGTCATTAGGAAGATTGATGGGATCCGTAGTAGCTTCCTTTGGTGGGGAGAGGACAGGACATTTGGATCGTGCCATCTGATGAATTGGTGCTCCGTTTGCAAACCCAAAGACCAAGGAGGGCTGTGGGTCATCAACCTTCGTGATCACAATAAAGCCCTCATCCACTAAGAGGGACTTCTCAAAAAAAAAAAAAATCCTAGAGAAGAAAAAAAAAGTGGTGCCTTTATATTCTACGATAATAGCCAATTTGTGTGGTTGGATCGTGATCCAAAACAACCATCTTTGTTTGTGAAAAAGACATACGAATTGAAGTGGATCCATGTGACCACCCTGAAATAACAGAATATGGGAGTTATGTTTAAACTATAAAATATGCATGCTTTCTGAAAAGTTTACTTGTATAGTTGTATGCATTTTGAAGGGGGTTATTTTAATGCTCCTATTTTGAAATCAGTAGCAAGCACTTGATTCCTTGTTACGACTGAGTTTTTTTAACTGATTTAGATGCCTGCTAAAAACAATAATTTTCAGTTATATTCAAAATATTCATTATTTGGTATATAATCTTGTTTTTTTTTTCTTTTCTTTTCTAGAAAGCAGTTCGAATTACTCCATCCATGGCACATAAACTGATTCAGGTAAACTTCCCATCAAATCCTTTAGTAATGCTGCTGTGGCATTTCAAATCTTCCTATTGGCATTTTTCAGATTTTGAGGTTGGAAAGTGTTGAATTCATAGTTGCTCCATATGAGGCTGATGCACAGCTAGCATACTTGTCTACCCTTGATGCTGATCAAGGGGGTATTGCGGCTGTAATAACAGAAGACAGTGACCTGATAGCATATGGTTGTCAAGCGGTGAGAAGTTTGATACCAAATTTACTTTCAATTCATATAGTCTATCAATATTTTTGGGTTAACTAATTCAAGGGTCGGCTATTTCAGATCATATTCAAAATGGACAGATATGGGAATGGTGAGGAAATTGTGATGGATAGGGTCTTCAACACTGTTTCCAATGGGCTATCCTTCTACCAGTTTGATAAAGAATTGTTCATAGGTGTAGTTACTGATACATTTTAATCATTTTACAGCGATGACAAAGTTACGGTTGTAAGAGTACCATGTTTTTTCATTTAATTATTTGTGTTAAAATAAAAAGCGATTCATCTGGTAAATAATCAGCTTTTGATCCTCATTCAATGCAATTTTCGATATCACACCTTGGCATCTTCCCTCTTTGCCTAGACTTTTTTAAAGTCTAACATCAAAGGCTACTCCCCTACTGCATGACTGCCTAACAGATAAGATAGAATTCCCCTCCTTCCAACTTGTCCTGTATGGCTTTGGCAAGCATCTCCTTTGTTGTGATCCGAGGCCCTCGCGCAGCGGAAGGAACGAGAGAGCACGAGGTGCGAAGAACCTCCATGGAGAAGACGATGGCTCATCATCCCGAGAAGACGAACAAATAAACAAAGTACAAAGAAATCACAGACACGATGTCCGGCAACAACGATCAATGGATTTACTAGTATGGTGATAACCCGAGTACAAGTTTTTTTGTCTCTAATCCCCCACACCCCCACAAAACAAAGCCCTCCAACAAGAGAATAGATTATGCAACCCTCTCACCCCGAAGAACAAGAGAAAATCCTTTCCAAAGCCTACAAACTTCCTTGGATTCCTCTCCCTCTTCTTTGTTGATTGTTACCCTCTAAACCCTAATAGACCTGATAAACCCTCTTTTGTATCTCTAGGTTCGTCCTAGACCTTCCTATTTATAGGCACACATTCGTATCCAACTTGTTGAAGGAATTCCACGAGAAAACGAAGGCTGAATCATCTCACAGGCGTACTACCATACCAATTTGTGCACACGACCGAGTCTCGATTTCTCGTTCGATTTTTATGCCGATGCCAGCCGTGCGCACGACCTGGGGAGGTGTGTGCATGATTTTCCTGACCGACTCCTCTTTACTCCTGTGCTTTGTCTTTCGTCGTTTCTTCAGGCACGAACCTTAAAGTTGTATGCGGTTTGTTAGGAGCCACATCTTCAATAATTTCCACCTTGGCTTCATAACAAGACATGAGCGCTTCCTTGAACACGTAACAAAACATGAGCGCTTCCTTGAACACGAACTTTATCTCTTTGCACAGTGAATCCATCATCTGATAATCGTTGCCGCCTTTATCCCCGAGCCAGGAGCCCAATCACCAAAGTTGGTGATTGCCCAAGTCTTTCGACTTGGGCATTGGAACCCACCTCCTGATCATCTTTACTCCTGAGCGTGGGCCACCTGCATCCTTGTTTTTCACCGAGCGCCATGCATGTGTCACGTCCCTACCGGCTAATCTGTATAAGCCTCCACCTAAGGCCTCTTTTATGATCATGAAAGCTCCATCCCAAAATTCCACAACTCCACCTTGACCTGGTGAAGGTGCATCCAAGATAATCTAGTCTGGAAAGAGAGACTAGACTGGACAATGCACATCGAGCTCAATTGTTACTTCTCCAGTGAGCAATACGAGGCTAACACTATCTCTTTGCCCTATGTGTCTTCCGTAGAGCAGATTGCTGATTTTTTCACAAAGTCACATCCATCTTCTCGTTTTCGGTTTCTTCTTAGCAAACTCTTAGTGTTTGATCCACCGTGAGTTTGAGAGGAGGGGGGGGGGGGGTGTTAATGTATATTGTAGGTTATACATATGAGTTAGGTGTACATGACTCATTCCTTACACATGTATTTGCTTATATATTCGTGGCTATTTTTTCTAATGAGAATCGTTCGACATTCTCCCAAACCTTTGCCGTCTCTCTCTCTCTCTCTCTCTCTCTCTCTCTCTCTTAGGGTTGTGGTAACAGAGTCAATATATGATGCACTTAAAGAAGAATTAGAACAAAGCATTGTTTCTTTAGCACTTAGTTAGCATACTTGCAACTTTCATCATGTCACATTTGTTATTCATAAAACTAATTTGGCGTACTGGCCGAAAAGATCTTCTATAGTAGTTACTCTTTGGTCTAATCTGTTTTGGTTTTAAATTTTTTTCAGGCATGTGTGTCTTAGCTGGTTGTGATTTCCTTCCTTCTGTTCCTGGCATTGGAACTAAAAGAGCATATTCATTGGTCTCTAAATACAAGAACTTAGATCGAGTAAGCTTGCCAGCTCATTTACGTTTCTTTTTGCATGGATATATCATATAAAAATTAATTGTTATTTCGTCGTACATGTGCTGCTTAAACATGATGGATAGTCTATTATGGGTCTAGCGAGGAGTCAATATACATTGGGTGGTTATCGCTGACAGCGATATGAAATCTTTCTTCTATCTTGATTTATACTAACTTGATGGCTATTTCATACTCTATAGTACTTTTTAAAGCCTATCTTCCCACACAAAATTTATCAAGTGATTGTACTAAAAGGAAAATAGAGAAATAGTTGAAGTTTTTCAAGTTGATGTTACTTAGATAATTCATTGGCTCCACCTTGGTGATGTACATAAGTTATTCCTAGTACTACCAATGTTTGAGAATGCGGGTTCAGGTTCGGATTCAGATTGGGGAAAAACAAACTAGTTTGGGTTTGTATTCAAGTTTGGATTCGACTAGGCCCATTATATTAAAAAACTGAACCAAAGTCAGGAGCTGATTCACTTGATTCAGGCCCAAATCGATCATTTTAAATTCAAGTTTTGTAATATATGAATCATGGAATAACTACCAACTTCATATATATCATTCAAACTAATAGAGCGAGATGAACCAAATCCAAACTAGACTTGGGGTATAATGTGGGTTCGGTGGTTCGGATTAGTCAAGATCTGAACTAGTTTGGATGAACCGGTTCGGGTTGGCTCGAACCATCAAACCATGGGCGCAACAAATAATTCGTACTATAAGGTATTTAAATAAACAATTGAACAACTCAAACATTCAAATGAATATGTAATTATTTAACTGTTAAAGGTCATATAATTTATTATCCACATGCTCTAGAGGTTCCATGTTTGTCGCCATGGCATATCCACAAATTTGTCACTAAAACTTTAGTTATACACTATTTATAAATCTTAAATCAAGGTTTAAAGTATCAATTTTTAATGGTGCATTCCTGAACACATTACACCCAACATAAGACTGCCCTTTTTTTTTTTTTGGAGAATGCCTCACATATGATGGGCGGTTAGGCAGCCCCTGCCTGGTAAATTAATAAATAATTAAAGTACATTACAGAAAAGATGGATAACTTTCTACCCCTTATCATGACACTATCCCGGACATTGATCTCCTAATCTTATGACTAGGTTGTAATTTACTATTAATCTATTTTTTTTTTTTGGTAGGACTCTTAATCTCTATAGTTGTCTTCTATCTAGTCATATCCTATATGAGCTTCAATCCTACCCTGAAGAAATCCAAGTATCCAATACCCAGAATTGCCTGTAAACATCACTGCGTCAGCCAGTCCCTATGACAAAACTCATATCCGTAATCTAGCTCCTTTATTTGGGTAAGTCCATTATGTCCATATTTGTTGCGACTAGGTCTGCAACAGAAAATTCCGCTTTGATCAAATTAAATGTAAAATTTGGGGTTTGCCCTAGGTCCAAAACATAGCCTTTTGGTTGTTTGGCTGGACTTGGATTTGACCATTTCAGCTGAAATGATTTAAACTCATAAAAGTTTTAAAGTGTTTAAAAAAGAAAAATCTTGAAATGTCATGAAAATT
Organism: Chamaelirium japonicum; assembly: GCA_947650365.1. NCBI lineage: Eukaryota > Viridiplantae > Streptophyta > Magnoliopsida > Liliales > Melanthiaceae > Chamaelirium > Chamaelirium japonicum. The sequence continues at coordinate 5,048,379 of OX393553.1, forward strand.
CAACTGAGATAAAAACTAATATTAATCTTGTGAATTTCCATACATAAATCGTTACCAGTTAATAATAATTCTCGCACTCTTAACCTAACCTATGCAGTCTATATCTACATCTGCATACACTATATGATCCGTGTTGCTGCGTCTACAAATAAAGGACTTGTCATTTTGGATACCCGTACCTGTGTTGCTTGGAGACGCTTGTGTCCATGTTGCTGAAATGTTGTTTTGTTTCGTGATTGTGTTTGATGGGATATTGCCAACAACAAATTTTATTTCTTCATAAAATTCTCCACATCAAATTCTTGTATCAGTTACCACAAGATTTTTCTAGTAAAAAATTGGAAACTATCTGATTAATATTGGCATGCCTTTCTCCTCTCCTGCTGCTATCATATATGCAGGTATTATCAGCATTAAAGTTTGACAAGCGATATCGAATGCCAGAAGACTATTCCGAGTGTTTTAGGAAAGCAGTTGCAGTCTTTCACCACGCTCTAATGTATGACATCACTTATAAAATCCAATTGTGCTTCGATTATTTTTCGGAGACTCATGTGTGCACTGGATTCTGTCCGATGCAGATACGATGCAAAAACTAAAGCACTCAAACCTATGAAGCCGTTGGAACAGAAGCACCTGGAATCTCTAAATGGAGAGCTTGATCTTCTTGGACCGTATCCATCTAAAAGTTAAGGCATATTGATTTGAGACTAAGCATGCATTCCATCAAAAGCAGACAAAAACTGACTCAGCCTGTTTAACCCGACCATAACTCGACCTGTTCATTAAACGAGCTGGGTTAGGGTTCAGCATTTGTCAACCTGCTCAAAAACGGGTCAACCTGACCCGGCCCGCCTAACCCATCTAACCTGTGACTCCTGTATCCTGTGAGTCTGTGATTGCCACGGTGCCACCCATCATTACTCCGAAAGCCCGAAGTCCGCTTTGGCCCATGCTTCTATCCATCTCGGAGTACTTTGTCAGTTTGTCCTTTGGTGACGAGGTGAAGATGGGGAAACCAAGTGTTTAGAATTCTACTCAATTCATTTTCTACTTATTCTTGGGTTTTATTCTTTAGATTTTTGGTCATTTCCTTTGGTTTGCCCTTCGACAGTCCCACTAAACTAGGTCCATGAGGCCTATAGCCTATTTCCTTTGGTTTTTATAGAATTATATGGTTGCTTTGTATTGTTTCTCATGCTGGATTAGTTAATAAAATTTTGGATTATGTGATAGATAAATTTTAATAAAAGATTAAATTATTTTGTATAGTGTATATTTAGAATTTTTAGATTAATAGGGTTAGATGGGTTAGGGTTGACCACCTTAGGGTTAGGGTTGGGAAGGTTGACCTCGTTTAATAAACGGGTTAGGGTTAGGTTTGAGCCATTCCAACCCGCCAACCCTAACCCTAACCAGCCAATACTATTGTGAAATTATTTTAATAAACCAACTATATCTCTGGTATTTCAGTTTTATTTCCCTATCTAATTATGCTTCCAATATATTGGAGACCATCATATCTCATAACAGCATGTTATAGTCTTAAGAGCAAGCTTAATACAAAGGGCATGTGATTATCATCTCAAGTGCAGCTTGTTTACTGGTGTTATTAGGCTGTTATTCCCTTGTATTTTACCATGACTGTTTTCTTAACTGTAAATTGCCAAAGAGAACTCCCATCCTCAGTAGCTGCTGCCATTGCTGAGGGGCACTTGAATCCTATTACTATGGAAGCTTTCGATCATTTCCCCACAGCTGAAACCTTCTCAGATACCATTAGCATCCCTGCAGTCGATCACTTAGACAGAGATGAGCACCAAATGATAACCGCACATGGATTCCAAACTATTTCCACACAGGAGAGTTGCATCTCCACCTTTTCAGCCTACCAGTACAACAATGAAAAGACTACAGGCAAGCTTCTTCTTACCTTGTAAACATTCCATCGAATAGTTTTAGTACATTGAGCTCAAATGTCACAAGTCACAACTATGTAGTTCCTATAGATGCATGGGATAAATGGATGCAAAAATATGCAAGTAGTTGGATAACTGTTGGCATCGGTAATTCAAAATTCACGGTGTCTTTTTGTGTACATACCAATTACCATTAATGTTCTATGACTCTGGTGCCATATGCTTGGCCACAATATTCTCTGAAAACTAAACTTTTGAAGTTTATCAAAATATTCCTTGTTTTCATAAACCTGCTGTGCTCTCCTACCTTCAAGAGGCCGGCCTTTTGGAGCACTCGGCTGTTGTCACATGCTATTAGAGCCCGGCCCGCTCCGGAAGCGACTTCCGAGTGGCTCCATCGCACCCGCTGATGCTGAAACATGCACTACTCACTCATTAACTACTCCCTAGCTTACCGGTTATTGATGCTACTTATTGTTGTCAGTCAGTGCCCCATCCATGCTTGTTTCGCATACCTGTCATATATATATGTTATGTAGTGACTTCTATATTATCCTCTTGTCTATTTATATATGTATTCTGTATTTTTTTTTAAAATATTGTTTCTGAAATTTGAAAAAAAAAACATTTCTCTTGGTTTTGCGTAGCTGTATTATTCCTGAACGATGAACGTGTAGCACAGATGCTTTAATTTTGTATTTTGATGTTGTTTTGGTTTTTTTCTTTTTACGATGATGTGGACAGGGACGGAGATGATAACTTTGAACAAGAAGAAATATATGAATGAAGCTTTGGCACTAGGAAGATTAATTGTGCCAATGACATGTAGTCAGGTGGCAGAGCATGAAGCAGGCGGGAGAGAGTTATCCAGCAACAATCCGTTCAAGAAGAGGAGGCTACAGAGTGATAGCAGAGAGGTACCCAACAACAATCCTTTCAAGAAGAAGTTGGAGAATGGTAGCGGAGAGGTGCATGATAGCAATCCATTTGAGAAGAAGCCTGAGAATGGTATTTCAGATGAAAGAGACTGCGAGACCAAACAATTATCAGTACTGACTCATGTTGAGGCATCAATCCAAATCTTGTCTTCGTCACCGAAGTCACAGGATAGTGTGGAGTCTAAGCCTAGCAAGAAAGCGTCGGTGGGAGAAGTCAAGAAGCATAAATCAAATCCCAAGAATAATCACAACACTATAAACAGCAAGAAAAGCGGTATACTTAAGTTCTTCGAGCGCATATAAGTACATCCTTTAGTTCAATTATGCTTCCTTTTTCTCCATTGTCCTTATTTTAGCCCTTAAGTTCAGAAGCTTAGTTTATCTCAAAAAAAGTTCCGAAGCTTAGTGGATTGATATGCATTCCAATTCTAGCCGCAAAGAACAATAAATAAACCATCATATACACTTGCATGTATATTGCAGATTTTGGGGGAGGTGAAGGATGCATAGATATGACAAGGCAATGGGTAAGGTGCCGTTACTAATTTATGTAATTAGGTATTTACAATGAGGCCTAGTATGTTGAGTTATGGCTATGTTTTAAGGTTCATGGAAACTTACTGTTTGACCCGTCAACGTGACTAAATCAACCGATAGGTTTTACTGTACTGGAGAGGTACGTTTTGGAAGACCGATCGGTTCTATTATAGATTGATCAGATTTATTTGTGGTGTTTTTCCATGTCGGTACCAAATCGATCGATCAGAAATTATGGATGATCGATTGGTTTGTTTGTTTTAGGAATATGCTCTTTTCTGGTTTGGGTCTTTTAGACGATGAAAACCCTATACTATATAGAAGGCATTGAAAGGTAACTTGTTGCAGTTGGTGGATGATTTGAGAGGAGAAACCCTAAGGTGATTAGGGTTTTCTTGTTGAAGTTAAGTTTGTGTCTTTTTTGTTTGTTTTTTATTATAATGGATTGTCTTATTGTCTTTGTCCATGATTTTCGCCTATTAGATGTAGTGTGTTAGTATTATATTAGTCCCACCTCGGTTGTGGTAACATAATGGTGTGCGTACTCACTCTATATAAAGAGAGGTAGTCTTATGTAATGAATTGTGATCAATGAGATAATACAAGGAGATTTTCTCCCCAATCCTATTCTCTCCCCCTCTCTTCGTAACATGGTATCAGAGCCAACCCTCTTGGCCTAGGGTTTCACACTCTCGCTCTCTCCCGGACTTCTCTCTCTCTCCGAGCCGATCGCCCCTCCTTTCTCTCCTTCTTTCTCTCTCTTTCCTTATCTGCTCTCTCCCCCTCTCTCTTTAGATCCGATGCTTTAGTGCTGGTATGATCGCACCCGTTGATGGGGTCCGGTGCTTTAGTGCTGGAGTTCTGATGGGATCCAATGCTTTAGTGCTGGTATGATCACACCCGTTGATGGGATTCGGTGCTTTAGTGCTGGAGTTCTGATGGGATCCAATGCTTTAGTGCTGGTATGATCGCACCCGTTGATGGGATCCGGTGCTTTAGTACTGGAGTTCTGATGGGATCCCATGCTTTAGTGCTGGTAGGATCACACCCGTTCATGGGATTCGGTGCTTTAGTGCTGCCGTTGGTGTCTATTTTCTCTTGAATCCGGCCCTCTTTCACCTGGCTCTTTGCACCGTGTATTTTCTCTGCAGCCCTGCGCTCGAGCTGCCGCTCCTCCTTTCGCTCCAGTCCGCGCCCATCCGTCTTGCTGGCTGCCGAAGCCCTAAGCCGTTTGATCCGGCCGCCTTTGCGTCCCGCGCCCACCGTTCGCTGCACCTTGAGCTTTGTCAGCCCGCCTTGCACCCTGTGCCCTTGCGCTTTGTCGATTCGCCTGTCCCATCGCCTCGCTTTGTGCCCTTGTGCTTTGGTATTTTTGCGCTCTGCGTCCTACCGATCCGCCTTGCACCTTTTGATCCTCTCTAGTTCCGGTCACACTTGTTTTGTGCCGGCTTTTGATTCCTTCTTGTTCCGGTCACACTTGTCTTGTGCCGGCTTTTGATCCTCTTTAGTTCCGGTCACATTTATTTTGGTGCCGGCTTTTGGATCCTTTCTCGTTTCGATCACACTTGTCTTGTGCCGGCTTTTGATCCTCTCTAGTTCCGATCACACTTGTTTTGTGTCGGCTTTTGGATCCTTTCTCGTTTCGGTCACACTTGTCTTGTGCCGGTTTCTTTTGATCCTCTCTAGTTCCGGTCATACTTGTTTGTGTCGGCTTTTGGATCTTTTCTCGTTCCGGTCACACTTGTCTTGTGCCGACTTTTGATCCTCTCTTGTTCCGGTCACACTTGTTTTGTGCCGGCTTTTGGATCTCTTCTCGTTCCGGTCACACTTCTCTTGTGCCGGCTTTTTGATCCACTCTCGTTCCGGTTATTCTTACGCCGGCTTTCGGATCCTCTTCCTTTCCTTGGTCATGTGACCCCATCAGAGCTACGACTCTTTATCTTCTCCTTTTTTCTTTGTCTGTGATGATTGAGATCTTCTAAGAGGTGTCAAGCACTTGCTTCGGCCGGGTGCTTGCCTCTTATGAGGTCTCACGCATTCACATCTTTTCTTAGCCGCTCTCTCTCCTTTCGGCCCCCCTTTATTGCCGACTTCCATCACCGTCGGCTTCTTTCGCTCCGATCCTTTGTGATCATTGCCAATTCCCCCGGTTGACCTGCTTACAGGTTGGCCGGGTTCCCCCGGTTGTCCTGCTTGCAGGTCAATCGGGTTTCCAGGACGACTTGCTTGCAGGTCGCCCTGGCACTATCTTTACTTTACAGCATACAAAAAAAAGGGGTTATTTGATGTAATTTTTTTTTTTTTTTCTTTTTTTCTCCTTCCTTTTATTAAGCAAACTGATGTCGGTTTCTACCTTACATCAGTTTGACGGGGGGTATTAGATGTAGTGTGTTAGTATTATATTAGTCCCACCTCGGTTGTGGTAACATAATGGTGTGCGTACTCTCTCTATATAAAGAGAGGTAGTCTTATGTAATGAATTGTGATCAATGAGATAATACAAGGAGATTCTCCCCAATCCTATTCTCTCTCCCCCTCTCTTCGTAACATCGCCTACAAGGATTTTAATGTAAAATCGTTCTCTTTGTGTGCTTTGTGTTGTGTATTGGATTTTCTTTGTTTTGTTTTTCGTTACTTTTATTGTTTGAGATTGTTGTGTTCTGTGAGTAATCTGTCGTTGGATCTATTTGCAATCTTATCTATATTGTAGGGGAATGCTTATGAATGCCTAGTGCTAGTGCCATTGCCACAACATAGTAAATGAGATGAGATACCCAAATATTAGATGTAGAAAAATAGTTGGAAGAATTTGTAGTATGAATGCACATCTGCTTGCAATTATTTTCAAGAAAACAGAGATGGCATCATGCTGAAATTGTTGCCACTTTTAGTTCCTCACATTGCATTTGATGGTCTCATGTACGACCTAACATTTATTTAGTGATTTCTATGTTGTGGGAAGCCTTTATGGATCATGAAATATTACGTCTTAGAAGCCCACAGGTTGGGCCATTACGGGCATTTCAATGCATTCGAGTGAGAAAGGAAGCTATGATTATTCTCTCATTTGAGTTAGCATGGACCGGCCAGGCTTTCAGAGGACATGGTGCTAGGGTTAGAGACAGACCTACATGGGGACCAGGAGGGGGTGGGGACATGCCCCCGCCTCTCTCTCTCTCTCTCTCTCTCTCTCTCTCTGTTCATGCTGCACCCATATGAAATCCTGGTTCCGTCTGGCTAGAGCGAGGGCTCAATGAGGTAGATTGACACTGGGAAGGCTGGGTGATCAAATGGGTGTGGACAGGTGTCAATAGCTGGACCCCAAACCACGGAATCAAGTGTTGACGGCTGGATCCTAAACCACGATGATTTCATGGTTTGGGGCAACTATTTTAAATCATTCTAATTTATTAGATGTAGTGTGTTAGTATTAGTTTCAATTCGGTTGAGGTAATGTAAAGGTATGTGTTTTCTCTCTATATAAGGTGAGGTAGTCTTATATAATGACAATGAGATTGATGAGATAATACAAGGAGCTTTTCTTTCCAAACCTATTCTCTCTTCCTCTTTCTTTGTAACATGGTATCAGAGCCAGGTTAGGGTTTCAGAGACCCTATCTTTGGCCTCGGCCTCCCTGGTCACCGTGTGTGACCTCGAGGAGGCTGGGTATAGTAATTACTTTTTCCTTCTCCTCTGCTGTAATCTCGTGCGTTGCCGAGCTGTCCGATCTGCTGTCGCTCGTCGTTGTGGCCGCTGAAACCGTGCCGCCAAGATCGAGCCCACCCTGTGTCGGTCATCTACCTCCTGAAGTCCTGTGCCCTATGCTCATCGGAGCTCGCGTTGTCGAATCAGGCCACTGTCGCCTGCGTTCTAAATCCGGTCGCTGACGTCACCTCTGGCTGCTCCCTGATTCGCTCTGCGCCCAAAACGACCAGGCCGCTGCCCTTTGCTTGTCTAGATCGCGATCTATTTTCATCAGCCCGCAGTCGTTGGTCGTTAGGCCAATTTTGTTGCAATCGGCTACCTCGCTGGTGCAAATCATGTTGCCGGTGTGCCCCCAGATCCGATTGATCTCGCATGTTCGCATCACCTCCGGCTGCTTTTTGTCTCTCCCTTCCTCTCTCATGATCGTCGTGCCTCGCCGTTTGAGCGAGTCCGGCCCGATCGTCGGTGCCTTGCCATCCGAGCCCCATGCCCGCTGTCCGACCAACGGCCCTGCATCCCTTGTGCGCGCCCCACTTGCTCCACGCGCCGGCCACATTGCTCATCAGACGACCTTCCTTGTTGCACGCCCAGTTGCCTCGTCCGACTGTCCACCTATGCGAGCTCCGGTCGCTGCCTGTGCAGACGATCCAGATGCCACTTGTGCTCCAGATCCGATCGTTGACGTCTCCTCTGGCTGCTCCCGGCCCTTCCGGCCACCTCCTTTCTCCCGTCCGGCTAATTCCCTCGCTAGATTCGGACGCCGGTGTTGTTGCGGCACGAGGGGGGGGGGGGGGGGGGGGGGGGGGGGGGGAGGGCAGATCCGGTCAACCTCCCCTGCGTGCGATCCGGTGCCGCCTCTACGTCGCTCCGAGCCTCCGAGCCGAAGCCATCACCCACCTCTCTCCCGGATTTCTCTCTATCGTCTCCAACTCTCTCTCTCTCTATATATATATATAACTGATCATAGCTATCCGATTTACATCGGATGGCTGTGCTTTAGATTTGCTACACCTGTGTGTTCTCTTTCCTTTCTCTCTCTATCTCTAGCTAATCATAGCCATGCGATTTGCATCGGACGGTTGTGCTTTGCGAGTTGCTGCATTGAACGGCTGTGCCCTTTACACCGAGCCCGGTCCTGCCCTTTGTACCTAGTGTTCGACCTCGTTTTCTTTTTTTCCAGATTCGTCTGCCATCCTCTCCGGCCCGGCCCGGCGTTGCAGCCCTGCGTTCAAGCTGCTGCTCATCCTTTGGTTCCAGCCCGCGCCCATCGGTATTGCACCTGCACAAATGCCCCGTGCCCTTGCATTCTACCGGTCCGCCTATGCTCTGACCAATTGCGCTCTGCACTCTATCAGCCCGCTGCGCCTTGCGCTTTGTCAACCCGCCTTGTGCCCTGTGCCCTTATGCTTTATCGGTTTGCCTGCGCCTACACTCGCGCCCTGTGCCATTGAGCTTTCTTGGTACTTTTGCGCCCTGCGCCCTGCACCCTACCGGTCCGCCTTGCGCCCTACGGGCCTACCCCCTTGCACCTTGCACTCTAACGATCATGCCCTGTGATCGGCGCTCTACCGGTCCATCTACTCCCTTCTTCTCTTGCTAATCGAGATCTTCTCCCTCCTTCCGATCAAGTTTTTTTTTCCCTCTGGTGTCTCTCTCCTTAGCCGGTTGGCTTTATCCTCTTTTTCTTTGGTCATGTGACGCTTGGATCTCCTCTCTGGTCATAGTTCTGTCGGCTTTCAGATCCTCTTTCTCCTTGGTCGTGTAACCCTTGGATCCTCTCTCTTTTCGGTCATACTTGTGCCGGCCTTCGGATCCTCTCTCTTACCGGTCACATTTGTGCCGGCTTTCGGATGCTCTCCCTTTCCTTGGTCATGTGACCCTTGGATCCTTTCTCTCTTCGGTCATATTTGTGCCAGCCTTTGGATCCTCTCTCTTTTCGATCACTTTTGTGCCGGCTTTCGGATCTTCTCTCTCTTCGATCACACTTGTGTCGGCCTTCGGATCCTCTTTCTTACTGGTCACACTTGTGCTAGTTTTCGGATCATCTTCCTTTCCTTGGTCATGTGACTCCACCAGAGCTATGACTCTACATTCTCTCCTTCCCCTATCTATTTTCTCTTCTTTGTCTATGATGATTGAGATCTTCTAGGAGGTGTCAAGTGTTGTAGCTCGTGTGTCTTTAGCGTGGATTTTCTGTATTAACATTAATAAATATGCCTTTGGTTATTGCTTTAATTAGAATACTACTATGGTATATGATAATACTCATATAATAAAAGGACCCTAGGGAACACAGTAGGCCACTGAGGCGCATGGAGGATCCATGCTTGGGAGACCCAGTGGACCAGTTCTGTGTAGACCTAGAACTAGTTCACAGCTTAGGTGATGCCGGTCGCTTCACCGAGAACAAGCTGTTGGTAGGTAGAGAATGTGGTGAAGTCTCCACCACGGGAACGTGGGATTCCCATTCACTTGACCAAGCATGATGATCGTGTTGAACAGGAATCAAGACGGTGCACAGTTCAGTGATTCAGACACTGGTGCAGAAATTGTCTTACTACTATAGATAATCTGTCCTTAACCCTGAGGGACCATGTTCACTGGGCCAACCAGTTGTGTGGTGCTTTGATGTGCCAACGTGTGCGGACCTTCCATAGTCCAATACCACGGTGCGTTGGGTTACCCGGCTGGCGCTTGAGTGACATGTAATCCCTACAGGTTATTCGACGTCCAGTGTTGGATGAGTGCGTTTTGATGAGCCAATCTGTCCACACAGTTAACCCAGGCCTGGTGGTCGTCAGTATGACTGACGATGTTCCGGATGCTAGGCATAGCACCGGAAGGTGTGTGGTGTTATAGATGACAAGTCATTAAACCCTAGTCAGATAATCGATCGGGATCTGACGGTGCTCCCCATCGCCCGAGTCGTATCATGACACCAGTAATAGGAGGGACTAAGGATTATCGGAGTATAGTAGAGAACAAGGTTACGAGGGAGTAATATAAGTTTAGGATCACTAGAGTTCAACTCGCGTCGCACTCTGAGTGGCTACGCAGGTTAATCGGATTAGGCTTGATTAACGAAACTTTTGGTGTGTCACCGGAACAGTTAATCAGGGATCCGGTTGGAGCTAAAGATCCCGAACCTTGAAGGTTCCACCCTGTCGTTGCGTATAGGAATTGTTTCCCGACCTAGTTAGATACTTTGGATGCGAAGTAGCGCGATGGAGCGCAAGCCCGGAGCCTAAGAACCTAATTCACATGTGTTACGGGCCGTAGGGGTATTTTGGTAAATACTGAAATATGGCTCAGAACATATTGAATATGGATCTTAGAATGAGCGGAATAATTCCAGGAGCTCATAGGCACTGACGGAACTAGATTCCGAGTAGCGCACCTCGCTCAGTCTCTCTTTCAGTTTTCCACTTTTCGTGAAGGGCGTTTTCATCCAGGCTTCACGATAGACACTGAAAATCCCTAAAAACCGACCCCCCTCTATCCTAATCTATCTAGGGCTGGCCCTAGCTTCCTTGAAGCCATGGGAGACCGGCCCTATAAGAGAATAGGGAGAGGGAGGGCCGGCCCTAAGGTCTCCTCTCCTCCAAAAATCCGAAACCCCCCCTCTCCTCCTCCTTTGTGGTTTCGGCCAAGGAAAAGAGAGGAAGAAGAAGGGAGAAGAAAGAGGAAGGAAGGAGAAGGAAGAAAGGAGAAAGAGGAGGAGAAAATCTCGCAGCTCGCCATCGTCTTCGCAACGGATTCCTCTGTCGGCTCGTAATCCTTGCACTCAGAGACGGGATTTCGAGGATTCTTCAATTCGCAAAGGACAATGTGCTATCCGATAGTTTTCCTTGAGATTCAAGTACGGTTCTTCATAGTTCCGTCATCTCCGGATCATAGATCCATAAGGTATGATGATTCTAAATACCTAACTAGATGCATGCATGTCTTCCGTAGATCGTAGTATGCCTCTAGGGTGTTCGCACATATGCTAAGATCGTAGGTTTGCATGTAGATTGTTTTATATAATTAATTGTAATGAAACATACACCGTATGATCTTTGGATCTTTGTTTTGCTTCCGTTGCGACTCTGATAAGCGGATCCAATTCCAACATCAAGTGCTTGCTTCGACCGAGTGCTTGCCTCTTATGAGGTCTCACGCATCCACACCTTTTTCTTAGCCGATCTCTCCCATTTCGGCCTCCTTTATTGCCGGCTTCCATCACTGTCCGCTTCCTCCGCTCCAATCCTTAGTGATCATTACCAGTTCCCCCGGTTGACCTGCTTATAGGTTGGCCGGGTTCCCCCGGTTGTCTTGCTTGCAGGTCAATCGAGTTTTCAGGACGACTTGCTTGCAGGTCGCTCTAGCACTATCTTTACTTTACAGCATAAACATGGGATATTTGATGTATTTTTTTCTCTCTTTCTCCTTTCTTTTATTAAGCAAACTGATGTCGGTTTATACCTTACATCAGTTTGACGGGGGGTATTAGATGTATTGTGTTAGTATTAGTCCCGCCTCGATTGTGGTAATGTAAAGGTGTGCGTTCTCTCTCTATATAAGGAGAGGTAGTCTTATGTAATGACAATAAGATTGATAAGATAATACGAGCTTTTCTCCCCAAACCTATTATCTATCTCTCTCCCTTCGTAACATAATTCTTTTTTTTTTGTGTGTGTTGGTGGATTTCCTTCTGTTTCTTTTTTTTTTAATTTGTTAATATAATGATATTTTTTTTAAAGGTGCCACTATATAGTGGTAAGTACATCACATGTTACTGCGTCGGTGTTTGACCAGAGAGTGAAAGAAATATCTTGATTTTTAATAATCCCACAAGTTAGAAAGCTCTTCACTAAGACAATTGAGAGGAAGACCCCCCCACTACAGAGCAGAAGATAATATGGTGTATCACTTATTCAAACCCTAGAGCAAGGCCATGGGCTGCCATTGTCTCACCATCTGAGCTATCCGTTGGAAATAGTGTGACAATTACTCCTTTGATTTCATCAAAGATAAAACGTATTTGATAAGTTGGCTTATTAAAGAAATTATGCATTGACTAGTTTGTTGCAGTCTCTATCGATCGACAATCAATATTATTAACTTGACATCGTAGGAGACAAATGGACCCACTTTGCTTGTGGGCCCTCCATGGAACTATTTGTCCGAATAGTGGTGGCCAAAATTCCCCTACTAAAAAAATAAAGAAAGGAAGGAAGAACCCGCCCCCCCTCCCCCCCAAGCTTATCCCTATTTTTGAGTTACACCCCAACTTGTTTAAAAAAATTGACTTCACACCCACATTCCTTCTGCTAGCTGTCTGTGGGTGTTTGAGCATCTCTAACTGATTTCTTCCCAAGTGGGTTCAACTTTAGCCCCCATCCTCCTCCCATTTGTCACATAGGATAGGAATTGGTGAGCAAAAACACCTCCTCCAACCAAATTCCATCCAACTCCTATCTCCTACTTTCTTTACCATACACTGATCCTCATTTCAATAATTTACCATCCATCTTTATCATTCAACCATTTTTGTACGGTTGATTTCCAAAACCAAGTACCAGTGGATATTTTTTTCACATGGGAACTATTTTTTGGATCCTAGGATGTTTGAGCGGTTTCCGGCTCCTACCGTCACGTAGGATGGGTAGGAGCCGGTTGGAGTTATTTTTGGTCACTATTGGACAAAAATGGAGGGTGCCATGTAGGATGGAAGCTCACATGGGAGCCGGTTGGAGATGCTCTTAGGTAGACTGAGCTGTCTTTCTTGAGTTGGCTTACTTCTGATATTGCCCTTGCTTGTGTGGCAGAATCAACAGTTGGGATTTTATTGCATTGGCTTTTCAGACTTAATCAAACCATTGAGATTATTTTTCTAAAATTGGGAATGAATTCAATTTTGGGGATGATCCCTTGGAACAACAACATAGCAAATCTAGTTCTGGTTGCAAGTGAAAATCTAATCACCAATTCATTGATAGGCCTGAGAACATGAATTAAAGTAAAATGTAAATTAATTGGGGATGAACTGAAATTTGGGGATGAACTGAGCCCCAATTTTTGGAAAAAAAAACTCAACAAAAAGGGCATTAGTCCAGTGAATAAATAAGATCAAGATAGAGAAAATGGTAATCATTGGTAAAAATAGCACACACCCATCATGATTTAGAGAATCAGAGGCTCTTGCAAGTCAAGCACAACAAAATTGAGCACCCTTTTGCATCTACTCTCGTCCCTTTCTATTTATATCTCTAAAGAGAAAAGGGGGATCACGGGGCCGAACAACATGAGAATCCAAATCCTAAACTACTACACAACACGAGATTTCATACTCAAAATGGATTAATTGGGGCTAACGCGCCAAACAAAACAAATTGGGTAAGAGAATCAAATATTTTAGGATAGATCAGGAGATTGGTAATGAAGGACGAATGGAGGGATTGATCGATCAAGACGCATTCTTTCTCCTCCGCGGCGACATCAACAGTTGATTAATTGGGGATGGACTCAATTTTGGGGATGAACTCAGCCCTAAATTTAGGGAAAATGATCTTAGTTGTTTGATTAAGCCTGAAAGGCCATTAAAATCCAAATTGTTGATCCAGCCATAGAAGCAAGGACAATATCGAAAGTAGGCCAGCTCAGCAGGCTTAATGCCCATAAACAGCTCACAGACATAATGAGGCTGTAAGTCAATTTTTTTTAAAAAAATAAGGGTGCAACTCAAAAACGGAAATAAACTTGGGTGTAAAAGTCAAAATTAGCCTTTTTAGAACCATGCATGATTCCTTCCTTTTTGACCTGAACTAACGCATCGAGTGTAGAGGATGTTGGCTTAAAGCAAGCTCTCAACATGTCCAAGGTTTGTGAACGAAGGATGGCGGAAGACGGAGCGGCTACGAAGCGAAGACAGAGCGGCTACGGAGCGAAAAAGGGGCCTGGCGCCCTGGGCGCCAACCCGCATGAAGGAAACTGGCACCCAGGGCATCAGGCATCGGATAGGTACTTGTGTAATGCGTTTTCGGTTGTCGTTTTTGTGGGTTTTCGAGAGAACTTTTAGGGGTTTGTTTCTATCTTCTCTCCTAGATCTTGCACGAACTTGGGGCTATAAAAGGACCCCTAAGGATGAAGAAAGGATGATCATGGTGACACATGAGTATCCCGAGTTAGGGTTTAAAAGGTAGCGCGCTGTCATCAAGGGAGAGGGAGAGGAAACCATTGGAGACCGGTGGGTTTTCGGGAAGGGTTTTTTCTTGTCTTCGGGGTATAAGGCTGCGAGATCTATTCTCCTTGGGGGTATCTCTTTGTGGGTGTATAAGGAATTGGTTAGAGACAATTGTTCTTGTACTCGGGTTTTCCCCATACTAGTAAATCCATTGATCGGTCATTGCTGAAATTTCTTATGGTGTTTTGCTTGTGTTTATTCTATTGCTCGGTCTTGTCGGTGGTCGTCTCCATCGTGGTGGTACTACGCTAGTCATGTTCCGGTGCGCGAGGGCCTCTGATCGCAACAATTGGTATCAGAGCTTCTTATTGGTGGTCCAGGGAGGCTCTAGTTTAATTTCATAGATCAAGGTAGACCGAGGAAAAGAGCTTGAGATGCACTCGCGGCATGCGGTGTGACGGAGGACCCAGGAGTGGCATCCAAGGAGGAAGCTAGAGGCCTGGAGGGAGGTTGTGCTATAGCACCTTTCCCCCAGGGAGGCTTGTTGGCGATGATGGTCGGTGCCCTAGGCAAAGGGCACGGCGGGGAGAGGCACGGTCCAATGCTCTTCGGATGAAGCTTCGAGGAGGAGGTTGCAGTCGAGCACCTCCTCCCTCGGGGTGGTTCGAGACACCAAAGGCATTAGTTAGAAGGAGGGTACGATTTTGGCACTTACTCTCTAGCTTGACGGTTCATGGCGAGAAAGTTGTGATGGCACTCGATGGTACAGGAGTCACCGGCGGCATCGTGTTTAGCCGCAGACGAGCGGACTGATGTGGGTTACCGACGAGCAACTGGTGGAGGTACTGAGGGGCATTGGTGTGGATCACTGACGAACGATGTGGGTGCGGTAGCGGCATGCACTGCCGCAGCACACCTACGGTTTAACAGGATGCAGTGGCTGTCGACGGATGGCGAGAAAAATGCGGCGACGGTCGTGGTGGTAGTGCACTCAGTTGCGTGCACACCTATGGTGTAATAGGGTGCAAAAGATGTTTGAGCGTTGGTCGACGGGCAATAGCTCGGGAGCGATGTGCATGGAAAGCGTCGCAAAGCGAATTAAGAGCCGTTGTTTACGGTGGGATCATTGACGGACGATAAGTGGAGCTTTTATGATCATGATATTAGCCGGGAGAGTGGCGGCACATGCATGGTGTTCGGTGAAGAACAAGGGTGCTGGTGGAGCACGCTCCGGGGCGAGATTGATCAGGAGGTCGGCCAAGTTGAAAGGCTGGGGCAATTATCAAGTTTGGTGATTGGGCTTCCAGTGCAGGGGCAAAGGGGCGATGACGATCAGGATATGGATTAACAGTTTAAAGAGAAAAAGTGTGTATGCAAGGTTTTGGCTCTTGTCTTGTTTAAATCCAAGGTGGAGATTGTTGAGGATGTTGACTTAAAACAAACCCTCAACATGTTCAAGGTTCGTGCGTGAAGGATGGCAGAAGACGAAGTAACTACGGAGTGAATAAGGAGCGAAAAAGGGGCTTGGTGCCCTGGGCGCCAACTCGAGGCGGCCCAGTCCGTGCGTACGAAACTGGCACCTAGGGCGCTAGCTAGGCACCGGATAGGCACACATGTAATACGTTTTCGGTTGTGGTTTTTCATGGGTTTTCGCGAGAACTTTTAGGGGTTTGTTTCTATCTTCTCTCATAGGTTTTGCACAAACTTGGGGCTATAAAAGGACCACCAAGGATGAAGAAAGGAAGATCATGGTGGCACATGAGTATCCCGGGTTAGGATTTAGAAGGTATCTGTCATCAAGGGAGAGAGAGGAAACCATTGGAGACCGGAGGATTTTCGAGAAGGGTTTTTTCTTGTCTTCGGGGTGTAAGCTGCGGGATCTATTCTCCTTGAGGGGATCTCTTTATGGGTGTATGAGGGATTGGTTAGAGACAATTGTTCTTGTACTCGGGTTTTTCCCATACTAGTAAATCCATTGATTGGTCGTTGTCGAAATTTCTTATGGTGTTTTTCTTGTGTTTATTCTATTGCTCGGTCTTGTCAGTGTTGGAATTGAATCCAATTATTAGAGTCGCAGGGGAAGTAAAAGATAGATCCGAGGATCTCATGATGTATGTTTTATTACAATTTATCTTTCAAACAATCTATATGTGAATCTATAATCATAGCATATGTGAGGACACCCTAGAGGTATACTACAATCTATGGAAGACATGCATGCATCTAATTAGGTGTTTAAAATCATCATACATTATAGATCTTTGATCCAAAGAGAATGGAATGATGATGAACCGTACGAGAATTGAGAGGGAAGCTGTCGGATAGCACTTTGTCCTTTACGAAGGGAGAAACTCATGGTGTCCTATCTCTGAGTGCAAGGACGACGCGCTGACGAAGGATGGTACGTAGCGAAGTCGATGATACCTCTTCTTTCTCTCTCTCTCTTATGCTTCCTTCTCCTTTCCTTCCTCCTTTCTTCTTCTTGCTTTTTTTTGGCCGAAACCACAAAGGGGAGAGAGAGAGAGAGAGAGAGAGAGAGAGAGGTCGGATTTCTCAAAGAGAGGGAAAGAAAATTAGGGTTTTCCCTTTCCATTCTTCTTGTGCCTTTATAGATCGATCCCCAAGTGGCTTACGCTAATGTAAACTACTTGTGGCTGGCCCTATGATGGCCACAAGAGAGGGGGGGTGGGATTTTTCCAAGGGGATAAAGCCATGGGATAGGGTTTTCCTTTATCTCCATGATACCTTGGACGAAAACGCCCTTTTATCGGCATACCGCTGATAGAGAGATAGAGTGAGGTACGCTAGTCAGAATCGAGTTCTGTCAGCGTCTATGAGCTTTTGGAATTATTTTGCTCAATTTAAGATCTATATTCAATATGTTCTGATTCATATTTTAGTATTGACCAAAATACCTATATGGCCCTTAACACATGTGAATTAGGTTCTTAGGCTTCGGGTTTGTGCTTCATCGTGCTACTTTGCATCTAACTTCTCTAACTAGATCGGGAAATAATTCCTATACGCAACAACAGGGTGGAACCTTTAGGGTTCGTGATCTCTAGCTCCAACCGGATCCCTGATTAATAATTCTGGTGACACACCGAAAGTTTCGCTAATCAGCCCTAATCCGATTAACTCGTGTAGCCACCCAGAGTGCGATGCGAGTTGAACTCTAGTGATCCTAATCTTATGTTACTCCCTCGTAACCCTGTTCTCTACTATACTTTGATAATCTTTAGTCCCTCCTATTACTGGTGCCATGATTTGACTCGGGTGGTGGTGAGCACCGTCAGATCTTGATCGATTATCTGACTAGGATTTGATGACTTGTCATCTATAATACCACACACCTTCCGGTGCTATGCCTAGCATCCGGAACGTCGTCAGTTATATTGACAATCACCAGGCCTGGATTAATTATGTGGAAAGATTAACTCATCAAAATGTACCTATCCAACACTAGATATCGGATAACCTGTAGGGATTGCATGCCACTTTAGTGCCAGTCGGGTAATCCAACGTATCGTGGTATTGGATTATGAAGGGTCTGCATATGTTGGCACATCAAAGTACCACACAACTGATTGGCTCAGTGTACATGGTCTCTCAGGGTTAAGGACATATTATCTATAGTAGTAAGATGGTTTATGCACCAGTGTCTGAATCACTGAACCGTGCACCTTCTTTGTTCCTGTTCAACAAGATCATTGTGCTTGTTATG